>CANJKZ010000840.1:0-103086 GCA_947471745.1 Closterium sp. Naga37s-1
GGTTTTCTCAGCGTGGGGCGTCTGGGTGGTAGTGGTAGCTGCCCGTATGTCATTCGCACGGGTGACTGTGCTGGTCAGACATGCGGGAAGCCTCACACTCAGCACCGCTGCTTCTCCGCCCTCGAGGACGCTTGGCGTGCAGAGTTTGGTGACGAGGCCGAGCGCCCCCGCTGGGCATAACTGCTTAGGTCTGGAGTTGCTATCCTTGCTCCTATGTATGCCTTGTCTATTAGTGCACAGGGTGACTGTTACCTGAGTGTGCCGCCTGACCCAGGTATAGAGGCTGCTGCTCTAGGTGCTAGTGAGTCTGCTCTCCCTGGTACTGCGCCTGCTGAGGCCTTGCATACCTTTACACTTGACTCAGGTGCTTCACGATGTTTGCATACCCTCACTCCTCTCTCTGCACCTGTATCGATCAGACTGGCTGACCCCTCCGGGGGCCCAGTCCTTGCCCGTTCCTCCACTGTTCTCCGTGTCCGGCGGTTCCGTCCGGCTCACTGTCACATCTTCACCTCCCCTCGTTCTCTACGAACTTGGTGAGTACGGCTGCCCTCCAGGATGCGATGGTCACTACCACCACTCCTAGGGGTCAGCGTGTGACGAACTGCACGTGTACACGGACGGGCCGTCACCTGGCCACGTTCACTAGTCGGCCTGGGTCGAGTATGTACACATTGGCTACTGAGCCTGCTCAGGTAGTTGCATCTGCCCAGGTGTTCGCGTCAGGTCCGGTAGCACCCCCTTGCTCGTGTCGCCTCCTGTCGCACCAGAATCTTCTGTGGCACCACCGCCTTGGTCACCCCTCCCTGCCACGCCTTCGTGTCATGCACTCCCGCCTCCTTGTCTCTGGTCTTCCCAGGTCTCTGCCTCCCCTCCCGCCCTCGCCTGCCCCGTCCTGCCTTCCTTGCGTCGAGGGGCGGCAGCGCGCCGCTCCTCACTCCTCCTCGTTTCCCCCGACTGACTGCTCCCCTGCAGACTCTCCACATGGACGTGAGGGTCCCAGCCCGCGTCAGTGGACAGGACCGCGAGCGCTACTTTTTGCTGGTTGTTGACGACTACACGTGCTACACCACGGTCTTCCCCTTGCGCAGCAAGGGTGAGGGTCCCTGATGTTTTGATCCCTTGGGATCCGCGCAGTCCGTCTCCAGCTCCGCGAGCGGTTCGGCCAGGACCTTCCTGTCCTGCGTCTGCACTCTGACAGAGGTGGTGAGTTCTCCTCCGACCTCTTGCGGACTTTTGTCGTGGGGAGGGCATTCTCCAGTTGTTCACGCTTCTGGCCTCCCCTAAGCAAAATGGGATTGCTGAGCGCCGCATTGGCTTAGTCATGGAGGTCGCTCGTACCTCCATGATCCATGCGGTAGCTCCCCATTTTCTGTGGCAGTTTGCGGTCCGGTATGCTGCGCATCAGCTCAACCTCTGGCCTTGTGTCTCCTTGCCGGAGACCTCGCCGACACTGCGTTGGACGGGGGAGGTTGGCGATGCGTCGGTGTTCCGGGCCTGGTGCTCTCGTTGCCTTTGTTCACGATACGTCCGCGGACAAGCTCTCCGCCCGCGCTATTCCCTGTGTCTTCCGTGGCTTTCCCGTTGACGCGCCTGGCTGGCAGTTTTACCACCCCACCTCGGGTCGTGTCATGCCCTCTCAAGACGTCACGTTTGACAAGTCGGTTCCCTTTTACCGTCTCTTCCCCTACCGCTCTGCCCCTCCCCTACCCCCGCCGCTCTTCCTTGCTCCAGGTCCCCCTCCGGTAGACCCCCTCCCCCCCCAGGGTCCTGCTCCCTCAGGTGTGTCTCAGGTAGACCCTCTCCCTGGTACTGTGCCTGTTGAGGTAGCTGTCGGCTCTGGTGCTGCTCGAGGTGCTGTGTCTGGGGGTGCAGCGTCTAGGGGTATGGAGCCTGGGGGTGCTGAGTCTGAGGGTGCCGGGTGTGGGGGTGCTGAGCCTTGGGGTGCGGAGCCTTGGGGTGCTGAGCCTGCGGGTGCGGAGCCAGGGGGTGCTGAGCCTCAGTGTGTGGAGCCTGGGGGTGCTGAGTCTGAGGGTGCGGAGTCTGGGGTGCTGAGCCTCGGGGTGCTGAGCCTCGGGGTACTGCTTCTTCTAGAGGTCCTGCGAGTGCTTCGCCACGACTGTCTCCCCCGGCAGGAGCCTCTCTCCCCGCAGCAGCTGCGCGAGAGGTTTGCTCAGCCTTCGGAGTGGAGCTGCCGGAGCTGGAGTCTCTGCCGCTGGTGACACAAGAGTTGGGGGTGTTGGAGATACGGCTGGAGCTGGTGGTACCGGAGGTGCTGCAGTTGCTGGTCCTGGAGGTGCTCGTACATGGGGTACTGGAGCTGCAGGGACTGGTAGTTTTGGGGGCGCTGGAGCTGGAGGAGCTGGAGCTGGAGACCCTGCGGAGCCTGAAGGCGCTGGAGCTGGAGGCACTAGCGCTGGTGGCTCTGGAGCTGGAGGAGCTGGAGCTGGTGACACTGGAGCTGTTGGCGCTGGAGCTGGAGGCACTGGCGCTGGTGGCGCTGGCGCTGGAGGAGCTGGAGCTGGAGACACTAGGACTGTTGACCCTGGAGCTGGAGGTGCAGGAGTTGGGGGTGCTGTGTCTGGCGGTACTGGTGCTAGAGGCACTGTGCGGCCGCGACTGTACTTCGTTCCCCTCCTTCAGCAGGTTCTTGGTCTCCCGTCTTCTACTGGCCTTACTCCTCCCTTGCTGTGTCCACCGCCTGACTAGTCCACGGCCGCCGTTACAGCCAGCCTCCCCACTGCCTACTCCTTCTCCTTACACTGAGCAGACTGGAGGTCTTACAGAGCGTCATGAGCCTGAGTGTGCGTCCTCCTCCTGTCCCCGGCACCCACGCTATGGCACTTCGTCCTTCCTCTGTTCCACTGCGTGTTCCTCTGCGGCCTCCTCCTGAGTCCTCTCTTCCTGGCGTCCCTGACCCTAAGTCTGACCTTGCTCGTTCTGCCAGTCCCACTGTCTCTCGTCTCCTCGCCACTGTTGTCACTGACCCTTCTTTCGAGTCCACTGTTGCGTCTGCCCTCGTTGCTGAGCTAGTTGACTTTGCTGCTGCCTGTCGTCTAGACTACGCCTCTGCTCTTGTTGCTGAGTATGAGTCTGCCAGTCCTCCGTCCGTCAGGGGTGAGTGTGCTCATGGCACGGACGTCCTTGAGGACAGGCCGGAGGACCCTGAGTGTCTTGCAGCTGCTGTACCTCGTTTCGCTTCCATGCTGCTTGCCCCTGAGGGAGACCCGGATGCACCAGACATCCCGACCCCCGCGCTCCTACGCAGAGGCGATTACGGGTCCTTACTCCTCTCACTGGCAGGCAGCCATGGATGCCGAGATGGCATCCTGGAAGTCCACACGCACCTACGTTGACGCAAGTTCCCCCGTCTAGGGCGAACATAGTCGATGGCATGTGGATTTTCAAGATGAAGCGGCTGCCGGGTTCTCCGCCTGCCTTCAAGGCGCGTTACGTTGCTCGAGGCTTCAGTCAGCAACAGGGGGTCGACTACGTCCAGACCTTCTCCCCCACCCCGAAGATGACCACTCTTCGGGTGTTGCTGCACGTCGCTGCTCAGCGTGACTACGAGTAGCAATCTCTGGACTTCAGTACAGCTTTCTTGCAGGGCAGCCTGCACGAGGAGATCTGGCTGCGCCACCCACCTGGCTTCACTGGGTCGTTTCCTGCAGGTACCCAGTGGAGCCATTGCCGGGCAGTCTAACGGTCTCCGCAAGGCGCCTCGTGAGTGGCACGACACACTGAGGACGACGCTTGCGGCTCTTGGGTTTGCTCCTTCGACTGCTGACCCGTCGCTGTTTCTACGCACCGACACGTCGCTGCCTCCGTTCTACGTCCTCGTGTATGTTGACGACCTGGTCTTTGCCATTGCTGACAATGAGGCAGTGACCCTTGTGAAGTCGGAGCTGCAGAAGAGACACACATGCACTGACCTGGGTGAACTGCGCAGCTATCTTGGCTTGCAGATCACCCAGGACAAAGCACGGCGCACCATCACCCTGAATCAGTCACACATGGTGCACCAGGTCCTTCAGCGCTTCGGCTTCCAGTTCTCCTCGCCACAGCCCACTCCTCTGTCTACCAGCCACTCACTCTCAGCTCCACCTTCGGACGAGTCCGTAGAGCCGAGTGGTCTGTACCCAGAGCTTGTGGGTTGCCTCATGTACCTGATGACGTGCACACGACCTGACCTCGCGTACCCTCTCAGCCTCTTGGCTCGCTACATGGCTCCCGGCAGGCACCGAAAGGTGCAGTGGGATGCTGCGAAGAGGGTACTGCGTTACTTGTGCAGTACGTCGGGCATGGGGCTCGTGCTTGGAGAACGGGGTCCAGTTGTCCTCACTGGTCACGCAGACGCTTGTTGGGTTGACGACTTGGCTACGCAGCGGTCGTCACAGGGTTACACCTTTAGCCTCGATTCCGGCTCTGTTTCTTGGCGGTCTACCCGCTCGTCTTCGGTTCTCAGTTCCAGTTGTGAGGCTGATATCTACGCCGGGGCCATGGCTGCACAGGAGTTACGCTGGCTCACCTACCTGCTGACCGACTTGGGAGAGAGGTCTCGTTCTCTTCCAGTTCTGTACATAGACAACAAGGCCATGATTGCCTTGTGTTAGGAGCACAGACTAGAGCACAGAACGAAGCACATTTCTCTGCGATACTTCCTTGCTCGAGAGTTGCAGCAGCGTGGTCAGCTTCGTCTTGCGTACATAGCCACTAGGGCCAACACTGCTGATATATTCACCAAGGCACTTTCGCCTGGTGATCATCAACGCTTCTGTACTGTTTTAGGCCTTGTGCCTACTTTGCCTCACTTTCTCACTGCGTGACTTTGCTTGTACTGTGATCTATACATATACCTGCATGCTTATCCTTGCTAGGGTATGATCACTGTACTGTTTGTCCTCTTTTATATATCTCTGCATGTGAGCTGGCCTTGTGGCCATTTGCTTGTGCTCGGAATGCGTGGTGACTTCGTGATCCACCCTGGGCTTGCTTTGCTTTTCTTGACTGGTCTTGTGACCACTTGTTCTCCCCCACTTTGCCTATGGGGGTGTGTCAGAATGTTATATTGCTTACTTTGTGTAGGCTATAATGGGGTAGTCTATAAGGGGTACAACCCAATTAGGGTACGTACTTGTACCCAACTTTTGTTCAATGCATCCATTCTCGTTCATTCTTCTGACACATATTTGGTGCAGTTCACAACATATGGTAAGAAGATGTGATGGTTCAAACAATCGCGCATTATTAGGAATCTAATTAAATGTTGCGAAGGATCTGTAGAATATCATTGCTTGCACTACTGACAGTAACCTAACAACATAATTTATCTGAAACGAAACGATGCATTTATCGACCAGGTACCTTTTAAACAAAGTATATATTACAGACAATGCAGGTAATTTACAACTATAGAACCCTGCACAACAGGCAGCGTAACCACAAAGTCCTTAGCGATGATTCCAACTGAAGAGAATTCTATCCGAAACATGTGATTGAGCGAAATGGGCGAACCCAAACACAAGAAATGCACGAAGCCCAAGCATTTCGCTTGAAGCAGCTTTCCCGTAGCTATGAATCGAGGACGAATGAAACTCCCCCACGCAAGCTCAAAATCAATTCTTCTGGTGTCATTCCGCTGATTCCCGAAGCGCCCACGTTGAAAGCAGCTGCAAGGTAGGTCTAGCGTAACCCTAAAGTCACTTCACGCCGAGCAGCTTTGAAGCACCTGAACCTAATGCTTTTGCGATGTGGTGGCTTCACGCGGCCAGCGAAGGATCGATCGCTGGGTTCAAGTCTGGTAACCACATTTCAGTTCTCTCCACAAGCGGAAAATGTAGACCAGCCGGGATTTGAACCCTAGGCTCTGATTCCAGTATAACGCCTCGCTACCTACTGGGTCAAAACGAGTGTGTTATTTGACGCAGCGGATTGCCCTTAACACAGCCCATAGTCATTACAGCAGGCGAGGAGGGAGAAGAACAAAAGCCTACTGAGGCCGCGAAAGTGGAGGTTTATTACTACTAGTAGTAGGCGGTGCAGGACATCTGCAAAATGTTGACGACCCGAGGCTCATCCCTGGAAATTGGGAGCCCCAAGGTCACTACCATGTGACCTGTTCCTAACCCGATGGGTCCCTTGGGTCAATAGCACCACGACGAAACCCTGTGGTTACTTTAGGTTTGTGTTTTTTCGGAGGGATGTGAGGCATGAGGGGGATGAGCGAGATGAGAGTCAGGTTCGTGTCTTACTACTACACTGATACTACACTATCAGTGATAGTCGTGATCGTGGCGTGGCGACGCTGCTACTGGTGATCTTTCAAAGCTCGGGGTAGATTAAACCGATCGTGACTGGCAGGTGCTCGGTTCATCCGAGGAGCGAGAACGTGCGACCTCAGATGATCCCATGCCGCATGCCTTGCCTTGCCTTCTCGTATCAGTAATACACCTAGTCCGCGGCATTTTAACGACATGAATTGTTTTGTTTCAAGCACCCTGTGTTCCTTTTCGGGTAATAAGATGGGCACCCAGAGATGTCGGGGCTCTTTTTTTGCAGCCGGAAGCATTTCCATCTAAAGAAACTCACATATAGTGCTCTGAGATAGAGGGCGGATCGGCATTGACAAAAAAATTACTGCTGTCATCTCGCGAAGGGAATGCTAGATTCTACCATCATTAATTTTCAAACTACTCGTATAAACAAGTTTGACCAAGGAGAAGTACCCTCGCGTGGTTAAGATAGCGGCGGTTAAAATACCACGGACTAGGTGTACGGCGGGGAGAATGGGCTGGGAGGGGGGTGGGCGGAAGACGAGGAGGCGGACGGGAACCCACGTGGGCGCTAAGGATTTCCTGAAGTGTCCGCGAGGCATGAAAAGCACTTCTTTCGTCGCGTGGGGCAGGAAACCCCAATCTGAAATTGCGTGGCTTTGGAAATAGTCACGTGGTTGGTTGTGGTGGGCACTTCATTGCTTCGAACATCTCCCCACCCACCCCTTTCCGTCTCTCCACCCACAACCACCCCCCACCCCCTCGAAACCAATCCCCCCGCCAACTCGAAAAAAAACAGACTTTAGCGAAAAGTCTACCAAATGAAAAACATGATCACCCACCCAAATTTGAGAAGCTCTGCCGTGGTAGGGTGAAGGTCGGTCCTTCCTGCTCACCACCCATCGATGTCGCGCATCTGCTATGAAGCAGTCGCATCGCAGCTCTATCGTGTAACTTGGGCAAAGTGAAACCAATTGCCAGGCCTGCAGGAAAAACACGCGTGAGGGTTGCTGTACCACAAGCCAGCCGAGGATGAGGGGTTTTGAGTTGATCACGGACGTACACCTGATACTCACCTGTTGCACGCGCATTTGCTCTTTCCCAGCCCGAACCTCTTCCCATGATCATTTTGTGCCAGGCATTTGCCTGCGGTTAACATACCCGCCGAGCCCCTTGCAAAGGCAAGGCGGTTCGTCAAACTGGCAACGCGTGGAACAAAACAGGTGAAGTTACCTAGCAGTGTGGAGTACAACAAAATCTGCCACCCTTAACAGTTACTCAAAACAACAAACGTGTTACTCTTGAAATATTTACAATCCCATTTTTTCCCCGAGGCGAATGTTGACGAACGCTTGCAAAATGCACCGCCCGCTAAACAACCAAAACATCGATAGAGTATGTGGAACTCTAATGGGTATCATTTGTATAATGAGACTACATGCCAAATGCGCAGCTATGACGCTTCTTCCGCATTGTTAAAGCTTTGGTATACATTTGATAGGAGGGGCTTCAAAATCCTTAGGAACTTGAAAATTTGTGGTAAAACGTGAGGCACACTGCATAAACCCTAAACCCCAATGACAAATGCCTAAACCCGAAGCCTGGATTACAAAACTGAGTCAATGCTTGGTTTGGTAGGTCTGTGGTTCAGACCTGTTAGTAGCACACTAACAGGCAGCGGCAGAAACGTGCCGTCAACCTCTCAAACCGCCCTGTGCCACCCTTCAGCGTAGACCGCCATTAGCTGCCCTGTTGCCACCCTTAGCCGCCCTCTCCCGCTTCTGACCTCCCTTAGCCACTCAAGACGTTCCCGAGCCACCCTGTGCCACCCTTACCGCCTAGGCTGCCCTTTGCCGCCCTGTTGCCGCCCTCTCCCGCCCGTTGCCGCCCTATGTTGCCCTTTGCCGCCCTTAACTACCCTCTCCCGCTTCTAGCCGGCCTTAGCCACTCAAGCACGTGCCCGAGCACGTACCCGAGTCGGCCGAGCCACCCTAGCCGCCATAGCTACCCAAACACATGCCCGAGCTGCCAGAGCCGCCCTAGCCGCCATAGCCATTCGAGTAGGACCTGAGCCTCCCAAGCCACCATGCGTCCCTCTCCTCTAGAGTGCTCGTGCCTCGCTCAATCCTCCTCCTGTGGACGCTTCTCCTCGGTTTCCTCCTTCTATGGCATCCGAGTCCTTGCTGCGTTTCAATGCTGAGGGCCGCACCGCAGACTTTCAGTCGTGGCTGGTAAAGGTGCGCCTCTCCCCGTAGAGTCTGTTTCAGCTGGGCATTGCGCTCTACAAGCACGCTATTTGTGAGCTCCCAACCCCTCTTGCTGCTACCCTTCCTGATGCAGCTACGGTCGAGCAGCAGAAGGAGTACGAGGCAGCACGCTAGAGGTGCACCACTTGATATCCTCCCTCACCTCCCACACACTGAGCGGGAGTTCTTCACTCGGGTGGAGACGGCAAAGGAACTGCTAGATGCTGTTGTCGCCCGCTATTCCACTCCCTCTGCTGCTACGCTAGACCGCCACATCCTGCCCTTCCTTCTCCCTGACCTCCCCTCCTTTTGCTATATCGCTGATTTCATCACGCACTCGACGCTACATTCCGTTCTGTTTCCACTTCCGAGCAGAACGCAGAGGTCGAACCCTAAACCCTGTCATGATATTCAGAATTCAGTTCTGGACTCTGGATTCAGGATGAAGGCACCTTCATGTTCAAACATACAAAATGACAGGTTGACATCCCTGATACAGTAACCCAGGTCACCAAATACGGTCTTTGCCATGTAAAGTCCCCACTATTGCCTCAACCCGAAGCCTGCCAGTAGTGTTTACACACACAACTCAAGAGCACTTATGTAAGGTACACTGATCCACAGGCATGTGGATATGAACATGGGGTGGCTAACTTTCAACTGATCCACTTCTGTCCATGCCATGTGTGGAGCACCTACTCTTGCCTCTTAGGGCTCTCACACACAACCAGGAGAAGCAGCTACCTATGTACACTGATCCGCAGGCATGCGTGTATGTATGAACGGGGGAAGGCTAACTGTCCTTTCTATGTGGAGCCCCTACACTTGCCTCGTCAGGCTTTCACACGCAGCAACCAAGGAGCAGGAGCTATCGGTATGTACACTGATCCACAAGCATGCGTAAGCAAACGCAACGAGGCCGACTGACCCGATTCTTGAAGGATCCTGTCCCTGTGGAGCGTGTTTTGAGACGAAGCCAAAACATGAAGGATCTTGTCCCTGTGGAGCACTGCTGTTGCTGTCTGTTCCAGCTGATGCAAACAAGCGATAGTACAACAGCTATATACAGCTACGTTCAGGGGCAGGCACTCATGTAGCTTCCTAGGGCTAGCCCCTGCTACCCCTGCGTTCACGCTGGGCAGGGAATTGGCAGCAGTATTTGCCACCTTTCAGCATGATCCCTCCTCAGGAGACGACTTTTGAGGCGCCTCAAAAGCCATGCTACCCATGTGTTCACGCTGGGCTGGACAGGGAATTGGCGCAGCGTAGACCTCCTTTCAGCATGTACCCCTTGTCAAGAAAGCGGTCTGTTGAACACGATGATGGCGAGCAGGAGAATCACAACAACTGCCACAGCTGGCACCACTTCCGCCCCTCCTTGCTCTCCTTCTCCCATGAACTCCCCTTCCACACCCCTCCCACCATCCCCTTTCCGCTTTTGCTCTTCTTTGTCCTCCTCCTCCTCCTCCTCTTTATCCCAGTCACTGTATTGAAAAGCAGCAGCAGGCGTAGCTCCGTGGGTATAATGCAAGCTACCACACAACTGCTGCTCATGCTTGTTCTCCTCCTCCCCTTCCTCCTCTATCTCCTCCTCCTCCCCATCACCCCCCTCCTCGCTGCTCTCACTCATGTGCTCCAGCGAGTCATGGTGATCAGCACCCAGCAGGAGCAGCAGCGAGCTCCAGGCAGACCCGTGCAAGGAGGAGAGCTGTTCCAGAAGGTGAGACACCACCGATACCACTGATGGCGATGGTGGGGAGGAGGGGGACGGGGGTGATGGTGGGTGGGATAGCACAGGGCATTGGGAGGAGCTGGAGGCTTCAGTCGGTGGTCGTAGCGACAGTGCTGGCCGTGGTGGTGGTGGTGGTGGTGTTGCTTTGGCCAGTGCTGCTGTCGCTGAGCTTAGGGCTGCTGCTCTGTTGGCAAGTCCTGGTTTGGTAGTCTCTGGTACTGTCACACCGCTGCTTCTTGCTACAGCTCCTACCATTGCTCCTCCTGTTGTTCCTGCTTCTGCTGCTGTTGCCGCAGCAGCCATTACTTCTGTTGCAGCTTCTTTCCTTGCTGCTACGGCTGTTTCTGCAGTTTCGGCTACTGCTGCTGATTCGGCCACTGCTCTTCCAAAGAAACCAGGCACATGGACACAAACGCATAGAGAACGAATGGGCAGAGGAGGGGAGGGACGAAAGCTCGGGGTAGAGTACAGGGGTGTAAAGCGAGAAAGCATCCCAATCCCTCGCTGATGCTTACCCTCTTGAGGAGATTTTATTTGTGGCTCAAACGCAATGCAGACGTCTACTGTCTCTCAACAAGGGACTTATCAGATAATCACAAACCAAGAATGAAGAACACATACCACAAAGTAGGGGTCAACGCACCTTTATCACAGGGAAGCAGGGCAGCTGGCCGATTTCCTAGCAACCTGCTTGGCAGATCATCAGACCCCCTGGTCTCTCTGCTCCTCCCAGCCCTTGTGCCTGTTTCTTGTTCTTTTTCACAATCACTGCGCAACACTTGTGCCCCACCAGTATCAACTGCAGCAGCATCAGCAGCAGCAGATACCGCAGCAGTATCAGCAACTGGGACATCAGCAGCAGCAGCAGCAGCAGCAGCAGCAGCAGCAGAGGTGAGGGAAGGCGCAGGCGCTCTGTTCCGTCTCCTACGGCCCATCAGCCTCTGTACGTCTGGGTTGCTGCCTATGGCCGCCCACACTGCCGGGTCGCGTGCCACTGACGTCACTGCGCTCTGCAGGGGGGGAGAGAAGGAAAGAAGGCTGTGTCTCATTCGAGAATCCTCAAAAGTGAGAAGGACACGGGAGGAACTCAAGAAAGGGACAACAGGGAGGGCTGGGAAACGACAAGCAACTCCTATGACGAAGCGGGGAGGAAAGGGAGGGAAGGAAAATCAGGCACGCCTCAGAAGACTCCTACCTGAAGCCCCTCATTCCTTGAGAACAGCTCCAACGACTGTGAAACGACCAGCACACGCCTTGGACGGTTTTTGCGGTGCTTAGACATAACATCCTCCTACCTGTAGCTCCGAATCCCTAGAGAAGAGCTCCAATGCATGCGAAACGACCAGCACACGCCTGCAAGAGAGAGTATTGAGCTACTTAGGAAACAAGGCTCCTACCTGTAGCTCCGAATCCCTAGAGAAGAGCTCCAATGCGTGTGAAACGACCAGCACACGCCTGTCCCGCCCGCCCTCCTGCACAGCTCGTCTGCGTACATCTGTCACCAGCTGATTGGCTGACACGGAATGGCTGCCAGACAGAGTGGGATGGAGTGGGGAGGGCACAGTGTTGGTACGGGAGCCAACAAGGGATGCAACAATCTGACCTGTTGCTGCAGGCGTTCTCCATTATTCGCAACATACACTGCTGGTATGGGGTCCGGCAAGGGAGGCAACAATGACGTGGTATTATCTGACGAAGCCTGCAGTAACCATGTCAGAGACAAATCACCCAATTCGTGAACCAGCCCTCCTTGGTTCACCCAATTCGTGAACCAGCCCTCCTTGGTTCACCCAATTCCTTGGCCACGCCTTACCTACCCTTCCCCCCTCTCACTGCCCCGCCTCTCTCTGAGCCCTTCTCAGTCCCTCACCTTCCCCCTCTCTCGAACCTCTCCCCAACTCCCCTGCACTCTTAGCACAGCCGCGTCCCAGACAGCACGTCGCGCACACTACCGGTATGGGGCTCGGCAAGGAATGCAACAATCTGAGTCGTGTTTTGAGTCGACTCAAAGCACGACACACTACCGGTATGGGGCTCAGCAAGGAATGCAACAATCTGACACGTCCCAGACGCAGCAAACTACCTCATTTGAGCCGACTCACAAACTGCCCCCTTCCCCAACACCCTGCCCTATCAGCACTACTGCATCCCAAACAGCACGTTGTGCAGAGCAAGCCACCCTTCTTGAAGTTGTACCTTACCTAGCAGCAGGCATATATCGCCTGTTGAGCTTATACCCTACTTGTTTCCATTTCTGTAGTTCATCTCACCTGGGAAGCGACTGAACGTTGTGAGTGACATTTTTAGAAATCTCGAAAGCCTGTTTGTTTCCATTCCTCTCATTAATCACACCTGGGGAGCAGATTGAAGTTCGTTGATTTTTAAAGATGCGTCAGATCAGACAGCTGCCTAGTTTCGTTCTTACAATCATGCTCACCTGGGAAGCGACTGAATGCTCGCATGCAGTTGCCTCGCCGCATGAGCCACCTCCGAAGCCGATGGAGCTGGACCTATTCGCACGGATTGTTGAGACGACTCAGCAACCGGACCTATTCGCACTGCATCTTCTCCTAGAGATGGCGGCAATCTCCCAGATTGTTCCGACGGTACGGCTATCGAGCGATCTAGATGTTGATCAGGATGATTCGGCGGTTCACACACGGTGGTCCAATCGTCACGTAGGGTTTCGCACAGGTCCGCACGCTGATCGCCACCACTGCGATCGTCGCTGATATCACCTCTGCGCTCAGCTTTGCGATCGCTGCGGCTATTTGTGCGATCGTCTCCGCGGTCAGCCCCTAGATCTTCCCTGAAGTCTTCGCACAGATCCCACTCTTCTTCTCGTGCTGACGCGGCTGCGAGCCGCGAACCCTGAGAGCCCTGAGAAGAAGGACAGTACGCGAAACATTTTGCAAAGGAGAAAGGACGGGACGGAGTAGGAGAGACGTGACATTGTCAAACAGGTGCGAACCAGAACGCGGTAATCCCCGATAAAGGAATATTTCTAACACGAGCTTATGAAACTCGCCTGATGGTTATGCCTTCCGATAGCCGCCATCGATAGGATGACGGCGACTGATGCTGGTGATGGTGGTGCACGTCTGGGTCTGATGCCGGTAGAAACTTGGACACAGACTCTCAGGGTTGTTGCCTCAGGCAGCAGCAACAAACTGCTCTGGTTCGTGTGGAGGAGTCAGGCGCGGAGGTTCAGCAGGCCCGTCCGTTAACCGCGATCCAGGCGATTCCGACTATACTACTCGCGTCGCTAAGAGACCAATACTGAGACCACATATTTAGTTGAAGGGGAGTATTATGCTGTGGCCTGCAAAACGCGAACTGTTCAAGAAAATTCCTTGTGTAACCACAACGAACAAAATCGTACAGACATGGCTAAGCTTGCTAGATTCTACGATTCTAGTCCCAGAGAACCTGCTTGCTTTGAGTGTTTCCGCGATTTTCCTAGCAGCACAAACAGCAAAGAACCATCACTCCAAGAATTGGACAGAAATTCACGAGCAAAGAAGCAAAGCATACAAAAGGTCTGCCAATCCGAGTCATTGCCGCGCAGCTCCCAGCAAGCATGTGATGCACAAGGCCCAATTATGCGTACGCATCTGGCAAGCCACGAGATTGTTAAGTCGACAACCAATCAGAACGTAATCGCATCGTATTTCATTCGTGCGCCACGCGCTCAACAGCGCTTCCAGCTGTACTCCATAAAATGTGGTGCAATACCTTTTTTTCATATACACTGTTAACAACAACAATACCATCTCTACTAACTAAGCGATCCTAATTCGACAATGCAAAAGCAAGCTAAACTAGATGACCGTTCCAGATGGAATGGTTGCATTCCTCAACACAGTAACAATCCCCTTGCTGATGACAAAGCCGGCATCCTCCTGCATAGACTCTTGAACACCTTCCTTGTTGATAATCTGCAAGAGCGAGCGCAAATGAGGCATGGTTCAATGAGATAAGCTGTTCTTTCCCTGTGCAGACATTAGTTAAAGCACACATTGCTTCTTACATGCACATTGTCTCCAATTCGGGCGTTCTTGTCAAGGATAGCTCCCTTGATGACCGAATTTCTCCCAACACCAATGGGCATCTGCCCGGATGCAATCACCCTCTGCAGCTCATCCTCATCCTGGAAATCATGAAACCAGGGGGGTGTATTGCAACATCCATAAAATGAAACTGATGTGAATAAGCAGGCTGAGAGCAGCTGTAAAAAACCAACAAACTGATAACGAAGTACACTGGGAAAATAATACTCGTAGGCCAAGTACCTCATAATAGTCTGCTCCTAGGAGCAAGCTGTCGTGGATCGATGACCCTGCACCAACTATTGACCGCAGGCCCACCATTGAGTCGTGAATGGCACACTCCTGGGAGTCAGAGACAGTGACAGTGGCAAAGATTTCAGACGGTAACAGCGAGAGAGAGAGAGAGAGAGAGAGAGAGAGAGAGAGAGAGAGAGAGAGAGAGAGAGAGAGAGAGAGAGAGAGAGAGAGAGAGAGAGAGAGAGAGAGATTGGCAGTGAGGATGCGAATGGTGAAGTGCGGCAATAAGTGCATCTCTTAGAACATCATTGCCTGATGCCAATCATGCATCGAAGGGTGGTTGCGGATAGGCTAAGCATAAATCAATGCAGCCGTAATTGAGAGAGGAGAGATCCAAAAGGCAGGAAGAGAGTGTATACATGCAAGATGCAGCCTTCCCCGATAACGCTGCCAGAAATGTCAACGTTGTTCAGCTTGGAAGGAGGCAGAGAGCGGGACTGAGTGAATATAGGCGCGGACCGATCATAGAACCTGCAAAGCACAGTTTTTCCAAGTAAGTGCAGTAAGGCGTTGAGCAAAATGACAAGGAGGCTGACATGAGAGACAGACGTTATGACGAGAAAGGGGGGACTAACGATTAGGTCTTGATTACATTTCTCATTACGAGAAGAAAAAGGGGGGTTGGAAAGTCCTGACTAAATAAATATTCAGGCGCCTCAAAAGTAGACTGACTGAAGAATCTGAATGCAATTCGACTATTGTGAAGCAAGGGTTCAGATTGTTGAGTCTACATTGAGTTTGACAAAAGAGTCGTGAGACAAAAGAGTCTCACATGAAGGGGGGGGTAGGCTTGGTGAATCTGAGGTTGGCGAAGTAAAAGACATCAATGGACCCGATGCCTTTCCTGTACCCATCATGTATGCACATTTGCACCTCATATAGACTCGAGTAACACTATGAACATGACTTGACTCACGTCAAGGGAGGGTTAGGCTTGGTGAGCCTGAGGTTGGCGTGGTAGAAAGCATCAATACACCCGATATCCTCCCTGTACCCATCTACCCATCGTAGGTGTACGCTTGCACCTCATAGACTCGAATAACACTAAAAGATCAAAATGTGACTTGACTCACGTGAAGGGGGGGTTGGGCTTGGTGAGTCTGAGGTTGGCATGGTAGAAAGCATCAATAGACCCAATGTCCTCCCAGTACCCATCATAGATGTACGCTTGCACCTGATGCATTCATGGCACACATGGGGAGAATGGGGAAAGGGGGATGGATTAGTGGGAGGGGAAGGGGGGAACGGTAAGAGGAGGAAAGTAGTTGAGAAGGGGAGAAGGGAGGGCCGGAGAAAACGGGCGGGATAGAAGGGGGGGGAGAAGCCTTCACAGGCACCACAAGTAATTTTTTTTTTTTTTTTTTTTTTTTTTTTTTTGGGCTTTAAGGAGATCCCCGGAGGAAACCAACCCCCCGTAGACCACAAGTAAAAAGCACAGCCTACAGTACATTACAGTACAGTACAGTACAGTACAGCCTGCAGCTCACATTGGAGCTGTTGGCATTGGCACAGGCAGCGGGAATGACCTCCCGGCCAAATCCGTGGGCGCCTGGTGAACTGCTCGAGCAGCAGGCGCGGCAAAACTTACCTGCTGGGTCACGATTTTGAGTCTCAATTTAAACTAGTTTACCTTGGAGCCATTGGCACAGGCAGCGGGAGTGACCTCTCGGCGCAAGTCACTGGCTTCTGGAAACTTCTCCAGCAGCAGAATAAGCAGAGCGCCCCTGCTGATCGCGATTTCAAGCCTGACTCATTCTTAGCTCACCTTGGATCCGTTGGCACAGGCAGAAGGGATGACTTCCCGCCCAAAATCATTGGCGTCTGGGAATTGCTCGAGAAGGAGGCGAGGCAGAGCCTCCCTGCTGATGACGTAGATCCCCATGGACGCAATAAATGGCCGCTTCGCTGCCTCCTGGGGATCCAGACCCACGTTCGTTGTGTCCACCTGACAACGTAAACAGAGAGAAAAGAAAATTGAACCTTTGTTTTTAGACGTCTCAAAAAAGGATTTTGTTGTTCGTTGAGCCCACCTGACAATGTAAACAAAATCAGGCCAATCACGCTTGTGGAAACGTCAACTTCTTGTGAAAAAAAGGAACAGACCAATCACGCTTTCATAAAAGGTGGTGCGAACGAAAAAATAATCCGTGATGATTGATACCAGGTTACTGACGAAACTAATTTTCCAGTTAGTGACCACTTTCCGTACCTTCATCTTGTCAAGCTCTGCTCCTTGAGGCTTCTCCGAGAACTCCATGACGCGACCGTCCTCGTCAATCTTCATGAGCCCGAAGGATGTCGCACGCTCTCTGAACACGTGCAGCCATCAAGAAACGTGAGATACCGATCTCTCTGCCGAAAGGTAAGCACTTGACGAAAAGAACACACACAAAAAAAGCTGGTTAGCAAAATCGGATCCCTGGAATTTCCTCACCTGTCAACAGGGATCGCGGCGACGGTGATATCAGCACCAGCAGCCCGGTGACACTTGATTATTCTGCGGTAGTCACAGCGATAAAGCTGGTCTGCTGCGAGGATCAGATACTCCTGAGGGTTGTGGTCCTCCAGCAGCCATATGTACTGACGCACCGCATCCGCCGTTCCCTGTCCAAAAGTCCACATTATACACAAAATCGGGATAATCAGAAATCAAAGGCTTCCACTCAGGGCTTCGTTACAGTGTCTATACTAGTTGTTTCGTTTACCTGAACTCGACTAAATTGTTTTTCTTCTTCTTCTTCTTCTTTTCCCTATTGGTCTCTTCAAGTGCCAATTGAAACCCACGGATCCTTACCTGGAACCAGTTGGGATTATCCGGGCTCTGCTGCGCTGCGAGCACTTCCACGAAGCCCTTGGTCTGGTACCCGGTCAGGCACGGCGCATAAGCTGTGAAGCAGTGACGGTTCAGCGAGGCAGAATTGACCTGCGAAAAGAGAAAAGCAGCGAACGATGGAAAAAAGGCATGAAATTGTGGTGGAACGAACGAAGGAACGAACGTCATGATCGACGGTCGCTGATCGACACCAAGCAGAAACCTTTTATCCAGTTGAAAACTATTCTGTGCATGCTTAGAGGTGGCGAGACTGTCAAGTTACCTGAGTGAGAACGTAGATCCGATCTATGTCACTATTCAAGCAGTTGCTAACGGGGATGTCGATCAGCCTGTAATTCGCGGCCAGCGGCACAGCAGGCGTTGCTCGCTCCTTTGTCAACGGGTAAAGCTTTGCGCTCGCTCCCCCACCCAGAATAACCGAGAGCACGCTCTGCTTGACAGAAAAAAAACACCAAGCTTGCATGAGACGAAAATCTCAAACATGATTCACAAAAGCCAGTCACGAAATAAACCGACAGGGAGGGACAGTTTAGCCCAAGGACGCACCTTGTTGGGCTCTGGATCAAGACAGACATCCGTGAACGCTTCCGAATCGGAAATGGCTCGAGGCGCCACCGGCCTCCTTAAAAATTCAGATTTGCTGGTGCCACTCTTCTGCTGAACTGACAGAGATTGGGAAACGGCAGAGCTCCAAGAAACCTTGGCCCCACCCGGCGAAGCAGCAAGCCTTTGTTGACAAGCGCTAGCGAGCTTCTTGTTCTGCTGGCTTGCTCCCACAAGGCAGGTGCCCGTGGCATACTTCGCGGTAGCCATGTGCCTAGAAATGAGACCAAACGCAAAACAATTTGAGAATCCTTTCGACTTTGTGGAGTTCCTGAGATCTTGAATGCCGGCGTGATTCTCAGGAAATACACACAACTGGCAGCATCTTGTAGCTCGAACCCAGAAGCTCGCAGCCAAATGGAGCGTGAGGATGGGTGCAGAGTCAAGCCCAACGAAATATTCTCCACAGCCTGGCAAAGCCTTTGCGAAGGAAGTCTTCGGTGCTACGAGATTCGCGACAGCTCACAAGATGGGAGAAAGGCACGCGATAGAGAGTTTCGCGACGGTTTTGTTCGCGAAGAGATCTCAGGCCTTCCAGTCAAAGGGCAGGGAGATTCTGAGGTTATTGGCGCGCCTCGGTGATGTACAAGTCCTTGATTGGGGGACGCCAGCGTGGGGCATGGGGTGGACAATTCACGGTGACCATCCACATCACTTCTATGACGTGGCACATTCAAACAAAGCATACGCAATGTTGGAAGTGGGTGAAAATGCTAAAACTTGTTCTCTAGCAGAAGACTACTGCCTTATGTTTGCATTTTCTCCTTCAGGAGAATACAACTCCAATCTCCATCAAACTACGCAACCTCTTCTTGTGCATGTTTACCCCCATAACTTTCAAAGAAACCCTTGAGAAGAACATAATATGATAGTATTTCCATTTAACATGAGGCGTGAATAAGGTTCACTTGCAGCAAAACCCAACTCCAAGGGTGACATGCACTCACTCTCAGCATCTCTGCCTGGCAAACCTTGTGGTCTGGATGCCATCCCCCCATACCTCAGATGACACAAAATGCATTTGACACCCAAACGAACCCAAGCTCTGCATGCATTCCTCCACTGCAAATAGTTTGAATCAACAAGCTCTCCATGGCTGCCTCAAGATGATACCATCTTAACTAGCTCATCCACCTCCATAATCATATCATGGTATCACATCTCATACAGCATGTTTCAGATAACAGCCTCAAGAGGATGGGATGGAGAAATTATGTCAGGCCATTCTGCTTGATCGTTGATGGTCCAACAGGAGAGCGATCACAAGAGGGATCACAAGAGGAAAGACTGTTCGTAGGATGACTGATGCAGGAACTAGGGGCTTGGATGTACAAAAGAGAGGGAAGACCCCCTCGTTTTGTGGCTAGCCCATGGCATACTTGGCTGTCCAGGTACGTGCGGTTGCTTCATACTTTTGCCTGTCTGTCTTATACATGTGCGCGATTTCAGGAACCAGAGGATCATCTGGGTTCGGATCCGTCAACATGGAACAAATCGACAAAAGAACCTGCGAAGGACAAAAGCACAAATATTAGAAAAGAACACCAAATCGTGACAAAATCGAACAAAAAGCCTCATTTGACTACCTTAGAAATGGTCAAGGCCGGACTCCACTGCTCCTTCAGAATGTCCAAGCAAATGCTCCCGTTGCTGTTGATGTTGGGATGAAACACCTTCGTCCTGAAGGCGACCTGCAATTTTTTGGAGCGTAATGGAGCGACAGAAGGTAATGTTGAGACTGAAGAATTACCAGACAACAAGCCCAGATGACCATGATTGACGACCGTGACTGCCGAAAGTGACTTAAGAGGGTAACCACGAAGAACCATATGGTAACTAATCGGGAGACAATACAGATCAAACGTCGCGATTCAATACACACGGATTTAGGGTACCTGCGAAGAACCATATGGTAACTAAACGGCAAACAATACAGATCAAACGTCGCGATTCAATACACGCGGATTTCAGATCGTACCTTGGGAGGCTTGAAAGGGTAGTCGGGAGGAAAGTGTATGGTAACCAGAAAGACGCCACCGGCGTAAGGACTATCTGGAGGACCCATGATTGTCGCTTGCCAATGAAACATGTCTTCGGCAACTGGACCTGCACTGCATGATGTAGGAGGGTCTCTCTGAAGATCTTTCAGTTCCTTAAGAATCCTTTTCGAGGCCATCGCGGGCCCTCCCCCAGCCGAAACTAATATAAAATCCGGCAATAAGGCGACGACGAAGAATCTGCCACGTAATATGACGAGAACAGTACAAGCCTGCGGGCCGAAGCACACGAGTTCACAGATCCTAGGGATACCAGCTGCTTAGGCTGCAGGGGGAGAGCGTTGGAGGGAAAGCTAGGAAGGATGGGAAGGATGAGAGGGAACTGATTGAAGCTTTGACTGAAGTCGCAGAACCTGCTGCTATCGCCAGTGGCGGATCTGACACGCACCGAGGACAGTACACGCCTCATACGACTGGCTGCCTCTTGCGACTTCTGGGTTCGGTGATGACCACGGGAATTCGCATCGCAGGGCTATGTGGAGGGGTTCTGCGAACTGCTTCGGCAACACTGGGACCTTCATCCACACAAATCCAGATTGATCCTTAAAGCGACGGGCAACTTTTGGCAGTGTTGGGTTCAGAAGTTTTTTTTTTGAACCAGGCTTGCCAGCGCGAAAGTGCTGGCTGGCGAAAACCAGGATTTCGTGCGGACACTTTCCATCCGCAGTAACAGTTCGCCAGGGTTCTGGGTTTTGGGTGGCAAATGTGCACCGTCGCTTTAACTGTACACCTCGTCCATGGAATAAACATCTGTTTTTTTAGCATAAAAATATTATACAGCTAGCACACATAGATAAGACAGTTGGGATGTGCGCTTGGTCGAGTGGGGTCATTCTGGTGATCTAAGGATAGTAAAATATAAATACCACCGTTCTCATATTCTCGTTTTCTATGTGGAAACTTTTTTATATTTATGATACTACGTGTCACAAAACAACATTCCTTGTAAACACCGTACAGACTCTGTAGCCACGTTACTACCGAACCACATCCGTCTTTCTGACGTCCCAAACGCAAGTTTCTCGCAATCGTGCTGCCACATCCTTGAGAACAGTTTTCCTGTGCATCCTAAACCGAACGGCCGTAATCCTCTCCTCCACCACCGGCAGCACCACCTCACACCAACCCTCGACCTTCATCCCCGCACGCCCTTCCGACTCACAGGCCCGAAGCTCCTCCAGCACCGCCTCATCTTCTTCCAAACTCGTCGGGAACTGCTTCAATCTAGCCTCGACAAAAAGTCGGACGGTTTCAGCAGAAGCTTTGAGAGCGGGTGTGAAGGACGAGGCGATTGGGAGGAGGTGGTGACAGGAGGAGGTGGAGAGGGCCCAGCCGTAATGAATAGCCGCGCTGGCCAGGGATGTGTAGTCCGGGGAGGCTGCACATCGGGGAGAGAGCAGGGAGGGACATCGAAGTTGGGGACACCTCAGAACACACCACTTGCCAGGGATGTGTAGTGTGGGGGACAGGGACAGGGGAGGCTGGACGTGACGAGAGGGTGGGGGAAAACGGCAGCAGGAGATGGTGAGGTGGGTGGGAGCAGAGTAGAGGCGTTAGAGATGCTTAAACTCTGGTAGAGCAGGATGAGGTGGAGAATGAGAACAGATAGATGTGAGCTACAAATGTTTGTGCAGGCCATATGACATACTCTAATCGTGCATGCCTCAGCAAATCACCTTGTGACATGTGGACGGCGTGCCAGCTGGCAGCGAGGGCGGCGAGCAGATTCGGCTCCACTATGCCACCAGCCCACACAGACACTCCCACGCCTTCGTCCTCCTCCTTTACAAGCACCTCCTTCAAAAGACTTGTGCTTGTGTCACTGTGTACTCGGTCCGCCTTATCCCACTTCTTTTCCTGTGCAACCCTGTGCTCTATCCGCTGCCGCAGCTGCAGCTGCGGAAGGCTGTTCCCTTCGGCATACGTCCCTCCAACCTCTCGAGCCTTCACCACTTCACCCACTGCTGCTGCTGCTGCCTGCCACATCACATGCACCACTAACACACCGCCCTTTCCTCCCATAACCCCCTTTCCTCCCACACCTATTTCCTCGTTTCCTGAAAGCAGCACAGAGTCCGCTGTGCCCCAAACACGGAGCAAACCTGCCCTCAGATCTACCTCCCCCGGACGAACCTCCCCGCCGCTCCCTCCCCACACCCCTCTCCCTGCACCCTGCCCCTCCTGGTGGTACGCCACCGAGGCGACGGTTCGGATGGCTCGGGAGAGGTTCGGGAAGAGCCGGACGTGGTCATAGGGATTGTCGTCGAGCACGAAGCCGTATCCCAGAAGCAGGTGGTGGTTGGGCTTGTATCCGTACACTGTGAAGAGCTCTGCACCGCGCTGAACCTCTTCCCTGGCGTAGAAGTCAAAACTGCTCTGCTGCACCTGGTGGGGTGATAGGGGGGTGGATGGCATGACGGGATTGTCAAGTGTTTGTCTTAGCATGTTGCCCACCTTGAACTAATGATACTCACTAGAAAATGAAATACTACACTATGCGATCATATGGTACGTATGTTGCTTCATATGCTTTGTTGTTGTAAAGAAAATACCTAGGATGTCTACATATGCAGATAATACATTTGCTTTCATATATATGTATGTTTATACTTAGGTATACACGATAGGATTATAAAACCTTGCACTAGGTTATGTAATATAGGTATAGGAAAAGTGCATAGTGCAATGTTGTAGAGTGACACACCTTGTACTGTGCGTTGTGCGGGTGGTGGTGGTTGATGAGCACAAAAATGGGAATATGTCATATGATGTGTATAGACAAGGCTACAATGAATAAGGACATGGGAAGGTCAGCACACACACCTTGTACTGGGCGTTGTGGGGGCGGTGATGCTCAATCAGTTCAGCAATGGGCATCAGAGCCATGGGCTCGCCCACAAACCGTGTGGAAGGCACCTCAAACATAAGCTTGTAGAATGGCACAGCACACACACCTTGTACTGGGCGTTGTGGGGGTGGTGATGATCAATCAGCTCAGCAATGGGCACGAGAGCCATGGGCTCGCCCACAAACCGCCGCCTCTCAGACGCAGGCAGCGCCAGCAGCTGCTCTAGCATGCCCCCCCTCCCCCTCTCCTGCTCCCTCTCTTCCTCTTGGGGAAAGCGTGTGGTGTCAGTGTGAAGCTCGGCGGAGGTTCGGCGGGCAGGTGCGGGAGTGGAGAAGGCTCGGGAGTTCATGACGGCAAGAGCCCAGAGGAATTGGTGGAGCGAGGCGAAGGCGATGGCTGGCGGGCGGCATAGTTTGTACTGTTGCTCGTAGTACTCGCGGACCATGCGGATCTGAAAGGGGGTGGGACACGATTGAGGCATGACGTAAAAAAAAAAAAAAGCTTCTGCTGGGATGGCGGGTGGAGCTTTGTACTATTTCTCGTAGTACTGACGGACCATGCGGATCTGAAAGGGCGAGGGCGGCGGGAACGGGTATCGATGGGATAGGAGAGTGGTTGGGGTGGGAAGAGGTAAGGGGGAGGGGGGGGGGAGAAGGAAGAGAGAGAAAAAGAAAAACGAAGCAGCTACCCAGGAAGACAAGAAGTTGGAAACACACTTGGTTCTTGAGAGCTCTCAAAACCGGTTGGCAAAATCAACAATTGCTAGTGGGAAGGGAGATTGAAGAAAGAATGGAAGATTAGAATGATAACTTGCGAGCCGGGTGGAGGGGAAGGGTGGGTTAGGGGGGAGGGGGGTTGTTCCATTTTCTCTCACATACTCGCTCCACAAACGAGGGTGACTGTAGCTCGTCCAGCGTGGCAGCATCAAACAAGAATGGCAGAGGCACGTAGGCCGGCAGGATCTGCAGGTACGGCCACCACTCCGAGCCTCGCCCCCGCGCCTGCTCCCGAAGCAGCCACGCAGCTCCGGCGGCGAGCGTCCACACAGGGTTGGCGTAGGGTGCTGCTTCCTCTGCCATGGTGTGGGTTGATACCCAGAGGGCGTGAGGGATGGAGAGCAGCAGCTGGCCTTTCTTCTTCGACTGCCCTGCCACCACTGTCAGCTGCTTCCTAGAGAGAGGTAATGGGTTGAGAGTAGGGAGAGGGGGAGAGAGAGGGGGAGGAAGGGGGGAGGGCAGGACAAGAAAGTTATATGAGTTGACTCAAAGGCTCCTCGATAGAAGGAGAGGGTGCTGCTTCTTCGGCCATGGTGTGGGTGGATACCCAGAGGGCGCGAGGAATAGAGAGGAGAAGTTGACCTTTCTTCTTTGACTGCCCTGCCACCACTGTCAGCTGCTTCCTAGAAAGGTGTTGGGTTGCGTTGAGGGGGTGATGAGTGGAGGGAATGACGATTTGGGTAGGCGGAGAAAGAGAGGGGCGGATGAGGGCGGGAGAGAAACAGGGGGAGGAGGTACGTTCAGAAGTGTTTTGACGTAGCGAGGAGAGGAGACGAAGTTCCACGCATGGTGTGATTCGTGTTAGGTTATTGACAGCATGGTGTGATTCGTGTTAGGTTATTGACAGCATGGTGTGATTCGCGTGCGATGAGTCTATAATTGAGTCGACTCAAAAGTAGCCAGGAGAAGAGTCGAAGTTTAGGGTTTGTGTGATTCGTGTTAGGTTATTTCACAACAAGGCTCGCCTGGACCGTGCTTTGGCCTGCAAGCAAAGAGGCTGCAAAGAAGACCACACACTCCGTGATGCCTCCTAGCTCACCAGGACCGTGCTGCTATATGGAAATCACTTTTGAGAATTCTAAAAAGTGATTTTCATATAGCTGCAGCAAAGAGGCTGCAAACAAGACCACACATCTTGAGATTCCTCACAGCTCACCTGGACCGTGCTTTGGCCTGCAGCAAAGAGGCTGCAAACTCCCCGTGAGCTTTGAGAGAAGGTGAATGGGAGCTGTTGGGCTCTGGGCGGAAATCACCTGACAGGGGTGGGAAGGGAGGAGAAACAGGTAGAGACGATTTGTGACAGAGTGAAACGAGGGAGGAGGGAAGAATGGGCGGAGGAGGAGAGGATGAGATATGATACGAGGCAACTTGCTGGAGGGTGGGGGAGAATGGTGTGAAAGGAGGAAAAGGTGTGAAAGGAGTGAAAGGAGTGAAAGGAGGGAAAGGATTCAACTCAAGTAGCACGTGAATACTCAAGTAATCATTCTGTAGTGCCTCGAAGGTGGATCGCGGCTTGCCAAAGTCAGGGATCCCCCTGGCCCGCACCCACTCCAAAAACACTCCCAACTTCTCCTCATCACTCCTCTCCTCTTCATCCTCCTCTGCTGCTGCGTCACCTCTTCTCCTCTTGCTCTCAGCAGCTGCTGCAGTCACTGGCTCTGGCTCGTGCAATCGCAGGTCGTATTTGGGGTCGCAGGCGAGCAGCAGCCAATCAGAGGTGTCGATGAGCACCCGCTTCTTATTGGCCCTCACCTGCAGCACCTGCTGCACCTCCTCTAATGCTCCCATGAACCACGGTAGGCAGAGCTGTGGGGGGTGAGAGGTGGGGAAGGGAGTGTGGTTGGGACAGAGGCGACGGTTTTGGATGGGGCCAACCAGGAAACACCTACTCCCCACCCCATGAAGCCAGATAGCACCTACCCCAGATGGGGCCTCGTCCAGCCGCCCAGCATCGCGGTACCGCCTGCAGATGGCTGCTGACGTCAGCATGAACTCATCCTCGCTCACGGACGACCAGCCCTCTCAGCATGCCTGCTGCCGCCCGCAGCGCTGGTAACAGGTCGGCGACAGGTGGCGGCATGTGATTGGCTGTGGAGGTACTGGATTGTGATGCGGATGGAGCAGAGGTGGTAGAGGAGGAGGAGGTATGGGGGAGGAAGAGTGGGTGGGAGGGGAGGGAGAGAAGTGGCATGTGCGTGCAGGTGGTGGTGCCATCCAGATTCCATGCCAGTGCCACGATCACCCGCGCCAGCACTGCTGGGTCAGGCTCTGGTTGGGTTGGGGGAGCGGGGGAAGGGCAGTGATGAGTAGGATCAGGGCAGTGATGAGTAGGATCAGGGCAGTGATGAGTAGGATCAGGGCAGTGATGAGTAGGATCAGGGCAGTGATGAGTAGGATCAGGGCAGTGATGAGTAGGATCAGGGCAGTGATGAGTAGGATCAGGGCAGTGATGAGTAGGATCAGGGCAGTGATGAGTAGGATCAGGGCAGTGATGAGTAGGATCAGGGCAGTGATGAGTAGGATCAGGGCAGTGATGAGTAGGATCAGGGCAGGATACGGGCAGGGTGATATGAGTCTGGAGTGTGCGAAAAGGGCAGGATAAGGGTCTGGTCTGGTGTGGGTGCAGGTGACGTGATAAAAGTGGGTGGAGGAGACGTCTCAAAACTACACTTTTATCAAAGAGAAGGATTACAGTCTGGTCTGGTGTGGGTGGAGTGGAGGTGTGACGAGATCCAGACATGTTTCGAGTGGGGTCATTGAAACATGCGATGCAATATCGGACCAGTAAGGTATGAGACACGAGGCACGCTCTAGCTAAGGTCGCATGCAATATCTAGCGAAACAAGAAGAGGGGGGAGAGGGGGTGGGAGTAGGAGGGGTAAGGCGGGCATGGAGATAAGGTGCTTCACTCCCACTTAGCTTCAGCTCGCCTGCTGTTTCGCCTTTCAGAACACCGTACCTCTGCCAGTGGATCGCAGATAGGCGAGAGCAGTGAGGTAAGCAAGGAGCTCAGGGTCGATCCGCCCCTCAGGATATGCAAAGAGCCCCTCTGGATCCACCCCCCCTGCCACTGATTCCTCCTTTTCTTCCTTGCCGTTCTTCTCGTGTTTCATCCGCATCATCCGGTGCTTCTCTCCTTCCTTCTTCTTCCTCTCGCGCTCCAGCTGCCTCTGTCGCCGCATCTCCCAGAACCACATCTGCTCCATCCCATACCACTTGCCACCCGTCATGGCATGCTCTTCTCCTCCTCTTTCCCCTCTCTCCCCATCTTGTGCTGGCACGCCCTCCCCCGCTCGTGCTGCAGAATTTAGGAAGCCCTCTGTGACTCCTCCAGCCTCTCGGGCAGCGCTCAAAACATTCCTCTTCACCTCCAAAACTGCCCGGACGACACGGTCCTCCAGCGCCGCTGCCCGCTTCTGAAATTATTTCTCGGGCAGTTTAGCGGGCAGGCCGTTTGAGGGAAAGGCGAGAGAGAAGGAGCGGAGGGCGTGGGCAAGAGAGGGAAATAGAAGGACCTTGTCCAAAGCCGTGTCTTGCGGAACAGTACCAGTGCTTAAGTAAACATCATCGTTAGATTGCAGCGGCGGTGGAGATGGAGGTAGGAGTGCTGCAGAATTCATGTCTGTGTCTGTATGTTGAGTAGGAGCGGTGGGAGTTCCTCGCTGGCGAAGACCTCGATTGAATCTCTAGACACCTGCATTGCACGGAAGGGGCGATGGGAACGTTGAAGAAAGGAGCATGTGAGAATAGTTAGATGTGACTCCAATTGTGCCGGGATATCCTCGCTGGCAGAGACCTCGATTGAATCTTTAGACACCTGCATTGCATGGAAGGGAGGATGTGTTTGTGGTTGGCAGAAAGGAAGGGAATGAAGGAGTGGCGAGTCATGTGTCAACCTGTCACCACTCACAACTATCAGAATCAGAAATTGTCAAGCTGTCACGACTGACTACTATCAGAATCAGCAATTGGCTCTTATGTCCCTCGATCCGCCCATCCTTGTGATCCCTCCCTCCCTCTCATCCCCCTCGCGTGCATTGAGGTGTATTTTGAGGCGCCTCAAAATATCGGCTCTTATGTCCCTTGATCCACCCATCCTTGTGAGTGACCCCTCCCTCCCTCTCATCCCCCTCGCCTTTCCCTTCATCCCCCCTTCCCCGTCCATCCCTCACCCACCTGCCACTGCACGTTGCTTCCACCTCCCCCAGCTGCACCCGTCACTGCTGCTGCTTGTGCTGCCACCCCTGCCGCTGCTGATGCCGCTGCTATCGCCGGTGCTGCTGCTGCTGGAGCTTTTTCTCCCATTGTTGTTGACTGGACAGGAGCCGGGCGGCTCATGAGGTGCAGCAAGGGCACTATCACCAGTGCAGCAGGTCGGCTGTCAGGTGAACTGTCAGGTACTGAAGGCGACGGGGCTTGGGGCAGCGGCAGGGACACGGAGAGAGCAGCAGCAACAGCTTGAAGAAAGCTCTCGAAAGACATGTCCGCGTTATCTGCGGTAGACTGGCTGACAGTGGCGTTCACCCATGCGTCGTATTCATCTTGGTACTGCTCCACCTGCTTGTCTAGCTGGCAAGGATGGGACCCACAGGGTGTACACACAGGGGGTACAGAGAGGTACAGGGGAGGCAGATCCGTTCAGAGTGGTGTTCACCCATGCGTCGTGCTCGCCTTGGTACTGCTCCACCTGCTTGTCTAGCTGGCAAGAATGGGACCCAACTCAAGGGGTGAATACACAGGGGGTACACACAGGGGGTACAGGGGAGGCAGATCGGTTCAGAGTGGTGTTCACCCATGCGTCGTGCTCGTCTTGGTACTGCTCCACCTGCTGGTCTAGCTGGCAAGGATGGGACCCAACCCAAGGGGTGAATGCACAGGGATAACAAAGTAAGCACGTGTGTTTTTTGAGAATTCTCAAAAGACAAATGTGGAGCACATTGAAGGCAGATGATTCTCTTTTGAAACCCCAGGCTCATCTGAATGTGTTTCACCCCTTGCATTGTAGTTTTGAGACGTCTCAAAACGTGTTTCACCCCTTGCATTGTAGTTTTGAGACGTCTCAAAACGTGTTTCACCTCTTGCATTGTAGTTTTGAGACGTCTGAAAACGTGTTTCACCCCTTGCATTGTAGTTTTGAGACATCTCAAAACACTTCTTCAATCACGAGGCTGATCTGAGCGTGTTTCACCCCTTGCATTGCATTCAGTCCAGTCCACTTCAGATCAGATCATCAGCCTGCCCGACACCCAAGCTTTGTCTCACTTTGTGTCAACCGCTCGTCTTACATTGTCAATGAATGGCTTTGATTCGACTCACCCTGTCGATCAACGGTTTGTAGCTGAGCTCCATTCGCAGGTCGTCATCCAGCATAAGAGGCAGCGGCCTCCCCAGATTCACGGGCGGCAGCAGCACCCCTGCCAGTGCCGCCCAAGACAAACCCTCTGCCGCCCGTTCCTTTTTCGCAGCTGCTTGCAGCATACAGCCCGCCAGATAGCACTCAGGTGAAAGCTCAGGAGGGGAGGACGAGGAGGAAGATGCGCAGGCAGACGAGGAGAGGGTGAGGCAGAGGGGAATGGAGAAGAGGCGCTGGCCTTTGGGGATGGTGCGAGCTGATAGCAGCGATGGGTGGTACCTGTGAGCGAGGGAGGGACCAGGGAGGGAGAGAGGCGATGAATTCTGCTGAGACATCTCAAGAGGTGCTGGCCTTTGGGAAAGGTGCGTGCTGTGCTGATTGCTGTGATGGGAGGCACCTGCGTGCGAGGGATGGACGGAAACATTGCATGGATGGATGGGATGGGATGGGATGGGATGGGATGGGATGGGATGGGATGGGATGGGATGGGATGTGATGGGATGGGATGGGATGGTCCTGAGAAGCCAGGCCAGCAACGGGAATCTCTGAGAAGCACTGGCATGCGATGTGCGGCAGATGATCATGATTGACCAATACCTGTACTCTGGTGGGTCGTTGCTGTCTGCTCTGAGGTGACATTTGAATTGACTCAAAAGTCACCTCGTTAGATGTAATGATTGACCAATACCTGTACTCTGGTGGGTCGTTGTCTGCTCTCTCTTCTTCTTCCCCTTCCTCCCCTTCCTCCTCTTCCTCCTCTTGTGCAGCTATTTCTATTCTCAAAATCTTGAGCTGCGAGAGGAAACACAGCAAAACCAGGACTCAACGAACTAAGATGTTTATAGAAAATAGTGTCAGCTCGAAGGAAAGATGGCAAAGTCAGAAAAAGAAAATCAGATCCAGAGAGGACTACAGTGGCGGATTTGTTTCCCTCACGCGAACAGGGCTACCAGGAGCTGCCACGTCACCCTCCACTCCGTGTTCTCGCAGCCAATCAAGATACTCCATGAATCCGGACTCCTTCAAGAGTTTAGTACTTGGATAAGTATCCTGTTCCTCCTCCTCGTTACTGTCACCCTCCCTCGTTCGTATTGTCACATCGTCCTCGTTCTCCCCTCCCTCTACCCCATCCGCGTCCTCGTCAGCATCATCCAACAGCCAATCAAACTCTTCCTCCATCTCCCTTCCGCTCCCCCCTCCACTGCTCCCACACCGTTCCCCTGGATCTCCTTCCGCTCCGCCAATCCTCGCTTCTCCGCCGACTGGTTTTCCGCCCACATGCACTTCCTTTACTGGCGCTTCTCCCGCTGGCGCTTCCCCCACCGGCGCAGCATAGCGGGGGAAGCCGTCAGCATCAGTAGAGGCAGAACAGGTGCCTCGCGCAGGGGAATGGGGGGGAGAATGACTGGCGGAACATGACGTGGGGTCATCGCCGCAGGCGCGCGGAAGAACAGCGGCGCAGAGGATGAGCGCGAGGGGGATGTGGAGGACGAGGGGAACGAACGATCCGCGGAAAACGCTGGCGTCTCTCCGCGAATCTCGGAGATCGCTCATGGTGTTCCGTGCGAGAACGGGAGTACCATGAGCAGCCCCCGAATATTGACGCGCTTCTCGAAAGGAACGTGGGAAGCGAAGTGGATTTGGAATTTCTGCAAAACTGATTCTGTCAGGGAACTTGGGGTTGTGTGAAAATGCAGGATGAGACGCAGGGCGTCTTCAAAACATGGCTGGAAAGGAAACCAACACTGATCAGCAGATTCCTGTGATTCTGGCTTTGAGAGTTTGGGCATGAAATCATTTTCAGCGAACCAATTTTCCAGCTTGATTGCAAATTGTAGTGATCCGTCCAGGTCGGTGTCGAATTTGATCTCTCATGCGAAGAGAATTCGTAATAGGTTGCATCATCTGAAGGAAGTGATTACGGTTATCAAGGCTTACGAAAATGTCGTATATGACACCACAACGACACCGATCTGACAAGATAATTGATCGCTCTCTGTACACAGCGGTTCACTTTTTGTGAACACGCCTCAGATTGTAAGAACCAAGTACTGGAAAGTGGCTAATTGTGTATCTTGTACAGATAGATTGAAGCAATAAACACTACCATATCGGGTTACGAGTCCGTCTCAACGCGATAAAACGCTTGCTTCGATCAACCCCATAACTTTCAAATTCCTAGACTACCAAACTCAAGCTTGTGATCGGTCTCACCGCAAGGTGCGCGAGACTCGGGAACCTAGGGAAGTCTGAACTCTTGCATAATGGTTGCGCAATCCTCATGCGATATCCCGTTTCTCGTTCTCCCTCGGTCCATTGCCGTCCCGTTGTGCTGGCATTACACGATCAGTGACCTTCGCACAACGCTACTTCCATCCACGTCGTCTGTCGGTTGTAATGTCCACCTCACGATAGAGCGCTACGAGCAAGTCTAGTACGAGATTCCGGGAATGGCTGTATCAGCAGCGCCAGCAGCGGCAGCAGCAAGAGGACGTGATCATTGCGCTGCCCACCGTTGCAACCTCCGTTCTTTGCGCTCTGGTCTCCTCCCTTGGTGGTCTCTCCTCTGCTTCTTTCTTCTCCTTCCGCCCTGCACCTTCCCCTCATCCGCTTCAGTCAGCGCGCAACCGCAAGTAGCGCACGCAGCGCAAGCGGAAGCTGACTGGTGGGCCGCGCATGCGCGGGTTGCGCAGGCGGAGGCGGAGGCGGACGAGGAGGGATTCGATTGGCTGCTGCGGGAGCTAGGGGGAGGCACCTCCGCGGAGGGGAATGAGTGGGAGGCGGAGGGCGGTGCGGAAGGATGGGAGGAAATTCCGCTGGAAGGTTCCGGGTTCGCGGAGCTGCTGACGTGGCTGCGCGCCAATGGGGCGCGCGGAGAAGTGTTGGATGGGAAGACCGTTCGAGTGAGTGGATGGGGTGGATGGGTGGGATGCGGGAGTAATAAACAAAAGCACAACCTGCCCCATTTTGCTCTTCCTGCTGCATGATCTTGACTGGTCTGACCAATTGGGTGTTGCCGCGTTTCGTTGTGTGATTCCATCCATCCCTCGGTCAATCCAATACGCTCCAAAAGGACCCCACAAGAACTTGGGGCTGTTATGACGTGCGTTTTGACGCTTGGAAAATCACCATCTGCTTAGCCTCCTCGTACTAGGCCTCTCACTCCCGTCCCATGCCTTTGCTTCGTGTTCCATTGTACCTTGTTGAACCCACCTGTCCTCTTTTGACAGTTCCATTGTACCTTGTTGAACATGTCCCAAGACCAATTGTACCTTGTTGAACATGTCCCAAGACCAATTGTACCTTGTTGAACCCATGCAGTGCGGCACTGCATCCATACGGGGTCCTTCCTTGTCAGTTCTCCGCCCCCTGTGCCCTGTGCCCGTGCACCCGCCCTTTGATGCAGTCAAGAGTGTTTCGGATGGAGCTTCCAGAAGACACTAGCTCAGATCAGACTGACAGGGCGGGCAAGTGCTGCACACATACAGGGCTGCTGTGCTGCGTTGCTGATTCACTACCCCTCACTACCCCCTTATCTGCCCGTGCACCCGCCCTTTCATGCAGTTGAGAGTGTTTCAGATGGAGCTTCCAGACGACACTAGCTTGGACTGGCAGGGTCGGCAAGTGCTGCTGACGAGGAAAGAGGGGGATCTGAGTGGGGAGAAGGCGGAGGGGGAGAACGTGGAGGGGGGAGAACGTGGAAGGGGGGAGGCTGAGGGGGAGAATGTGGAAGGGGAGAAGGAGAAAGAGGAGGAGACGAGGGACAACGGGGCAGAGAGGGAGAAAGAAGATGCCAAGGGGAAGGAGGAGAGGAAGTACAGGCAAGTGGCAAGGGGAGGTGCTGCTGCTACCGCTCCTTTCTCCACTCTTCTTTCTACAGCTGCTTGCAGCGGCCTCTGGGATGAATAGCTCACACCTCCCTCTCCGTTCTCCTTCCCCATCCCCACCCCACTCCTCCCTCCCCTTTTCCCATCTCCGCCCGCTTTTCCCCAGGTTCTTCCCCCAGCTGCAAGCAGCAGCGCCCATAGGCGCGGGGCAGCTGCTGCTGCGCCTGCCCCTGCCGCTGCTGCTCAACGCCTCGCGCTGCTCTGCGCCCTCCCCCCGCCTCCCCCTCCCCCCGCGCCTCCCCGTCTCCCCCGGAGGTGCCCTCGCCGCCTGCCTGCTGCTGCTGCAGCAGCAGGGGGAGGGGGGCGAGCCGGGGGGAAGGGAGGGGGGAGGTGAGGCCGGCGAGGAGAGCTGGGGAGCGCAAGTGGTGGCGGCGCTGCTGGCGTCCCGCACAGCCCGGCTGCTGCCCATGCTCAGAAACGACCTCCCCCACCTGCCCCTCCTCCACCAGGTTTGCCCTCCCCTTTCCCCTACTCCCTCCCCTTTCCCCTACGCCCTCCCCTTTCCCCTACACCCTCCCCTTTCCCCTACGCCCTCCCCTTTCCCCTACGCCCTCCCCTTTCCCCTACGCCCTCCCCTTTCCCCTACGCCCTCCCCTTTCCCCTGCGCCCTCCCCTTTCCCCTACGCCCTCCCCTTTCCCCTACGCCCTCCCCTTTCCCCTACGCCCTCCCCTTTCCCCTGCGCCCTCCCCTTTCCCCTGCGCCCTCCCCTTTCCCCTGCGCCCTCCCCTTTCCCCTACGCCCTCCCCTTTCCCCTACGCCCTCCCCTTTCCCCTGCGCCCTCCCCTTTCCCCTGCGCCCTCCCCTTTCCCCTACCCAGCTCCCTCCCCTTTCCCCTACGCCCTCCCCTTTCCCCTACTCCCTCCCCTTTCCCCTACTCCCTCCCCTTTCCCCTACTCCCTCCCCTTTCCCCTACGCCCTCCCCTTTCCCCTACTCCCTCCCCTTTCCCCTACTCCCTCCCCTTTCCCCTACTCCCTCCCCTTTCCCCTACGCCCTCCCCTTTCCCCTACTCCCTCCCCTTTCCCCTACTCCCTCCCCTTTCCCCTACTCCCTCCCCTTTCCCCTACTCCCTCCCCTTTCCCCTACTCCCTCCCCACCCCCCTTCCCCTTGATCTGCTGTTCCAGTGCTCCCATTCGTCTTCCCACTCTCCTCCTCTCTCCCCACCCAATTTTTCCCTCCCTTGCCCACCCACTCTTTGCCTCCCCACTCTCACTCTCACTTCTCACTCTGGATATTCACTCTATAAATGCACTCTCGCTTTTCACTCACAAATTCACTCTCATTATTCTCTCCCCACCCAATTTTTCCCTCCCTTGCCCACCCACTCTTTGCCTCCCCACTCTCACTCTCACTTCTCACTCTGGATATTCACTCTATAAATGCACTCTCGCTTTTCACTCACAAATTCACTCTCATTATTCTCTCCCCACCCAATTTTTCCCTCCCTTGCCCACCCACTCTTTGCCTCCCCACTCTCACTCTCACTTCTCACTCTGGATATTCACTCTATAAATGCACTTGCACTCTTCTCTTCCAATGCCAACCCCCACCCTCCCCCCACTCTCACTTCTCACTCTGAATATTCGCACTCATTATTCACATGCACTCACGCTCACATGCGCTCACGCTCACATGCACTCACGCTCACATGCGCTCACGCTCACATGCACTCACGCTCACATGCACTCACGCTCACATGCACTCACGCTCACATGCACTCACGCTCACATGCACTCACGCTCACATGCGCTCACGCTCACATGCACTCACGCTCACATGCACTCACGCTCACATGCACTCACGCTCACATGCACTCACGCTCACATGCACTCACGCTCACATGCACTCGCACTATTCTCTTCCAATGCCAACCCCCGCCCTCCCTCACTCTTCTTGTCCTTGCCTTTCGTCCTTGCACCTGCCCCTTGGTCCAATCCCTTCTTTTGGACGTTCTCACCCTACCCAGGCCGTGAAAGAGAGGCAGCAGTACGAGCAGGAGCATGCCAACTGGACCGCCAGCATTACCGCCGGCAGCGGCAGCAGCAGCAACAGCAGCCCCCCCTCGCTGCCGTCGCTGCAGCAGTTTCTGGCGACGGTGGCGGCCGTGAGGGCGCTGGCTCTGCCCATGCGCCTGCCGCCCCTGCAGGAGGGGCAGGGGGAGCAGGGAGAGCAACAGGAGCAGGGGGGGGGCAGGGGGAAGAAGGGCGGAAGGAGGGGAGGGAAGAGGTGGAGGAAGCAGAAGCAGCGGCGGTTTGAGTTGACGGTGGTGCCTCTCATGAATGCTGTTGTGCGGGCCACTGAGAGGCACCAAGGGAACGTGTGGTGGGAGGTGAGTGAGAGGCCGGGAACGTGTGGTGGGAGGTGAGAGGCTGGCAAGGTGTGGGAGGTGAGAAGCTGGCAAGGTGTGGGAGGTGAGAGGCTGGCAAGGTGTGGGAGGTGAGAGGCTGGCAAGGTGTGGGAGGTGAGAGGCTGGCAGTGGCAAGCTGCAATGGCAGGTTGTGTGGTGGTGTGGACCGTACGTGGATGTTACCAGAGCAGACCTGCTGGTGCTTCCCAGTCGTGCAATAACACTTCTTAGATCGTGTTCCAACGCAGGGAAACCATGCGAAGTTTTCAGGCTTGTACTGATGAAGGCTTGAAAAAGCCGAAACTAGTTTGCAATGTCCCTGATCCTTTAAGTGAAGATTTGTTTTAAACTGGCTCTCTCAATAACGTTCTAAGCTAGCGCACACCAGGCTCCTTCCGCCATTTTTTCATGGAGTTTGTTTCGTTGTCCTAATACAACACGAGTTGATGGAAGTAAGGCCTCCACAGCCCACCTGTCCTCTTTTGACAGATCTTGTTCCAACGCAGGGACACCATGCGAAGTTTGGACAATTTGAGCGTTTTCTCGTGCTGCGTGCCTACTTCCCCTAGTTCAACGTGACCTAGATACGATGCTACGAAATTTGCAACTCTGACGCTTTCAGTACACTGCAGGTCAGACGTGCCAGTGAGTTGAAAAGCGGGACCAAGTGAGGTCACCCAGCAGGTCACCCAGCACATCGAGACTGGTTTACTTCTGACAGTTTGAGAATCCATCCAGCCTTTTAATCTACGGGGTAACATTATATTTAGACCTTCATTCAAAAGCAAATGAAAAAGCCAACAAGGTGTCCCAACTTCGGATGGTGTCCCTGCATTGGAATACGTTCTTACTCCATTCCTCCACTCTTCCATTAGTTGTGCTTAAAATTTCCACACCCTTTTTCTTTCCCCACTTCTATCCCTTCCCAACTCCTCTTACATCAGCTTGTCCCTCGATTCCACAAGGGTTTCAGTTCAGCCTAATTTTCCCCTACGTCCCTTTCTCTCATCCCTCCCCCCCCCCCCCTCTGGCAGCTGACCCACGCGGGATTCCACCTGAGGGCGTCAGAAGTCATTCCCACCAGGGCTGCTCTCGTGCTGCCTCTCAACGGCGGCCTGCCCGACCCGCTACAGCCCGACCCGCTACAGCGCGACTCGCTACAAGTAGCAGCGCATGCAGGGGCGCAGGGGACAGCAGCAGATTTGGAGAGCGAGGAGGATGAGGAAGGGGAAGGGCGGGCGCGCTTGTCTTCTCTGGGGGAGGTGGAGGAGGCGGACAGGTCTGTGTCGCCGGCCACGTTGATATCCAACGACGACGCCTTCCTCTCCCTCGGGATCATCCCGGCCTGCTCCTCCTTCGACCGCGTGCAGGTCGGTGCAAAGCGGTGGTGCTAGGTACCGAGCAGTAAATGTCGTTTTTTAGCAGGTGCAGTTGAGATCGCTGGGGGAGGTGGAGGAGGTGGACAGCCACGCTGCTTTCCAACGACGATGCCTTCTTCTCCCTCGGGATCATCCCCGCCTGTTCCGCCTTTGACCGCGTGCAGGTCCGTTCTCAAGCGGCACAGGCCGGTATTGAGCGGTGCAAGTGGGTTTTGAGTGGTGCAGGTGATTCGTGAGCGGTCCAGGTGGGTCGTGAGGGGGGGAGCGTGTCTTTGTTCGCTCGAGACCATGTGCAGGTGGGTGGGAGCACATGGCGGCTGGCGGGAGTGCCTCTCTAGTTGAGCGTTTGCCTGCTTTTGAGGCGCCTCAAAAGGGGGGGGGGGGGAGAGGTGTCGTTGTTCGCTCAAGACCACATTCTGCTGGTGGGTGGGAGCACATGGCGGCTGGCCGGACTGGAGTGCCTCCCTAGTCGAGTGTTTGCCTGGAGGTCGGTTCTGTCACGAGGTTTGCCACGTGTTGACTTTTGAGGCGTCTCAAAAGTCGTTTGAACTTTGCCTGCAGCTCGGTTCTGTCACGAGGTGTATCCATGCCGTTGCCTCGTGTGATGAGTTGAGTTGTATTTTGAGGCGGCTCAAAATACACCTCGTTGCCACGTGTGATGAGAGACGATCTTTGAGTCAACTCGAAAATTGAGGTGCTGTGTTAAGGCGCCTCAAAACGTAAATTGAGGTGCTGTTTTGAGGCGCCTCAAAACAGGTCGGTTCTGTCCATGCCGTTGCCACGTGTGATGAGAGACGATCTCTGAGTCAACTCGAAAGTTGAGGTGCTGTGTTGCCACGAACCTCTCTCTCGCCACGAACCTCTCGCCGCGCGCAAAAATCATGTGATGACTGCTGTATGATTTTGGGCCAGTGTCTTCCAGCAACACCCTTATCTTAACACTCGCTCTCCTCCCCTCTCCTGCCCTCTCCTCCCCTCTCCTCCCCTCTCCTCCCCTCTCCTCCCCTCTCCTCCCCTCTCCTCCCCTCTCCTCCCCTCTCCCTTCTCCCTTCTCCCCTCCTCCCCCCTCCGCCCCTCCCCTTTCCTCCCCTGCAGCTCTTCCCCTCCCTCCTCAGCGTCATTCGCAGCATCTCAACGCCCGCCTTCCCTGCAGTGTTTTACAGAGTTTCCTTACTTTCAGACTCACACTCCTCCTCTCCGCCCCTCTCCTCCACTCACCTCGCTTCCCTTCTCCTCTCCCCTTTCCTCCCCTGCAGCTCTTCCCCTCCCTCCTCAGCGTCATTCGCAGCATCTCAACGCCCGCCTTCCCGAATCCTTCTTTGCGTTTGCGCTTTGAAGCGCGGGCGGCAGCAGCAGGCAGGAAGGCAGTGGAGCAAGTGCGGGCGGTGAAAGACCATCTCCTCTCTGCCGCCCTGAAAAAAGGCCTTATCATCCGCACAAGTGTCGACACCCGTTGGGGTTGGGGCCTTCACAACAGGATGCAGCGAAAGGAAAAAGTCTCCCAAGGTCTTTCTCAGAGGGACAGGGGGAAGGGTGTGGTGGAGGGTGGTGGGGAAGGTGCTGGGGAAAACACCCCAGAGCTTTCTGGAGCGGAGGAGCACAGCAGGGCAGGGGGCTTTGGGGATGGGGAGTGGGATTTGGAAGGGATGGGGCGCGTGCTTGAGCAGATGCTCTTCTGGGAGAGACGGCGGGGCATGCGAGCGAGGCTGGCCGAGAGACTTGCAAAGAGAATGAGAGAGGCGGTCGAGAGAGAGAGGGAGAGAGGAGAGGAGGAAGATGGGGGAGAAGGGGGAGAGGCAGGAGAGGCAGGAGAGAGGAGTGAGAGAGGTGGTGGGAGAGGCAGCGGGGGGAAGGATGAGGGAGGGATGGAGGAGGGGGAGGAGAGCGAGGAGGGAGAGGAGGAGGGAGGGGAGGGGCTGTATGTGTACGCGGATGGCAGGATGGACCCTGAGCTCGTTGCTCAGTACAGTGCCGCTGTGCTGCTGGCTGTTACTGGGGAAGGTACTACTGGGGAAGGTAGCTACCAATTACAGTTGGCCTCAAGCAGATGCTAGCTCGCGCCTCATGCTTTGCTGGTACGTCATGGCCTCCCATACCTACCATGCTTGCGGGTGGCTCATGCTTGCGGGTGGCTCATGCTTGCGGGTGGCTCATGCTTGTGTGTGGCTGATGCTTGGAAGTATAGGTGTTAGGTACATTGACCTACCCAGGCCCGTCACATTGGAAGTATAGGTGTTAGTATAGGTGTTTGCTGGTCCGTCACATTGACCTCACCAGGCCCTGATTTGGCGCTGTTAGCATAGCAGCCCATGTGTCCATCCCGCCTCGCCACTTCCCTCGCCACTTCCCTCTCCACTTCCCTCGCCACTTCCCTCTCCACTTCCCTCTCCACTTCCCTCGCCACTTCCCTCTCCACTTCCCTCTCCACTTCCCTCTCCACTTCCCTCGCCACTTCCCTCTCCACTTCCCTCTCCACTTCCCTCTCCACTTCCCTCCACTTCCCTCTCCACTTCCCTCTCCACTTCCCTCTCCACTTCCCTCTCCACTTCCCTCCACTTCCCTCTCCACTTCCCTCGCCACTTCCCTCTCCACTTCCCTCTCCACTTCCCTCGCCACTTCCCTCGCCACTTCCCTCTCCACTTCCCTCTCCACTTCCCTCTCCACTTCCCTCGCCACTTCCCTCTCCACTTCCCTCGCCACTTCCATCTGCACTTTCCACACCCCACGCGCACGTCACGCGTCACGCGCTTGATCCGAGCCGATCCGAGCTAATCCGAGGTGCCACTCGCCGTGAAAAGCGGTTCGTCTATGAGGCAACGCGGGAATGGTGGAAAGCGCGCGCGCTCAAACGCCAGCGCGCGCCTTAACGCCAGCGCGCGCCTTAACGCCCACACGCTGAGATAGCAATGCGACAAGGGCTCGCGTGAACGGAAGGGGACACGAGGTGCACGAGATCAACCGGGACGGTTGTTTGCAGCGAAAGGCCGAGGCACGCTAACATACGCCCCAGCGGCCCCCAAAAGCGGTTTCGTTTAGAGACGTCTCAAAACAGATATACTTTCACGCAGCGAACAGCAGAGGCACCTTGATATGCGCGCGAGCGCCTCCCGCAGCGACGCCTGCAGCTGCTGCGGATAAGCCGGGGGCGCGGATCCAGCACACCGCTCTTACCTCGTTACACACCCCCACATGCATGCACGTCCACATGCATGCACGTCCACATGCATGCACGTCCACATGCATGCACGTCCACATGCATGCACGTCCACATGCATGCACGTCAACATGCATGCACGTCCACATGCATGCACGTCCACATGCATGCACGTCCACATGCATGCACGTCCACATGCATGCACGTCCACATGCATGCACGTCCACATGCATGCACGTCCACATGCATGCACGTCCACATGCATGCACGTCCACATGCATGCACGTCCACATGCATGCACGTCCACATGCATGCACGTCCACATGCATGCACGTCCACATGCATGCACGTCCACATGCATGCACGTCCACATGCATGCACGTCCACATGCATGTATCAGAATAAGTGCTATGCCTTAGGAACCTCCATAGCTTAGAGAGTAGCTTAGGAACTTGGGACGGGGAGTAGCGAGAGGTGTGAGCCAACTAAAGAGGTTGTTCACTATAGAGCGAGCAGTACAAATAGGCAAGAATGAAGAAAGGTGCACCACCAAACAGAAAGTTATATGACTACATTATTCTAAACTACAGGCAGTTATAGAACAATATATAGAATTATATATTATTCTGACACGCCCCCATAAGTGCCTGTAGGGAAGAATGTGCAGTCAACGCCCCCATAATGGGGTACACCAGACAGGCCGCAGTGGAAATCACAGCAACAAGCAAGTGCAGTGGCAACCGGTGCAGTGATGGCAGATCCAGCTGTACCAACCCCTCGGCCAAGGCAGAAACAGTAGCAGGTGTAGGGGCGGCAGGTCGCCTGAGGAGCAGGCTCTGTGGCTGCAACGTGCAGCAGGACAGCAGCGGCTCGACGGCAGCACCTGCAGGCCCCTAGCAGCGGGCAGCAGAAGCAAAGGCAGTAAAGGCAGGTGGCAGCAGGGGCGGCAGCTGGAGGTGCCACGACAGCATCGGGCGACAGCAGCAGATGACCGGCTGACTTCCGCCGCCCCCTCATTCTCCCCCCCACAATGGCACACGCGGCAGTGAGAGAGAGGGGAGGAGGGGCGGCTGCTGGCTCGGCAGAATCTCTCTCGCCACCCCCTCACACTCCCCCCTTTCCCCCATAGCGACAGATGCTGCAGGGAGAGAGAGGAGAGAGGAGGGCGGCAGCTGGTTCCTGCGGGTACACTCCCGCCACACCCTCCCCCCCACAGCGACGGTCGCGTGTGGGGCGATAAAGGGTGACGGCAGGCGCTGCTGGCGGCTTACAGCGCCCCCCCCCGTCACTCCACTTCCCCCCACAGCAGGCGCGAATGCTGCTGGCGCTGGCGGGATCGCAGGTGGGCTGCGACGAGCGGGACGGGGGGTCGTAACGGAGGGTGCGACGAGCGCCTTTGCGCCGCTCGCCGTCGCTAGCATCGCAGCTGCAGTCGCGGCAGCTGTATGGTTGGCGGGGCGGGGGGACGGTGTAGCGCGACCGGCCAGGCGTCGGAGCAGCGCGATGTGGCGATAAACGGGGCCAGCGAGGCGCGCGACGAGAGGCTGAACCGGGGCCGCAGCTAGTGCCTTCGCCCAGCTCCCCGTCACGGGCAGCAGCGTGACGAGTGGAAGCTGCGTTACTGGCAGCGCGATGCACGGCGCGACGAGGGGCGCCATGAATGACAATCAGAAGCAGGCCTAGGCGAACCAGGCTCTCGATACCATATCAGAATAAGTGCTATGCCTTAGGAACCTCCATAGCTTAGAGAGTAGCTTAGGAACTTGGGACGGGGAGTAGCGAGAGGTGTGAGCCAACAAAAGAGGTTGTTCACTATAGAGCGAGCAGTACAAATAGGCAAGAATGAAGAAAGGTGCACCACCAAACAGAAAGTTATATGACTACAGTATTCTAAACTATAGGCAGTTATAGAACAATATATAGAATTATATATTATTCTGACAGCATGCACGTCCACATGCATGCACGTCCACGTGCATGCACGTCCACATGCATGCACGTCCACGTGCATGCACGTCCACGTGCATGCACGTCCACGTGCATGCATGCACGTCCACGTGCATGCACGTCCACGTGCATGCATGCACGTCCACCTGCATTGCACGTCCACCTGCATGCACGTCCACCTGCATGCACGTCCACGTGCATGCACGTCCACATGCATGCACGTCCACGTGCATGCACGTCCACGTGCATGCACGTCCACATGCATGCACGTCCACATGCATGCTCGTCCACATGCATGCACGTCTACATGCATGCACACACGTTATCACACGTGATTTGGCCCTCATTGCATGCATGCATGCTGCCGCCTTTCCCACCTCCCTCACTCACTCTTCCCACTGTGCACACTCCACACACCACACTCATCTCACCCTCACCCCTACCCGTGCTCATCGCACACTCATCTCAACCCCACCCCCACTCTCTACTCACCCGCTACTCATTTCCCTCCCTCCCTCCCTCCCTCCCTCCCCACCTAGAACTTGATGCAGTGCTGCAGGCGCGGGTGAGCGTGATGGGAGCGCAAGAGTATCTACCGCCGCACTCATGACCCCTGTCACCACTCTTCCCTCCCTCCCTCCCTCCCTTCCCCACCCAGAACTCGATGCCGCGCTGCTAGCAAGAATAAGCGTGGCACTGGCGTGGAATCTGGACGGCACCACCACCTGCACGCACATGCATCTGCTCTCCCTCCCCTCCCACCCGCTCTTCCTCCCCCTCTCCTACTCCCCCTCCTCTTTCTTGACAAGCCTTCCTGAGATTCTAGACGTGGTGGTCAGCAGCTTGCAGCTGCCAATGGGGGAGCTTTTAACGAGGATAGAGCAGGCGTTGGGAGGGGCAAAGGCATGGGTGGAGAAGGGGATGGTGTGTCGGGAAGGAAGGGCAGCGGGGATTGACTCAGTTCAAGTGGACGAGGTGAGGAACAGCGGGAGGTTATAGCGGGGATACAGTGGGAGATTATAGCGGGGATACAGTGGGAGGTTATAGCGGGGATACAGTGGGAGGCATGGGTCGGTTGGGGGATGGTCTGCGTATGAAGGGAGCGCAGCGGGAATCGACCCGGGGAGCTTATAGCAGGGATGGAACAGGTAGAGAGTGCCATGGTCGGGGGACAAGCAGTTTAGATTAGATGTCGCCCGAACGCACGTCTCCCTGTCTTCTCTACTCTTGCACTCCTGCCATGTGCATTCCACCCATTTCCATTCCACCCCTTTTGTGCATCTTCCCCTCCAATCCTGCATCCCATGCCATGCCCCTCTTGCAGGCTTGCCAGCTGTCCGTCCTTGCCCACGTGGGTCCATCCCATTCGCTGCTGCGATTCCTCGCCAGCAAGCGCAGCATCCTATTGGCTGCCTCCGATCGCCTCGCCTCCGCCTGCAAGCCCCAATCAGCAACCGCCACGTCAGCAGCAGCAGCTGAACGAGATGCAACAACAGTTTCATCCCAAGGGGGAGAAGAGCATGAGGAGGGAGGGAGGGAAGAGACAGAGGGGGAAGGAGAGAGGGAGGAGGGAGAGGAGCGAGAGAAGGAGGGTAGCGTGCAAGAAAGGAAAGGGTTTGGTACACAGACCAGGGTGATTGGAAAGGACAGCCAGATGGGGTTTGGCAGGGGCGGCAGTGAGCTGACGGGGAGGGCAGGGGTGTGGAGTGAGGTGGCGGGGGAGAGGATGGGCGAGATGGGGGAGGAGGAGCGGGTGAGGGTGTTTGTGGAGTGGGTGCGGGCGAATGGCATGGCAGATTACAACATGCCAGGCTCAGGGATTGAGGTGCGTTGTGTGCGCTTTGGGTGACTGATTCGGGTTGGCGAATGAATGAGACTTAGCAACTCAGATGAGGAGGAGCGAGTGGGGGTGTTTGTGGAGTGGGTGCGGGCGAATGGGATAGCGGACTATGACAAGCCTGGCTTGGGGATTAAGGTGCGTTGAGATTGAGGTGCGTGACTGAGTGATTGAGGTGGGCAAGTGGGATGTTTTGAGCAGAGGGTGAGATGAGGGTGAGATGAGGGTGAGGTGAGGAGGAGATGAGGAGGAGATGAGGAGGAGATGAGGCGTAGACGAGGAGGAGCGAGTGAGGGTGTTTTAGGAGTGGGTGCCCTGCGTTGCGTTCCGTGCGTGTGCCACTAGTTGCCGTGCCTTACGGCTGCATTTCATGCCGCACCATGCATGCTGTGTCGATGTTTTCTGGCGCCTCAAAAACCGTTCTATGCTATGCAAGGCTGGGCGGTAGGGCGGTGGTAGCATAGCACCCTGTATGTACGTACGTAGGACGAATTGATGTATCCTGTGCCTTTTGAGGCGCCTCAAAAGTCACCACAGCACAGTGCTGCTCTTCCTTCCTCCTTGTAACACCACCACCACCACCATCATCCGCTGCTGTGGCAGATTGTCTTCTGGAATGAGACTGCGCCAGTGCATGGTGACACTCAAGAGCAGGAAAGCAGGTGAGCTGGTTCTATCCTCCCCCCTACACAACACACCTATTCCAGGCGCCAACCTTAGTTGCGGAAGACGCTCGACGCGTCTTGCGTCTAGCGTCTAGACGCAGCGTCTAGACGCTAGACGCAAGACGCACTTTTAGACGCAAGACGCTTGGGCGATTTTTTTCGGGCAGCCCGGAAAAAAAAATTCGCGCGTGCGAAATTGAAATTCGCCATTTTGACGCGAAATTCAATTTCGCGCCATTAGAACCCCTTCCCACCCATTTCGACCACAAAAACCAGCCCCCCAAGCAAATTTGAATCCCCCCCAACCAAAATTGAACACAAAGTTCAAACCACACTTCACCGCTTGGTATCTAGAAAACCCAACCTCTATGGCTAACCACCAAGAGGTTGGGGAGCACAAATCCCTCATTTGTGCTCCCCTACCTCCATTTCTTCCAAATCTCTTTCGAAAACCCTTAGGGTTTAGCTACTTCCACCGCACAACCATGTCTTCTAGTATCCATTGTGACATAGGTGCATGTCCCCCACCCTCCCCATGCCCCATAGAACTTTTTTTGGTCTGCCCGAACATTTTTTTTAGGCCTGCCCGGGTTTTCGTCTAATACTGCGTCTAATCTACACTGTCTAGCGTCTAGCGTCTTAGACGCTGCGTCTAGACGGACGCTTCTAAGACGCTAGACGCGTCTTCCGCAACTAAGGCGCCAACTATCAGTGCGGGCAGGGCGCGATCAAGAGGAGAGCCCAGTGCTGCTCTCCATGCCCACCTCCCTCTGGATCACCACCCCCACCATGCTCCAAAACACAAGGGGTATCCCAATTTGACTTCTGAGTCGACTCAAAAGTCTATCCCAAAGAGTGATGCTGTGTCTTGTGCCTTGTTCCATCCCTCCCCTCCTCTTACACACCTATCCCAGGCGCCAGCTATCAGTGCGGGCAGGGCGGGATCACGAGGAGGACTCAGTGATGCTCTCCATCCCCTCCTCCCTCTTGGTAACCACGCCTAGCCTCGGCCTGTGCCTTGTGCCTCACTCTCTCTTTCTTCTCTCCCTCCCCCTACACACCTATCCCAGGCGCCAGCTATCAGTGCGGGCAGGGCGGGATCATGAAGAGGACTCGGTAATCCTCTCTATACTCAGTTCCCTCTGAATACCCACCCCCGCCATGCTCCAAGCCATAGGGGGGCCCCAAGAGTGGTCGTGTGCCTTGTTCCATCCCTCCCCTTACACATCTACTCCAGGCGCCAGATGTCAGTGAGGGCAGGGCGGGATCACGAGGAGGACTCAGTGATGCTCTCCATCCCCTCCTCCCTCTGGGTCACCACCCCCGCCATGCTGCAAGCCATAGGGGGACCCCCCTACCCTGGGCCTGTGTGGGCCTTCACTGTCGCCGCCGCGTGGCTGCTAAGGGAGATGCTTAAAACGAGGACGGAGTCCTTCTGGTGGCCGTACCTGCAGCTGCTGCCCCGCCACGTCCCCCTGCCGTACTTCTTTGAAGAAGAGACGTTAGAGGAGCTCCAGTTCCCATCAATCATCAAAACGGTGAGTTATGCTCTGTATGGTATGGTGAGCACCTTCACCCGTACCTGCAGCTGCTGCCCCGCCCTGCCGTACTTCTCTGAAGAGGAGACGCTGGAGGAGCTTCAGGTCCCGTCGATCGTGAAAGCAGTGAGTTACATTCGAAGCAATGGGTGAACATTGTGAGGGAATGAGTTAGTGTAAGAAACCCACACCTTTGCAGTTCACCCATCCGCCACGCCCCCCTGCCTGCCGTATTTCTTTGCGGAGGAAACGCTGGAGGAACTTGAGGTCCCATCGATTTTGAGAAGAGTAAGTTCAAGACGAGACTCTACGGTAGCGAGTTGACTTTTGAGTCGACTCAAAAGAGTAAGTTCAAGACGAGACTCTACGGTAGCGAGTTGACTTTTGAGTCGACTCAAAAGAGTAAGTTCAAGACGAGACTCTACGGTAGCGAGTTGACTTTTGAGTCGACTCAAAAGAGAAAGTTCAAGACGAGACTCTACGGTAGCGAGTTGACTTTTGAGTCGACTCAAAAGAGTAAGTTCAAGACGAGACTCTACGGTAGCGAGTTGACTTTTGAGTCGACTCAAAAGAGTAAGTTCAAGACGAGACTCTACGGTAGCGAGTTGACTTTTGAGTCGACTCAAAAGAGTAAGTTCAAGACGAGACTCTACGGTAGCGAGTTGACTTTTGAGTCGACTCAAAAGAGTAAGTTCAAGACGAGACTCTACGGTAGCGAGTTGACTTTTGAGTCGACTCAAAAGAGTAAGTTCAAGACGAGACTCTACGGTAGCGAGTTGACTTTTGAGTCGACTCAAAAGAGTAAGTTCAAGACGAGACTCTACGGTAGCGAGTTGACTTTTGAGTCGACTCAAAAGAGTAAGTTCAAGACGAGACTCTACGGTAGCGAGTTGACTTTTGAGTCGACTCAAAAGAGTAAGTTCAAGACGAGACTCTACGGTAGCGAGTTGACTTTTGAGTCGACTCAAAAGAGTAAGTTCAAGACGAGACTCTACGGTAGCGAGTTGACTTTTGAGTCGACTCAAAAGAGTAAGTTCAAGACGAGACTCTACGGTAGCGAGTTGACTTTTGAGTCGACTCAAAAGAGTAAGTTCAAGACGAGACTCTACGGTAGCGAGTTGACTTTTGAGTCGACTCAAAAGAGTAAGTTCAAGACGAGACTCTACGGTAGCGAGTTGACTTTTGAGTCGACTCAAAAGAGTAAGTTCAAGACGAGACTCTACGGTAGCGAGTTGACTTTTGAGTCGACTCAAAAGAGTAAGTTCAAGACGAGACTCTACGGTAGCGAGTTGACTTTTGAGTCGACTCAAAAGAGTAAGTTCAAGACGAGACTCTACGGTAGCGAGTTGACTTTTGAGTCGACTCAAAAGAGTAAGTTCAAGACGAGACTCTACGGTAGCGAGTTGACTTTTGAGTCGACTCAAAAGAGTAAGTTCAAGACGAGACTCTACGGTAGCGAGTTGACTTTTGAGTCGACTCAAAAGAGTAAGTTCAAGACGAGACTCTACGGTAGCGAGTTGACTTTTGAGTCGACTCAAAAGAGTAAGTTCAAGACGAGACTCTACGGTAGCGAGTTGACTTTTGAGTCGACTCAAAAGAGTAAGTTCAAGACGAGACTCTACGGTAGCGAGTTGACTTTTGAGTCGACTCAAAAGAGTAAGTTCAAGACGAGACTCTACGGTAGCGAGTTGACTTTTGAGTCGACTCAAAAGAGTAAGTTCAAGACGAGACTCTACGGTAGCGAGTTGACTTTTGAGTCGACTCAAAAGAGTAAGTTCAAGACGAGACTCTACGGTAGCGAGTTGACTTTTGAGTCGACTCAAAAGAGTAAGTTCTGTCAGAATGTTGTATTTGTCTAGCCTGCAGTGGGGTACTCTATAGCGAGTACAGCCCAATCTAGGGTTTCCTATATGTACTCAACTGCTTGCTAGTGAAACCCCTCCTTTCTTCATTCTTACTTTCTACTGCTGGTTCTGACATGCTATCAGAGCAGGTCGATCCCCTTGGGTCGATCCTGTGGGTGGGCCCACCACCTCACTGCTTCCGCTGCTACTGCTATTCTGTGTGTTGCACGCCCCGTGGCGTGCGACGGATTTTTCATCCCGCCGCGCGCTCGGAGCGTGCGGCGGTTTTCTGCCCGCCGTGCGCCCCGAGGCGCGCGGCGGCTTTCTGCCCCGTCACTCCGCGCGTCGCTCCCGGGAGGCGCTGCGACGGGCGACGGGGACCCGCGCGTCGCCCCCCGTCGCCCGTCGCGGCCTGCGCGACCTGCGTAGGGCCCGCGCGCGGCCCGTACAGCCTGCGCGCGGCCCGTACGGGCTGCGCCAGGCCCGCGCGCGGCCCGTACGGGCTGCGCCAGGCCCGCGCGCGGCCCGTACGGGCTGCGCCAGGCCCGCGCGCGGCCCGTACGGGCAGCGCCAGGCCCGCGCGCGGCCCGTACGGACTGCGCCAGGCCAGGGCGCGCCTCGGGCCGCCCGCACGCGGTTCGTACGGGCTGCGCCAGGCCCGTGGGCGCCCTGTTTTCTCTGCCCCTGCGCTGCCCGCTGTTCCCCGTGCTTCTGACGGCGCCCCACCCCTGCTGCTGCCCGTTCTCCTGAATTAGGGTTTGGGGGTGGGGGGTATGGGGGTGCAGTTTCTGTGCGTCGTCCCCTACTCCTCCTCCTCCTCCGTCTCCCAGTGCTGCAGCTGCCGCTGAGGGGGGTGGGTGTGTGGGAGCCGAAGGAGTGGTACTAGGGGGGTGACGTGCAAGTGGAGTTAGGAGTGAAGCAGTGGGTGTGTGGAGGGTGTGTGGGACAGTTGGAGGAGGTTGAGCGGAGGCTGCTGTCTTGTCGTCCGCAGCACCTGTAGTCCGGGGCGCACTGTCCTGATAGCCCAGAGAGTCTGCTGCGCCTGTCGCCCGAGGGTCCGTTGCTCCTGTAGCTCGTCGTAGCCTGTGAGCCAGTTACTCCAGTAGTCCGGGGCGCACTGTCCCGGTAGCCACTCTGCCAGCAGCTCCTGTTGCCCGTGTGTCTGCAGCTTCAACCGCCGTCTCTCATCTTCTCTCCTCTCACAGTCCCTCCTCCTCCTCACTTGCCCGCTGTGATTACCTCTAGCTTTGCTTCTTATTGTGAACTCCTGCTATACCTGCTCATTGTGCTGATTACACCCCACTTTGGCTATGGGGGTGTGTCAGAATGTTGTATTTGTCTAGCCTGCAGTGGGGTACTCTATAGCGAATACAGCCCAATCTAGGGTTTCCTATATGTACTCAACTGCTTGCTAGTGAAACCCCTCCTTTCTTCATTCTTACTTTCTACTGCTGGTTCTGACAAGTTCAAGACGAGACTCTACGGTAGCGAGTTGACTTTTGAGTCGACTCAAAAGAGTAAGTTCAAGACGAGACTCTACGGTAGCGAGTTGACTTTTGAGTCGACTCAAAAGAGTAAGTTCAAGACGAGACTCTACGGTAGCGAGTTGACTTTTGAGTCGACTCAAAAGAGTAAGTTCAAGACGAGACTCTACGGTAGCGAGTTGACTTTTGAGTCGACTCAAAAGAGTAAGTTCAAGACGAGACTCTACGGTAGCGAGTTGACTTTTGAGTCGACTCAAAAGAGTAAGTTCAAGACGAGACTCTACGGTAGCGAGTTGACTTTTGAGTCGACTCAAAAGAGTAAGTTCAAGACGAGACTCTACGGTAGCGAGTTGACTTTTGAGTCGACTCAAAAGAGTAAGTTCAAGACGAGACTCTACGGTAGCGAGTTGACTTTTGAGTCGACTCAAAAGAGTAAGTTCAAGACGAGACTCTACGGTAGCGAGTTGACTTTTGAGTCGACTCAAAAGAGTAAGTTCAAGACGAGACTCTACGGTAGCGAGTTGACTTTTGAGTCGACTCAAAAGAGTAAGTTCAAGACGAGACTCTACGGTAGCGAGTTGACTTTTGAGTCGACTCAAAAGAGTAAGTTCAAGACGAGACTCTACGGTAGCGAGTTGACTTTTGAGTCGACTCAAAAGAGTAAGTTCAAGACGAGACTCTACGGTAGCGAGTTGACTTTTGAGTCGACTCAAAAGAGTAAGTTCAAGACGAGACTCTACGGTAGCGAGTTGACTTTTGAGTCGACTCAAAAGAGTAAGTTCAAGACGAGACTCTACGGTAGCGAGTTGACTTTTGAGTCGACTCAAAAGAGTAAGTTCAAGACGAGACTCTACGGTAGCGAGTTGACTTTTGAGTCGACTCAAAAGAGTAAGTTCAAGACGAGACTCTACGGTGGCTCTCTCTGTCATTCTCGGCTGCCCCGCCATGTCCCCCTGCCTGCCGTACTTCTTTGAGGAGGACACGCTGGAGGAGCTCCAGGTCTCGTCGATCACGACCACTGTTTCCACGATCGACTCACTGGAGTCAGAAGTCACGACCACTGTTTCCACGATCGACTCACTGGAGTCAGAAGTCACGACCACTGTTTCCACGATCGACTCACTGGAGTCAGAAGTCACGACCACTGTTTCCACGATCGACTCACAGGAGTCAGAAGTCACGACCACTGTTTCCACGATCGACTCACTGGAGTCAGAAGTCACGACCACTGTTTCCAAGATCGACTCACTGGAGTCAGAAGTCACGACCATTGTTTCCACAATCGACTCATTGGAGTCAGAAGTCATGACCACTGTTTCCACGATCGACTCACTGGAGTCAGAAGTCACGACCACTGTTTCCACGATCGACTCACTGGAGTCAGAAGTCACGACCACTGTTTCCACGATCGACTCACAGGAGTCAGAAGTCACGACCACTGTTTCCACGATCGACTCACTGGAGTCAGAAGTCACGACCACTGTTTCCAAGATCGACTCACTGGAGTCAGAAGTCACGACCACTGTTTCCACGATCGACTCATTGGAGTCAGAAGTCATGACCACTGTTTCCACGATCGACTCACTGGAGTCAGAAGTCACGACCACTGTTTCCACGATCGACTCACTGGAGTCAGAAGTCACGACCACTGTTTCCACGATCGACTCACTGGAGTCAGAAGTCACGACCACTGTTTCCACGATCGACTCACTGGAGTCAGAAGTCACGACCACTGTTTCCACGATCGACTCACTGGAGTCAGAAGTCACGACCACTGTTTCCAAGATCGACTCACTGGAGTCAGAAGTCACGACCACTGTTTCCACGATCGACTCATTGGAGTCAGAAGTCACGACCACTGTTTCCACGATCGACTCACTGGAGTCAGAAGTCACGACCACTGTTTCCACGATCGACTCACTGGAGTCAGAAGTCACGACCACTGTTTCCACGATCGACTCACAGGAGTCAGAAGTCACGACCACTGTTTCCACGATCGACTCACTGGAGTCAGAAGTCACGACCACTGTTTCCAAGATCGACTCACTGGAGTCAGAAGTCACGACCACTGTTTCCACGATCGACTCACTGGAGTCAGAAGTCACGACCACTGTTTCCACGATCGACTCACTGGAGTCAGAAGTCACGACCACTGTTTCCACGATCGACTCACTGGAGTCAGAAGTCACGACCACTGTTTCCACGATCGACTCACTGGAGTCAGAAGTCACGACCACTGTTTCCAAGATCGACTCACTGGAGTCAGAAGTCACGACCACTGTTTCCACGATCGACTCATTGGAGTCAGAAGTCACGACCACTGTTTCCACGATCGACTCACTGGAGTCAGAAGTCACGACCACTGTTTCCACGATCGACTCACTGGAGTCAGAAGTCACGACCACTGTTTCCACGATCGACTCACATGAGTCAGAAGTCACGACCACTGTTTCCACGATCGACTCACTGGAGTCAGAAGTCACGACCACTGTTTCCAAGATCGACTCACTGGAGTCAGAAGTCACGACCACTGTTTCCACGATCGACTCACTGGAGTCAGAAGTCACGACCACTGTTTCCACGATCGACTCACTGGAGTCAGAAGTCACGACCGCTGTTTCCACGATCGACTCACTGGAGTCAGAAGTCACGACCGCTGTTTCCACGATCGACTCACTGGAGTCAGAAGTCACGACCACTGTTTCCACGATCGACTCAGTGGAGTCAGAAGTCACGACCGCTGTTTCCACGATCGACTCATTGGAGTCAGAAGTCACGACCACTGTTTCCACGATCGACTCAGTGGAGTCAGAAGTCACGACCACTGTTTCCACGATCGACTAACTGGAGTCAGAAGTCACGACCACTTCATTGTGACGACTTCATTGTGATGAGGGGCTATTTTTGGTCTCATAGCACCCTTAAGTATCAGGGTACCAGGGTGACAGCACCCTGACTGCTAGGGTCATGTTTCCCCCACCCTGTCCACACAAGGGTAAATTTTTTTGCACACTGTTTGTGTAAGGGTGTTTTCTTGAAGTTTGCCTAATTACCCGGTTTCGTGTGTAGCATGCAATAATGTGGCCATACTCTATGCCTTCCATTAGATAGCAATGATTACATAGGGACATGCCCTCATCTACAACTACAACTACATAATAAGCTAAACACTACTCTACACATTGGGGCTGTTCTCCCCCCTAATGTCTACAAACTCTTGCTCCCCAGGAGACACGCCCGAGAAGTCCCTAATGGGGCGCCTGTTCTTCTCTCCCCGGAAAACAGCGAGGACATCAAACCAGTCCACCTGGTAGTCCAAGAGGGAGCAGCGCATGAGGTCGCCAAGGCTGGCATCGCCAATGGTGCCTCCTCCCCACGCCTTAATGAGGTTCTGCTTTGAGAATCCCCTCTCGCACTCAACAGTGCTGAGAGGAAGAACTGCCAGTGCCTGCCACAGCCTCATGATGTCGGGGAATGAACGACGCCAGGTGTCTTCATCACGAAGGGTGTTGGATAGCGCTTGGTGGAAGCCTTCATTGTGGTGCTGCGAGTGCATCGTTGACGTGAACATCCATAGCTCCGTCGTTGCCTTGTTGAGATCGAATCCTGCAGGACATGCAAACGGGCAATCCAAAACAACACTCCGGAGGGATGGGATGGGATGGGACGGTGGAGAGACAAGATAAACAAGTAAAGTTTCATGCAGACAAGATAACTAGGCGTGCCACTGACGCCAAAACAACCACATCCCTGCAATGTTGGGAATGCATAACATACAGAAACAGCTTTATTGTTAACAAACCAGGAAGTTTCCCGTGGAAGAGTGCAGCCAACTGCTTCAGCCACTTTTTGAATGCTGCAAGTCGCTTGTCGTCGTCAGCCAGGTAGGTCCGGGACAGGAAGAGCTCTTGGTGCCTTCCAGTGTCTGCAAGTCCGCCATCCGCCACGCCAGCTCACTGTTGATCTTAGTGGCGAACTTCACAGCAAGGGCGTAGCACGCCTGCAAGTTGCTAGCTGTTGTGTGGCCTTCGAGTCGACTCTCATGAAGGATAAACTCGGCTTTAGCAGGGTTCCCGTCAGCATCGACGCCATCAGCACGCATTTTGCGAGTGTCGACTGAAGCGTGCCTCTTCAAGAAGTCCGGTAGATGCATCTTGTCTCTGTGCCCGAACACGTGGCCTTGTGGCACATCGATGTACCGCTGACTGATGCGCATGCGATTTTGCACCACGAGGTGCGCAACCAGGGTCACGTCCACCTGTGGTTGGGAAGCAGAAATGGAAACCAGGAGGATACGTTAATAGCAGAGATTGATAACACACCCACCAGACACAACGGCATAGGCCAGGAACAAGTCGTTTTGGCGGTATCTCACCTGGCTGCGGAGAATAGGCGATTGTGGGAGAGCCTAGGCGCAGAGTTGCACGATCAGAGAGTGAAGCGCGAGTTTTGCGTATACGGACTTGCTGGAAACCGGATACTGGTATTCGGAGAATAGTATGCTTGGTATGCAGCAACTGGCTTGGTATTCAGTAACGAAAGGAAAGTAATAGATTAATTGATAGATTACAACAGAAACAACATGAACCTTATAGGAAACATAGTGACGTGTGCGAGAATGTTCTACGGGAACGTTGTTCATGAAGAACATTGTTCAAGGAGAACGTGCAAGCACCTACTCTAGTATGTGGTTCCAGGTTGGCACCGCAAGGCGAAAACACCATCAGGTGAAAATACCGTCAGGTGTATTTTCTACCTATCCAGGAGTAGTTGCGCAGGTGCTCGCAAGAGACAGTTGCACATACTCGTTTCTGCAATGTCGTCACTTCCCTCCAATTCGGTTAAGTGTTGAACAGTGCATACCGAAGTGCACTATTGGATTGGAGTGTACTCGGCGAATACCGAAGCTCCGGTATACGGTATGCGAAACCTCGCTACACCGCATAGGGCTGCTACACGCAAAACCAGGCGCGTGCAGGGCTTCACCTTAACACTGGCGCACTTGAAACCTTGTGTTCAAGTGGTTGAGCTTGTGAGGATGTCCGCGAGAAATCGGAGAAGGAAGTGAAATTTGAAGGGAGTTACCACCTCCCACAGGGTGGCGGAGTTCTCCTTCAGCGCGAGCATGGCAGCTGGCAACACATCAAGTAGCCGCTGGATGGCTTCGCCCCTTGACAGCCATTTGATGGCATGAATCCTCTGTGCCTCCAGGTTCGTCTGACAAAAGATGAGCTGCAGGTGCATGAAGCGCTGATTCTTCACGTGACTCCTGCCGAGGATGTCCGCCAGTCCGCGGACAACATCGTCGACAATGTTGAGCGCGGGCAATTGAAACGCTGCTTCCTTGGCTGCCAAAGCCTCCCTGCGACAAAGCGGTGCATCTTGTTAGGATTGAGCTACAGACGGTGACGCAATGTAAAGTATCGAGGAAGCAAACGGAATTCCGCTCACCGATGGGCGATGCAGTGAGTGGACACGAGATGTTCAATCTCTGTCCTCAGGCGGACACAAACACCGGCCAGTGAACCGACCATGACGGAAGCTCCGTCAGTGGCGATCCCAACGATCTTCTGCAAGTCGATGCGGATCTGTCTCAAGTACTGCAACAGCACAGAGGTAAGCGACGCAGCGTCAGTGCGTTCCACAGAGAGGAGAGTGACAAACGCAGTGACGACCGCCGTTTCTTTAAAGAAAGTGGCGTAAAGGATAATGTGTTTCCCGTGGACACGATCGGTGCTCTCGTCAATGCTTATCCCGAGGCACGGCGAAGCCTGGATGTGCTGAAGTTGACGCTCATGCAAATGGGTAGAGATGGCGCTGAGGTGTTGCTTGAATCCGTACCTGCAAGCCAGCACACGAGGGATTTGTTAGGCCAAAGCGTGCATGTGCAAGTGCATTAAAAGAAATGGTATTTGTCAAAGAAACAACTGTACTCACTCTGTGTAGTACGATCCGTACCCTTTGTTTGGAGGGAGATCGGGAAGACCCTCCTTGGCGAGGAACCAGCAGAGTGGAATGAAGAGCGCCATCGGTGCGTCTTTCTTGCAGACGAAATGGGCGATGTGGAGACATCGTATTGTGAAGAAAGGAAGTTGAACCATTAGCTTGATTAGAAAATTAGCAAGCATACATAGCTTTGGGAAGAGAAGATTGGAAGGGAAAGGAGGGAGGTGGGATTGGAGGTGTGGGCCAACCCATGGCCCATTGGGTTGGGTTGGCCACACTTGGGGGAGTGGTCCAACCTATGGCCCATAGGGTTGCATTTGGGGGCTCCACCACAATTGGGTTGGATTGGCACCCCAAAATGCAAAACTACACCGAAAGTTGGGTGTAGTCCCAACGCAACTATACACCACAATTGGTGTACAGTCACAAGTGTTAGCATGCTAGAACATGGGAATTCTAACACGTATGAGATGGCGAGTCGAAGAATCCGTTGCCTGCCACCGAGAGAGAGTCACCTGCCGCGCCTTAGCAGCTTCAGCATCGAATTCTGCCTTCAGCGCCGCCTTGTGAGCCGTGCTGCCGATATGAGCACGCATGCTCCCAAGTTGCAAATCTCTACCCACCCTCACCTCGGCAACCATAGCTCGTGTTAGCGTTAGGATCGCCAAACAGCACACAAACCGAGCATTTGAGAGACGGCCTACCGTTTTTCATGTTGTGAAGCTTCAGCCACGAGAACCGCTTCGACCAGTCGGTGTCATACCGGTGCTTCATCAATGCAAACTCTGCATCCACGTCCGAAGTTTTCACAGCAAGGGAGGATGGTGGTGGTGAAGCGTTTCGCGGAGCATCCGGATTCCGAGGTGGTGGAGCGCCCCACAAGCGCTGCTGGGTGTATGTCGTGCGCTTCCTCTTGGCATGTTCATCGGGGGAGGTTCGTGGTGTGCAGACAGACGGATTGGATGAGCCTTCACCGCCACCAGGTACAAGGATGACGGCCGGATGCTCTGGGAAAGCGGTGGGTGAACAGGGAGGCTCAAACGGGTAAACCACTCGTTCAGGAAGTACGGGCGATGAAGTTCCCATTCCAGAAGTAACAGGCGGCAGATCAACAGGTGGCTCTCGTCGACCAATGCCGAGCACACTCAGGCCATTCAGCTGGCCTGATAGTGCGCCTCCGTCGTCCTCGTCGCGAGGCATTCTAAGCGTGCTGAGAAACACCAGACAGAGGTGTGGAACAGAGGTGAACGGCCTGGGATGAATGACAGTGCTTTGCAAGAAGCAAAAGCAACAAACCCCTCACCATTCCAAGCGTGCATGGCGTCCATGATGCAAGAGACACATCCACGTCCAATTGCAGTGCGCTCCGTCCCCCGTTCACGATGGTGCCACCACCACAGTTGCAATGCGCTGTCAAGAGAAAACACCAAGTGCTGGCAGCCAAAGCTGCCGCGAGGACGAATAGCAATCACAGCAAGAAAAAACAAAACCACCCACCTTGACAGCACAGACTGTCGGTGGGCGGAATGTATTGTTGCTGGTACAGCTTGGCAGATTCCTACAGTTACGCGTGAAACTACAGGTCCGAGGATTCGGTAAAAGGGTACTTTTTACCCAACCCTGACTGGTACGGGTAACAAAACACACAGCCTGATGTACTAAGGGTCTTAAAATTGCTACACTTTTTGGGGAAGGGTTGCAATACGGTTGGCTTTACAAAATCAGGGTAATCGAAAAAAAAACGCCTCACAGAAAGGGGATTCAGGGCAAAATACCCTTGAAAAATAGCCCCTGATTGTGATGTGACGCACGCACTCTGCCTTGCCCCTCACCCCGCACGCATGAGTCAACTCAAGCGTCTCTCTTCAGGAGTCGTTCTGGTGGCCGTAGTTCTTTGAGGAAATGAGGCGGAAGACATTTGAGACGTCTCAAGAAATGAGGCTGGAAAAACTCCAGGCCCCGTTGATAGTGAAAGCAGTGAGATCTACTTGAAGGTAAGGGTCGAAAGCAGTCATTTTAGCTGTAACTTATGGTGGAACTTATGTGATGGGAAATTCTTAGCAGTCATAACTCGTGGTGGAAAGTGCAGATTCTACTCCACGTTCTTGCAAAGCGAGTCATGAGGCGGTTTTTTAGGCGCCTCAAAAGCCGATTTTTGAAGCGCCTAAAAAATCGCTGTAACTTATGGTAGCAAGTGCGGATTCTACTCCAAGTTCTTGCAAAGCCTGGAAGGTAATGGTGAGCTGCGAATGAGATTCATGTTCTCATTTTCTGCCTGCCTGCACTGCACCCCATCCCCACACCACAACCCACCCCATCAGGTGCGCCACAATCTTGCGAGCTACGAGTTTGAGTACCGGCGCTGTGGCCCCACAGTGCTGGGCAACGCGTCCCTGCACGAGTTCATGTGGGCGCTCTCTGTGGTCCAGTCTCGCGGCTTTCAGGACCCGCGGTGGGGGAATGTGGTGACGTTTGAACCGATAGGCCCTGGTGGAGTGGACGGAACAGGGGAAGCAGGGGCGGGAGGGTCGGGCGGAGGGTCGGGAGGAGGTTCGGGCGGAGGTTCGGGTGGATGGTCGGCCGGAGGTTCGGGAGGAGGGTTGGGAGGAGGGTCGGGCAGGGGTGCGGGCGGAGGTTCGGAAGGGCCGGGTGGGCCATCAGGGGCAGTGGAGGTGCAGGTGAAGAAGGGTGCGGTGCTGCTGGTGCCTCCTGCAGAGTTCTTTGACCACAGCAACGACTTCCATGCCGCCTATACGGTAACGTGCTTGTGGTCACTGGTTTATAAACCATTGCTGCTGCTGCTGCTGCTGGTGCCGCTGGTGCCGCCTGCAGAGTTCTTCGACCACAGCAACGACTTCAAAACCGCCTACACGGTCGGTAATGTGCTTGGGGTGTGAAACCCTGCTGCTGCTGCTGCTGTTACTTTTTTTTTTTTTTTTTTTTTTTTTTTTTTTACCACTCTTATAAGATTATTGATTGTGGTCATCATTGTCACTAGTATTGTTCAGTTTTCATGGCAGGGCTGCCTCTTGCGTCACCTCCTAGCTTGGCTCCCATCATGTTCTCCGTCTCCCTTTGGTTGCTGATGCTCTGCATCCTCCTGACTCGTGTGTCTCACTCACTCTCTGTTCCTGCCTTCTCCCTCCACCCTGCCCTCCCCCGTTTCTTCCCTCCCTCCTCCCCTCCTCCCCTTTCCCCGCAGTTTGGGGCAGATGGGGATACGTTTGAGTTTGGCGCAGATGGGGATACGTTTGAGTTTGGCGCAGATGGGGATACGTTTGAGTTTGGCGCAGATGGGGATACGTTTGAGTTTGGCGCAGATGGGGATACGTTTGAGTTTGGCGCAGATGGGGATACGTTTGAGTTTGGCGCAGATGGGGATACGTTTGAGTTTGGCGCAGATGGGGATACGTTTGAGTTTGGCGCAGATGGGGATACGTTTGAGTTTGGCGCAGATGGGGATACGTTTGAGTTTGGGGCAACAGTGAGTGTGAGGCAGGGCAAGGAGGTGAGCACGAGCTACGGGCTGCGGGGCAACGAGGATCTGCTGGAGGCGTATGGCTTCGTGCTGCCGGGGAACATGCTCGACCACGCCCCACTGCTGCCCTCGCCCTCTCCATCCCCCGTTTCCGCCCACCCCGTTTACCTTTTTTTCCCCTCCCTCCTCCCTCGCTCCTCCCTGCCTCCCTCGCCCCCTCCTCACCCCACGCCTGCAGTTTGGAGCCGACGGTACAACGTTTGAGTTTGGGGCAACAACTGAGGTAAAGAGGGGCGAGGAGGTGAGCACGAGCTACGGGCTGCGGGGCAACGAGGATCTGCTGGAGGCGTATGGCTTCGTGCTGCCGGGGAACATGTTTGACAGTGCCCCCCTGCTGCCCTCGCTCTCCCACGCTGTTCACCTCGTTGCCGCTCTCGTCCACCACCATATGGAGCAGCCGCAAGTGGTTGGCAGAGAGGAAGCGCTGTACCATGGAGGCTCACAGCAGCGAGGGATCAAGCTGGCAGTGCAGCAGGAGGGACAGAGGGGGTTGGAGGGAAGAGCAAGAGGAGAAGAAGAGGATGAGATAGCAACTGCCCGTGGTGGTGGTGGTGTTGGCGCTGATGTATGTGGCGGTGCAGTGAAGACGAAGCTTGCATGTGATGCTGCTGCTCGATTCCAAGCTGATACTGCTGCTGCCTGCCCTGCTGCTGCTGCTGGCTCTAGTGAAGTGAGGCACACATGCAGTGCTGCTGATGCTGCTGCAGCCGCCACTTCCGAAAATACAGCTGAGGCTACAGCTGATGCTGCCAGCCCTTCCTCTCGCGCGCAACCTGCACCCTCGTCCGTTCATTGGCGGGAAGAGATTAAGCAGAAGCTGCTGCGCGTGTGGGGGAGTGCTGGTGCTGGTGCTGGTGCTGGTGCGTGGCTTATTGACGGTGGAGAGAGAAGCGGGGAGGAAGAACCTGAGCGCACGACTATTCCGCTGCATCGGCTGAAGCGGCAGCTGTGGCGGGTGGCAGCGAGGGCAGTGGAGGCCGTGGTGAGGGAGCGGGAGGAGGGAGGGAAGTTCTACAGCGCCGCGGAGAGCGGTGGCCCGCCGTTTGAGTTGATGCAGCGGGTCAGGAGAGTGAGCGAGGTGGAGGAGATAATGGGGGGCGTGGAGGAGAGGACAGAGGCGGACAAGGAGGGCAGGGTGGGCGTGGCGGTGTGGGCGAGAGGGCTCGTGGAGCCCAATCTCATCGCTGCCCTTGCTGCTGTGTATTACTACTTGCACTATCGACGAGGTGCGATCTCTGGCCGGACAGGTGAGGCGGGCAGGGAGGTGGGTATGGGCGTGGCGGTGTGGGTGAGAGGGCTCGTGGAGCCCAATCTGATTGCTGCTCTTGCTGCTGTGTTCTACCATCTGCAGTATCAACGAGGTGCGTTCTCTGGCCCTTGCTGCGATGTTCTACTACCTGCAGCATGGAAAAGGTGGGGCTTTGGCTGTGGTACCACTGCTGTTTGCAGCACCAGACAGGTGAGGCGGACAAGGAGGCGAGGGTGGGCGAGAGGGCTCGTGGAGCCCAATCTAATCGCCGCTCTTGCTGCTGTGTTCTACTACTTGCAGCATGGAAAAGGTGGGGCTTTGGCTGTGGTACCACTGCTGTTTGCAGCACCAGACAGGTGAGGCAGACAAGGAGGCGAGGGTGGGCGAGAGGGCTCGTGGAGCCCAATCTGGTGGCTGCGCTCGCCGCTGTGTTCTACGACCTGCTGCATCAACGAGGTGGGTGCATGTCGACTCAACAGTGGTGAAACCAACAAGGAGGTGGGCGTGGCGGTGTGGGCGAGAGGGCTCGTGGAGACCAATCCGAGTTGCTCTTCGCACTTCCCCCATTTTACAGACCACCCTGCAGTGCTAACGAGCTCAGCAGTCTACCTGGAATGGGCTGTCAGCAACAGCACCTGCCAGCACCTCTCCTCGCACCTTCCCTCCCACCCCCAACCCCCCTTGCTCCCCCTCCTCTTCCCATTTCTCCCACACAGACCCCCCTGCAGTGCTGACCAGCTCAGCAGTCTATCTGGGGTGGGCCGTCAGCAACAGCACCTGCATGGCTGTCCTCTCCCCTCCCCCCCAACCCCCACCCACTCCTTTGCCCATCTTTCTTCCCATTTCTTACTTATACACACACAGACCCCCCTGCAGTGCTAACCAGCTCAGCAGTCTACCTGGGATGGGCCGTCAGCAACAGCACGTGCCGGTTCCTCTCCTCGCCCGCCCCTGACATGCTGCCCGCCCTCCAAGCAGCGGCCGACACCGTTCGTCTGCTAGCGCAGGCGCGGCTGCAGCAGATGCCGACCAGCATAGAAGAGGACGAAGCGATCCTGAGGGAGTTGGAGCGGTGCAAGAGCGGCGGGAAGATGGGGGAAGGGGAGGGGGTGAAGGGTGGGAAACTGGGGAAGGAAGGAAAGAAGAAGCTAGCACAGAGGGAAGCCGAAGCGATCCTGACGGAGCTGGAGCGGTGCGGGAAGAGGGAGGGGAAAGAGGAGGACGGGAGACGGGTGGGAAGGAGGGGAGAGGCAGAGGCAGAGGGAGCAAAGGAAGGCGAGGAGGTAGAAGAGAGGGGCGATGAGGAGGAGAGGAGGAAAAGGGAGGACGAGGAGGTTGAGAGGGGTTGTGAGGAGTGGCGGACAGGAGGTGGTGGAGATGGGGAGAGAGGGAGAAGCGGGGCAGGAGGGACACTCACAGGAGGGAGGCTGACAGGAGGGGGGTCGAGAAGAGGGAAGTTGAGAGGAGGGAGGTTGAGAGGAGGGAGGATGGGAGGGGAGATGATGACAGCGATGGGAGTGCGGTGCAGGTGTGCAGTGCTTCTGCCAGTGCTGGATGAGAAGCTAACAGCGATGCAGTTCCGGTTGAGCAGGAAGCGAGTGCTGCAGGGCGTGATGACCCGCCTGGAGGCTGCCTGCCCTCCCACTGACAGCCCGGTTTCAACTTAGATAGGGTCTAGGGCTTTTGAGTCGACTTGGAAGCTACCTGGAGCGCTACAGGTGTCGTGTTTGGAGTCACAGAATGCAGAATTTATGAGTCCCCCCCACCCACAGCCCGGTTCCAACTTGGACAGGGTTTATGAGTCGACTCAAATGTCACCTCGAGTGCTGCAGCCTGTGGAGTGGAGCCACAGGTTGAAGCTGCTTGCCCTCCCACTGACTGAGAGCCTGCTGCTACGACTGTGGATATCTAGCACTGGCAGTAGCAGCATTGGACTGGACAGTAGGCAGGGCAAGTGCTGCAGTAGGCTGGACTGACAGCCTGCTGCCTGCTGCTGCGATCGTGGATATCTGGTAATGGCAGAGGTATTCTGTATTGGGGTGTCAAGCTGAATCTGTTCTGTGAGAATTCTCAGAAAGTAGATTCCACTGACTGACAGCCTGTTGCTGCGATCGTGGATCTGGTACTGGCACTGGTATTATGTTGCAGACTGGACAGCAGGGAGGGCAAGTGCTGCAGGTGGTTGTGGCACAACTCGAAGCTGCATTTTTTAGTCGACTCAGAACACGGCTCGAACCTGCATGCTCTCTCTCACAGTCCCATTTGACCACATCGCAATGAAGAGTCAATCGCGCATTACCGTATCGATCAATATTGCTGAGAGGTCCATGGTGCCTTGTCTTTGTGCCGGCTCAATCAAGATGGCTCATTGCCCTCCGATAAATCGTGTCCCTTCCTGTCGTACAATACAATAAGCATGTATGTAATATGTGTTTCTTAATGGGATCTTACCGTAATTTATGTTCACTTTTATGTAGTGATATCAAAGATTTTAAACCCAGGCCAAATCGAGTATGGATGGCTGAAACCGAAACTTCTGACACCAAGGCCATAAAATCATAAACCATACAGTATAATATAATTATGTATATTACATATATTACAATGTAGTACACTATCATAGAGGTCTTTACTCTATCTTGGAGGTATTATCTGCTAGCATACTAAAGAAAGCACTGGACTTAAGTTTTCTGAGATTCTCTGGAGCTCCAAACTCAATGCTCTTCCCACGTTCCATGACAAGAACCTGCGAAAAATGGGGATTGGATAGTCGATGAACCAAAACATTAGGCAGCTTTTCAGCAGGTGGGACTTGCGCACATGTAGGGTGTGCGTGCGCACACGCACTCACACAGACGAGAGTGATTACATGCGAGCAAGAGGCACAAGCGACACTCTTCTGACTTGCCTGGTCATAATCAAGGACTGTGGAGAGGTGGTGAGCAATGGTGATGACGGTGTTGTCCTTGAATGAATTTGGAGTCAACTCAACAATCAACAATTGACTTGCCTGGTCATAATGAAGAACTGTGGAGAGGTGGTGTGCAATGGTGATGACGGTGCTATCCTTGAGTGACTCTGGAGACGTCTCAAAAGGCTTGCCTGATCATAATGCAGAACTGTGGAGAGGCGGTGTGCAATGGTGATGACGGTGCGATCCTTGAACGACTCCCGCAGGATGTCTTTAATTACTGCATCGCTCTCCCCATCCATGCTCGCTGTCGCTTCATCCATCAGCAACACGCGTGTCGACGCCAGCAGCACCCTGCAAGGGAAACAAACACCATGAGCAAGAGAAGAGAGAAAGCAGAATACGTAGTGAGCAAGAGAATAGAGAAAGCAGAATACGTAGTGAGCAAGAGAAGAGAGAAAGCAGAATACGTAGTGAGCAAGAGAAGAGAGAAAGCAGAATACATAGTGAGCAAGAGAAGAGAGAAAGCAGAATACGTAGTGAGCAAGAGAAGAGAGAAAGCAGAATACGTAGTGAGCAAGAGAAGAGAGAAAGCAGAATACGTAGTGAGCAGCAACAGAAGAGAGAAAGCAGAATACGTAGTGAGCAAGAGAAGGGAGAAAGCAGAATACGTAGTGAGCAAGAGAAGAGAGAAAGCAGAATACGTAGTGAGCAAGAGAAGAGAGAAAGCAGAATACGTAGTGAGCAAGAGAAGAGAGAAAGCAGAATACGTAGTGAGCGCGAGTAGTTTTGAGTCAACTAAAAAGTGCCACTTGGATGCTTACCTTGCTTTGCAGGGTTGCAAAAGGAAGCGATGTATTGTCTTTAGAGGTGCCTCAAAGGCTTACCTTGCTTTGCACGGCAGCAAGAGGCAGCAATGCAAGGACTCTGAGGTGCCTAAGGAGCCTACCTCGCTTCGCAGGGTGGCTAGCGGCAGCGATGCAATGTCGACACCATCAATGCAAATGCTCCCTGAAGACGCTTCCACCAACCGCAGCAGAGCGAGCATGAGAGTGGATTTTCCTGCACCTGATGGGTTGAGACGAGGCAGACACATAGAGAACACATACCAGCCAACACAGTTTCAAGCGCTTTTTCACAGAAGCCCTGAATCACACCATCCCTACCAGGTATATCGGATCAGTTTTGAGAATTCTCCACCTTGAACCAGCCCAATCATGGTACGTTGAACTACAGAGGCAATCCCACATAGCCTCACCTGTTCGCCCCACCACACCACACTTCTCTCCTCCTGCGAGCCGAAAGCTCAAGCTGCGCAGCACTGCCTGCCCCGTGCTGCCATACCGCACCGTCAGCTGCTCCACTTGCACTGCCCCTACTGACGGCCAAGGGGGGCGAAGGGAGCTTCTGATGTTCCCCTCCTCCTCGCTGTGTGATGCTGCATTTGTAGCTTGGCAATTGGGGAGGAGAGGAATGTGAGCACATAGTGATTTGGAGGGAAGGAGGCTGATTGCTGTTCGCAGTGCTCCGTACAGCATGCTGAATATTGTGGATTTTGCGGTGGACTTTTCCTGCTGCTGCTGCTGCTGCTGCTTCTCCTGCTGCTGTTGCCGTGGCTGCTGCTGCTGCTGCTGACGCTTAGATTGACTGTTGGGGCTCGGTGGGGGCACTTCACTTGGAAGCATGGTGTACTCGAGTGTGCGCTCAACACTGGTGAACTGCCATGGATGGGGTGTTCGAGGTACAGGGAGAAAACAATGCATGACCTTGTGCTGGAGGGATGAGCTCCCTGCCGAGTTCGCACTGTTTCATGGCATGAGAATGTGATGTGGAAATAGTGTGTATCATCAGAATGCACCCCATAAGAGTTGAGTCAGGAGATGGGTGCTTGCTTCCCTTCCAGCACACTCTGCAGATGGGGCGCATTCCTGGTTTCCGTCCCTCCATGGTCTGCCTGCCTCCGTTCATCCCTTCCCGCACTTCACTCACACCCAGAAACACAACCATTGCACCCCTGTCCACTAGCCTCAGCCTTTCTCTCGCCTCACCGTGTTCTCAAGCTCTGCTCCGTATTGCAGTGTCCAGCGCAGGGAGTCTGGTAGCTGCAGCAGATAAGACAAAGCCAGCGCGGCCATGGCGGGCGGCAGCGAGTGTCGCAGGGCCACGGCGGCGAGGGCGGCGGAGAGCAGGGCGGCGGCAACAAGGAGGTCCAATCGGAAGCCCAGCCACTCCCACGTGGCAAGCCAGAATAGGTGCGGGGTGGCATTGGCGGTGACGTGGCGAAGGAAGAGGCGGTGGAAGCGGCGCTGTTGGGAGAAGGCTCGGATGGTCGGCAGGCCCTGGGGGGGTGGAGAGGGGGAGGGGAGTATAGATTTGAGGTGAGCTTGGAAAGTGCGTGTGACAGTGGATGCGTGGGTGTGTGTGCGTGTTGTTGAGAAGTAGAACTGAAGAGAAATAACTAACAGCAGGGCATACAGGGTGCACAAGTACAAATGTCGTACCCTCTAAGGAGTAACTGAAACCTAGCCTACAATATGTGTTGCACATAATTTGACATGTGTGTGTGAGTGTGTGTATGTGTGTGTGTGTGTGTGAGTGTGTGTGTGTGTGTGAGTGTGTGTGTGTGTGTGTGGGGATGTGTGCGCGCACGTGTGTGCATTCATGGGTTCACAACAAAACTTCTGTTTTCAGCCCTGTTGACGGTCATAAAGCAGACCTTTCTCCATGGGATCGTACCTCGAGGGCAGTTGGGATTCGCGACGTGACCACCGCCGACCCCATCAGCCCCAGTGGGCCAAAAGCGATCAAGGGGAGGGGAAGGGCTGCTTGGGAGACGACGGCTAAGAAGATTGACCGCTACCATAATCATGCTAAGTAGACGAGCACACTGCATGTTGTGCATACCATCCGTCAAACCTCCCTTGCCGTGCCATCAGATCTAAAGCGAGGGCAAGTCTCCAGGTACCTCATCAGGTCAAATGAGGCATCCCATACTAAGAACCCGCCCCTAAGCAACCCAGGAGAAGACATCTCATCTGGGGATTGCTTTGTAGTGTTGGAGCCCCAGTTGGAGCTCCCTTAGACACATAGGCTGTCGCCACTCTTATAAATCGTACCCAGGAGAAAAAGACTTAGGCTGTTTGAGAGAAGCAGCTTACCTCAATGCTGGCAAGGAACCGAGAAAGCAGCATGCTTCGTGTTGTGCATCTCATCCGCCGGACCCCCCTCGCCGTGCACACGTACAGCTAGTGAGAGAGAGTTATGAGTGATGAGTCTCACCTCAATGCTGGCAAGGAACCGAGAAAGCAGCATGCTTCGTGTTGTGCATCTCATCCGCCGGACCCCCCTCGCCGTGCACACGTACAGCTAGTGAGAGAGAGTTATGAGTGATGAGTCTCACCTCCATGCTGGCAAGGAACCGAGAAAGCAGCACGCTGCGTGTGGTGCATTCCATCCGCCGGACCTCCCTCGCCGTGCACACGTACAAATGCCGCAGTTGCAGCAGCAGCAGCAGCAGCAGCGGCAGCACGGGGATTAGTGTCCACGGAACGGCTATGCACGCCGATACCACCGCCGCAATGCACAAGCCTACGGACTGTGGGCAAGTGAATGGGAGGGCGGGAAGGAAGGTATGTTTATAAGGGGAGAGGGATGATGGAGGATCGAGATGAGAGAGTGGTTGGCTGGACTTATGGCGGGTGCCCCTTTGTGCGTTCATGTAGTAATCACCAGCTGCGGTGGCCCGTCAGCTATTATTGAACAGAACGAATTACAAGCATAACTCCAGTTCTCTAACCAACTGGGAAAAATGTGCATGTTTGTATAGTGTGTTTGGATCCACTGACTCCGGTGCCCACTTCCAACACTCCTCTCACTGGGAGGGCCCTCCACTAGAGCAGGGAGCCTGCCGACACCAGGTTTCGAACCCAGGTCTCCCGTGTGCATTCTTCCACACTCACCGCACAATTGGGTGTGTTGGGATCACTTTTGAGAATTCTCAAAAGTGATTCCAATGTAATCCCCCAGCACGTATTGCAACGAACGTATGGGTATGCATCTATCCCACCCATCCCCTGCTTTCCCTCAATTCTCTTCCTACAACCCCCCTCCTTACCTCCCTTCCTGCCTTCGAGATTTTTCATAAGCGATTCAAGCATCACCCAACCACCTTCAATTTCGCTCCTCCATCTACCCTTCTCCCCCTCACCCCATCCCTACCATACTCCCACTCACATTGACGAATCCCAGCAGCATTTCTGGCAGCACGTCGTCCGTCACCCCGAGGTCCTCACTGAAGCGGTTCAGCAAGCGCCCGGTGGGGTTGCGGTGGAAGAAGGCGAGCGGCGAGGCGAGCACGGAGGCCAACATGCGTGAGTGAAGGCGGGAGGAGGCGCGCAGAGCAGCGCGGTGGAAGAGCAGCGACGCGAGGAGAGAGAGGGCCACGCAGGAGAGGGCGATGGCCGTGAGGGTGAGAAGCGGGTGGTGTATGGTGTGGGGCGTGCCCATCCACACGCCCAGGAACCTTGTGGGGAGGGAAGGAGTGGCAAGAATTGTTGGCCATTGTGAATGACGAAAACAGGGAGTGGCATCGAGCATGGAGTGGGAGGGAGGGACAGATGGGCAATTTTCACAGACAAATTGTTGTTGGGGCACTGGGATCATTCCCTAGTTGAGCGTGGCCAGGCTACAGGCACTTCGGATAGGTATGGGTGTGCCATCCACCATACAAACATGACATTTTAACCAAGTCGGTATCATTTTGGGCCAACAAATGGTATCAGAGCCAAAGGTCTCCGGTTCGAGTCCTAGTGTGTGCCAATGAGCGCCAATGCCCTAACGAGCCCCAAGTGAGGGGGAGACAACCCCAGTGAGGGGAGGGATTGTTGGTAGGGCATTGGGATCGTCCTCGAGTTGAGTGTGGGAGGGCTACATGTGCGTTCTGGAATCTGGGGGGATTTGGGTATGCTACCCACTATACAAACATGCCCCTTTAACCCAATCGATAGCAGTGTGGGCCAACACATACGGCATTGGGAACGAGGTGTGTGCACTTGCATCCCAACAGTTACATATGCTGTGCAGTACACACACACCACAGACGTTCAGGCAATAAAGAAGAGAACGGGGCATGGAGGAGGGAAGGGGAAAAAGTGGGGGAGTTTGAGTGTGTGAGAGGGGGAGGATTTTTTTTCGCACCAGCTTGCGAGGCAGTTTGAGACGTGTGCGGCGAGGAAGAGAGCTGCGACGAGCAGCAGGGGCAGCACGCCCATCTGTCTGGCGTAGCCCCAAAACACCGACATAGGGATGGCACCATGCTGCCATCCCTCCACGTCCAGCAGGCCTGCAGGCACACACAGCGAGTGCGTGGGACAGGAAGTTGGAGGTTTGGGGATAAAGGGAAGGGAGGGAGTGGCGGGGTTAAGGGGTTGTGATGCGGAACTGTTTCAGGGACAGCGAGGAAAGCAACACGCCAAAGCAGCCGTTCGGGATTCAGAGCTGAAAGCATTGGACGTGTATTGCCTGCCTACCGTGCGTTGCCTGCGTACCTTGCTCATCATCACCCTCTGTGGAGCCACTCGCCTCCAGCAGTCCCTCCTCCCCGCCTCTCAGCTCCGCTGCTGCTGATGCCTCTCCCGACTCGCACAGCAAACCCTCAGCAAGCTGTCCCCCATGTGAGATGCTCTCCCGCTCCCTGCATGCGTTTACCAGCCCTCTTTCCGCCTCCGCCTTCTCCACCACAACCTCGCTCCCTATCAAGGGGCAGTCGTCTGTGGAATCTGTTGGCGCATCCATGTCGCTGTCACTGCTCCTGTCGCAATCTACAGAGCATACACTGCTGCTGCTGCTGCTGCTGCTGCTGCTGCTGCTGCTGCTGCTGCTGCTGCTGCTGCTGCTGCTGCTGCTGCTGCTGCTGCTGCTGCTGCTGCTGCTGCGGCCACTGCTGCTGCTGCTGCGGCCGCTGCTGCTGCTCACATAGGCCGCCGTGGTGCCATTTTTGCATCTGCAGCTCTGTGTGCCAGCAAGTGTGCCATCCTCATCCGTGTCAGTGCTGCTGCAGGATTCAAATTCAGAGTCAGAGTCAGAGTCAGTGGCACAGACAGCACTGTCACTGCAAGTGTCGGAATCATCAGAAACGTCCGAAAAATCCGGGCCCGGAGGGTGATTTCCCCAATGTTGTTGAGCAGAGGGCAGGGCGCAGAGGTCACTCCACGCACCACACGCCGCTGCTGTATCATCATCCAGCAGCAGCACTCTGTCGCAGCTGGGGATGGGGGTGAGTGAGGAGGGCAAAAAAATACAGAGGGAGAAGAGGGAGAAAGAGGGAGGATGAGGATGACAGCAAGAGGATGCTGGGATAGAGAGAGGGGCTTACTGGGCATAGAGAAGGAAAGAAGGTACATCTGTGGTTACTGTCAAAAAAAAAAATCTGTTCCCCTCCCTCTTGGCCCCTTCCCCACCCCCTTCCCCCGCACCCGTCACCATACCTTCCAAGGTACTGCACTTGGTGAGTGACGACAATCCTGGGCAGCCCTGCCAGCAGCCCACACACGCACTGCTGAAACACGTGGCAGGCAATGGCTGGATCCAACGCGGCAAGCGGGTCGTCTAGGAGGACCAGCACGGGTGGGGGAGCACCCCTGCTGCTGCTGCTATTGTTACTGCGATTGTCTCTACTGTTGCTATGGCGATTGTCGCAGCCACCATTACTATCAACGTGCAACTGTGGTGTGGCAGAGCAGCAGTCCAGGGTGGCATACGCCGACTCAGAAGTCATCTTGCAGTGAAGTGCGGCATACGCCGCCCGGGCGAGCGACACACGCGCCCTCTGCCCGCCACTGAGGTTGCCGCCACCCTCCTCCACCAATGAGGCATCACCACGTGGCCACAGAGCCAAGTCCGAGCGCAGAGCACAGGCGTCCAACACCTTGAGTGGAGAGGGAATGAGAGACGGGGGGGGGGGGGGGGAGAGGGCAGCGAGGAGGAGGGGGTCAACGGGGAAGATGGACGGCAGAGGGGGGCATTGGGAGACGTTCAAAGGCGAGACAGAATCAGGGTAGACGTTCCTTGGGATGCATTGTAGTACCTTGGCGTACAGTGCCTCGTCTAGCGGTGTGCCGAATAGGATGTTGTCTCGCACCGTCCCTTCGATGAGGAGTGGCTGGTGGAATGGGGAAGCGCAAAGGGTGAGAGGCGAGTGGCAAAGGGAGAGGGAGAGGCGAGTGGGAAGGGTGGGAGAGAGGCGAGTGGGAAGGGTGGGAGATAGGCGAGTGGGAAGGGTGGGAGAGAGACGAATGGCAAAGCATGAGATAGAGACGACCGGGGAAGGGTGAGAGAGAGGCGAGTGGGAGGCAGACCTGTTGCGATGCATAGGCGAGTGACGGCACGGAGCGGTGCATGGCGCCGGATGAGAGAGGCACTTCCCCGAGAATACCCAGCAGCAGCAACGATTTGCCACTGCCCGTCTGCGAGGTAGCAAGGGAGGGAGGAAAGGAGAATTGCACGATGGCAGCTTGATTCTAACAGCAGGCAGCACAGTAGGCTGCGACAAACAGTGGTGTGGCGTACAACACGCGCAAAGGCACGTGCATGCCATAGCATGCGGCACGTGCATGCCATAGCATGCGGCACGTGCATGCCATAGCATGCGGCACGCTGCAAGCAACGAGTTAAGGGCTCACCTTGCCAATCACTCCCAGCAGCTCCGCCTCTCCCAGCCTCACGCTCACTCCCTCCACCCGCCCGCTCGGTGCATCGTCCCGCCAGCCCATCTCCTTCTGCCCCTCTTGGCCCCCCTGTGCGGTCACAGGCGCACTCACAGCAGCAGCATCAGCAGCAGAAGAAGAAGCAGAAGCTGCAGCAGGGGAAAGACCAGCAGCATGAGAGCCCATGAACCGCTGGGGGAAACACATGCGGAAAGCTGAGGGGACGTGATTGACGCTGCAGCTGCTTCTGTTGTAGCCCGTGCCATAACCTGTGCCATAGCCCCTGCACCCATCGTCCGTGCAGCCATAGCCCGTGGAGGGAGTCTCAGAGAGATCGAATACATGCCCTGCCGATGCCACTTGAAGTGCATGGCTCTCCCTCCTTCTGCTCAATCCTTCTCCTTTCTCTTCGTCCTCCATCTCCCCCTCGCACCGAGCTTCTCCCACTGCTTCTCCCCAAGAAAACGAAGCCCCTTCAAGCACCAAGGCAGCACGGGGGGTGGAAGGAAGGCGTGTGGGAGCAGAGGAGGAGAGGCTGTGGCAGGGCAGTGAGGCGAGCTCCAACGATGGCGGGGACTGGAGACTCGGTGCTGTGAGAGCAGCAGCTGTGGATTTGAGAGGCTTGGTGGTGGTGGTTTGGGTGTCAATGGCGTAGTGGCGCTCCTCTGGGAGCAATGCAGAACCGTGCTGTGAATTCGCTCCTTGAGTGGACTCAAAAATCGCCTCAAGGGCATAGTGGCGCGCTTCTGGCAGCAGTGCTGCATATCCGCTCTGAGAAGGGGCTCCCTTGCGCGTGGCTCCGTGGGGTTTGGTCTGTTGGAGTGCAGGCAGCACGCACAGGCATGTACAGGCAGAGGCACACTGAGAGGGGATGAGATGGTACTCAGCAAGCTGGTCTGACTTTTGAGAAGATACACATTCATCACTCGCACCCATCGACCCACCGCACTGAGGCACGTTGTGGCACACTGAGGCGCACTGAGGCGCACTGAGGCGGCATGCTTTCACACTCCCAGTGACCAATCGCACCGCATCACCCATGCGTAAGGCTCCAACCGGACATGCGCCACAGCATTGGCGTTGACCCCAATGCGCGGGCAGCACGGAAGAGCATGAAAAGAGCATAAAAAGAGCATGAAAAGAGCAAGAAAAGAGCATGAAAAGACCATGAAAGGAGCATGAAAAGAGCATGAATAGAGCATGAAGCGAGCATGAAAAGACCATGAAACGAGCATGAATCTGACCTGCAGGAAGTGCGAGAGTCGCTTGAAGCTGACAGATGCCTCGGCGATATTCTGAATGCCATGGGCCACCTTCCACCCCATGGTGTATCGCGGTAACTGTGGGTTCAGAGGGAGTGGAGGGAGGGGCATGCCAGTTTTGAAATGTCCTAAAACGCGTATGTTCTGAATGCCATGGGCCACCTTCCACCCCATGGTGTATCGCGGCATCTGTGGGGGATACGGAGGAGGGGAGGAAGGGGAGGGCGGGGCATGTCAGTGGGCTAAGCTGACAGTGTCGTCCAGAAAGTAGCAACAGCGCACAATGACCATCCCAGTCAATCCGATCCAATACCCTCCCACGCGCCACCATGAGTGGGCGCTGTGAGAACACGCGCCTCCATGAGTGGGCGCTGTGAGAACACGCGCCTCCATGAGTGGGCGCTGTGAGAACACGCGCCTCCATGAGTGGGCGCTGTGAGAACACGCGCCTCCATGAGTGGGCGCTGTGAGAACACGCGCCTCCATGAGTGGGCGCTGAGGTGCCCTCCGAGGCACATGAGGGTGTTTATGAGGTGCCTGAAGAACAGCGGTACCAGAAAACAAGGAAGCACGCACCTCGAGCAGCGTGAGCACGTAGAACACGGAGGAGGCGCTGAGGTGCCCTCCGAGGCACATGAGGGTGTTTATGAGGTGCCTGAAGAACAGCGGTACCAGAAAACAAGGAAGCACGCACCTCGAGCAGTGTGAGCACGTAGAACACGGAGGAGGCGGTGAGGTGCCCTCCGAGGCACATGAGGGTGTTTATGAGGTGCCTGAAGAACAGCGGTACCAGAAAACAAGGAAGCACGCACCTCGAGCAGCGTGAGCACGTAGAACACGGAGGAGGCGCTGAGGTGCCCTCCGAGGCACATGAGGGTGTTTATGAGGTGCCTGAAGAACAGCGGTACCAGAAAACAAGGAAGCACGCACCTCGAGCAGCGTGAGCACGTAGAACACGGAGGAGGCGGTGAGGTGCCCTCCGAGGCATATGAGGGTGTTTATGAGGTGCCTGAAGAACAGCGGTACCAGAAAACAAGGAAGCACGCACCTCAAGCAGCGTGAGCACGTAGAACATGGAGGAGGCGGTGAGGTGCCCTCCGAGGCACATGAGGGTGTTTATGAGGTGCCTGAAGAACAGCGGTACCAGAAAACAAGGAAGCACGCACCTCAAGCAGCGTGAGCACGTAGAACACGGAGGAGGCGGTGAGGTGCCCTCCGAGGCACATGAGGGTGTTTATGAGGTGCCTGAAGAACAGCGGTACCAGAAAACAAGGAAGCACGCACCTCGAGCAGCGTGAGCACGTAGAACACGGAGGAGGCGGTGAGGTGCCCTCCGAGGCACGTGAAGGTGGCGAAGGTGACGAGGGCGACCACGGAGGTGAAGGAGAAGTAAAGGGCATCCGTCACGGCGTTGATGGCAGCGGTGCTCTGCAGGCTGGAGAGGAAGGGAAGATGGAGGGGATTTTTTAGGCGATTTTCTACTCGGCCCAGAAGCAATCGCTGATGTGAAGGAAAAGAAGACGGCGTTGATGGTGGCTGTGCACTGCAGGCTGGATGGCGAAGGGGGAAGATGGAGGGCAGCAGGGTGGTGGACGGAAGGAGCGAATGCTGATTCTGTAGGGATGGAATGCATGAATGCATGTAGCTGGAGTGATCAGATGAGTAAAATGTGGGAAGAGAGGGGCGGGAAGGGAAGGAGGCAGAGAACAGTGGTGGGAGCTGAAGGGATTGACTCACAAGGACACTTCTGTCCGCCTGAGTCGTTCGATGATTGCCGTGAAAACCCGCTCCAATGCCAGTATCTTCACAGTCAGGATGCCGCCCAGAGCCTGTTGTGGAGTGACAGATGGGTAGGTGGGTGGGTGGGTGATGTTGAAGGGGCACTGGAATTGTTCACCAGTTGAGTGTGGACGGATCACAGGTGTGGCCTGAGGGGTTCACGAGTTGAGTGTGCTACCGACCAAACAATCATGCCCTTCTAGCTCAGTAGGTAACAAGCTGGGCCAACAAGTGGTATCTGTGCCTAAGGTCTCGAGTTCGAGTCTCAATAAGCGCCAATGGGCGCCAATTGCCCTAACGAGCCCCTAGTGAGGGTAAGGTTGTTGAGTGCAGCCTGGGTGGGTGTGCTTACCCACCAAACAAACGTGCCCTTCTAACCCAGTCAGTGGTTGACTAGGCCAACGGTGAGAGGGGACAGGAGCTGAAGGATGCTAGGATGGAAAAGGCAAGGCAAGCACCTGAGAGGCCATGAATATGCCATGCCATAGTGCAATTTCATTGACACACTGTGAGTGTTATACCTTCCTCTCCTGCTCCCTTCTTGCCCCTCTCTTTCCCACATTCCACCCGTCTTACTCTCGCCACTCGCCTACGTTCCCCGCACCGCAACACTGCAACACCGCAAAACATTCACTCCGTCTCCGACAGCTCCGACAGCCCACCTGTTCCACTTCGACAGCTCCGACAGCCCACCTGTTCCACTTCGACAGCTCCGACAGCTGTTTTTGACCCTCTATCGACGTCCTCCCCTTTCTTCCCACCTCCACAATGGGCTCCCATCCCCCAACCCTTGGCCCCTACCGTTGCCTCCTTCAAGTTTCCCCTCCCCAACCCAACCCCTCTCTTCTCCCCCCCCCCCCCCCCCCCATCCAACCCCTCTCTTCACCTCCCTCACCCAACCTCTCCGTTCCCCCATCCAACCCTCCCCTTCCCCATCCAACCCCTCACTTCCCATCTCCCACCCAACCCCTCTCTTTCCGCTCTCCCCTCTCCTCCCTCCTTAAACACCAACCTCCTCCGTGTGCTTGACACGTGTATCCGTGGCCTCCGCTGTTTTCGCCGTCCTAGAAATTGTACCCACCCACCTCCTCCCTCCCTAACCGCCCACCTCTTCCGTGTGCTTGACGCGTGCATCAGTGGCCTCCGCTGTTTGCTCTCGCAGCCGCACCCCCCACTTCCCACATGCCAGCTGCTGTTGTTCAGTTGTTTCGGAGGAAAGAGTGAAGCACATAAGTGGATGGAGGAAAGAGTGAAGCACATAAGGGGGATGGAGGGATTGACGCATGGAGGGCAGACGGGGGACGACTTTGGGGGGGCAGAGCACAACGCCCGCACGCCAGTTGTTGTGCGGTTATTTGGTGGGGGAAAAGTGTGGTTATATGGTGGGGGGGAATGAAACGCACAATGGGAGTGGACGGAGTAACCGGAATGATCTTGAGAAAACAGTGAAGTATGAGTCGAAGAATGAGCTCTTGGAAGGGCTTCGGGGCCTTAAGTACCCATTGCAGAGTGCAAAGGGCAGAGGGAAGAGAGCTGATAAGGCTCTAAGTTAAGCTATCTCTCTCTCAGTCTCTCCGCCGAAAACGAAGTGACGAGGCATGCACCAGTTGTGTGGCGATGCTAGCAATGGTGGACACCTGTCCGATCGATCTCCCTCAATATCAGCCACGTGACAACCACAAGGTCAATCATAGCCAAGTGTCAAACCACGCACCTGTAGTGGAAGCAGCAGCAGTTGCGTGCCGATGCCAGCGACGGTGGGCACCCATCCGATCTCCCTCGCTATCAGCCACGTGACCATCGCAAGCTCAATCGGGGCCTGAATAACGGAAACAGGGTAGCAAGAGAAGCAGCCACAGGAGAACACCCGCAGGAACGTGGAGAATGCATCAAGCGGACGAAGGCAGTCAATCACAAAAAGAGGATGGCAACCTTATGCGGGTGGGTAGGACAATTGCTCTTGGCCTTCTTCCCATCCACTCCCTCTTCTCCCCCACCACCACAGTCCCCAACTCCATATCTCTTCATTCCACAAGCCCTTCCCTCTATTGCCCCTGTCCCCCCAAGCGTCATCCCCTGTCCCCCCATCCGTCATCCCCCATCCGGCATCCCCCATCCGTCATCCCCCATCCGGCATCCCCCATCCGTCATCCCCCATCCGGCATCCCCCATCCGGCATCCCCCATCCGTCATCCCCGTCCTCCCATCCCCCACCTGGCACCCCACCCCACCGTCCCCTTGACCTCACCACCCAGAGCGCGTTGCCAAAAAACACCAAGTCTTCCAATCGGCGCACGTCATTGGACAGCAGATTGATGCAGTGCCCGCTGCTGACGTGGCTCAGCGCGCTGGCGGTGAGGGAGAGGAGGTGACGGTGCACTGACGGGGAGAGGATGGGTGTGGGAAGGGAGGAAGACCGCGTTGATTTTCAAGACGAATCAAAGCTCAGCTGGTTTACTGACACACACATTTTCTTCTGAGAGGATGTGGCGATGCACTGAAAGGGAGAGGGAGGGTGTGGGAGGGGAGGAAGTGGAAGTGGGCGGGGAGGAAAGTTGGGGGAACAGAGGCATTCTTCCCGAACTGGATGGCTGAGACTGGGAGCGTGGGCTGCGAGCGGAAAGCTGTAGGACTCAAGACGACAACAAGTGCTTTTGAAGCTGACGCTGACGGCCTGCCTGCCCACTGCCCCACTCTCACCTCACCCGCACTGATGGTGGCGGCGTGTGTGTTGGTGGAGACGACGTATTAGCGGTAGCTCAATTGATGGCTCACCACGGCCAGCACCGCTGCCACTGACTTTTGAGGCGCCTCAAAAGCTCACTCTCACCTCACCCGCACTGATGGTGGCGGCGTGTGTGTTGGTGGAGACGACGTATTAGCGGTAGCTCAATTGCTGGCTCACCACAGTCAGCACCGCCGCCACTGACTTTTGAGGCGCCTCAAAAGCTCACTCTCTTCACCTGCGCTGATGGCGACGGTGTGTGTGTTGGTGGAAACAACATATGAGCGGTAGCACAGCTGCTGGCTCACCACGGTCAGCACCACCGCCACTGACTTTTGAGGCGCCGCAAGGGTTTAGGCACCACTCCCTCTTCTCACCCACCTGCGCTGATGGCGGCGGTGTGTGTGTTGGTGGAGACAACATATGATCGGTAGCTCAATTGCTGGCTCACTACGGCCATCACCACTGCCACTGCGCCCAGCCCCGCTGCCATGACGTAACCCTCCGTGGGCGCGGGTTGCCCTGCCACACTGCTGCTGCTGCCACACGCTTCAAGGTAGGCGATCTGGTGGAGGGGGAGGGGGAAGGGGGGCCATTGATGGAGAGTGAGGGGGAGTGGGGGAGGGGTATGGTTATGAGAATGATGAAGTGTAAGAAACTCTGTGTTCACGTGATCATTTGCACACACTCATGCATGCATGCACGCAAACGCCAACTTTTCACTCACTGGTGCATTGTGCTCTCACCATGTGATACAGCAGCCCTCAACTAAGTTGGAAAGTAAGCATGTAAATGTGTATAGCGTTTATACGCCTACACAATTTGCGATTTGGGTGTAGATACGCTCAAATACGCACAGGCTAGCTGGGACGTGGCGAACTCAATTGTGAGTCTCGCACATCGCGATTTCAACCTCAAATTTGGAATTCAAACTCGATGCCCGTCATCCCCTCCCCTCCACCGCTTGACAGCCCTCTCCACCCCCATCCATTCCCGATTCCCTCCGTTGTGTTGTCCAGTGGTTGAGTCTCCAACCAGACTCCACTTTCCGAGCATAATACCAAGCCTTCTGTTCATTCGATAATCATCCTCTCGTCTTCTCCCCTTCCTAACTGACCCGCCACCATGTCCTCCACTCCCGCAGCAACAACTTCCTCCCTCCCGGCTGCAGATGCGCGCGGTAGTTCCGCAAAGGGTTTTTTAACAAAAAAGGGGACAATTGTTTGGGGTGCTTAGCACCTCGCCCGTCTTTGAACCCAACACCCAACCTTGTAACCTGCCGGGGCCTGCGCATTCGGTGCATACCAGATCCCCTTCCGGGAGGCGTATGACGTATGCTAAACGCGAAACGCGTTTTTTCCACCTTCGGCACTCACCATTTGATACAGCAGCACGGCTTTGCCTACTTGAAGCATCGATTCCCCTAGAAACAGCACTGCAAGAAGCAGCAGCTGCCACCGGTGCGGCCAATACAGAGCCGCCCACAACGGCCACTTCCGCCTGCCCCCCGCCCACAGCCGACCAATGCGGGCCACCGCACGATACCATCGCGGGCCCCTGGGGGCAACCATCCCCCCATCCGCCCGAGTTCTGAGATGCCTCACCGCACCATCCATCCCACCAGCGCGGGCCACCGCACCCTCGGGGCAATCATCCCGCCATCCGCCCGACACCACGGACTGACCGCTTCTCCTTTCCCCCCGCTTTTCCGCCTGCCCCCCTTCCCAAAGCTCCTCCTCCTTCCGCCCCTCCCCTTGCAAGCGCGCCGTTTGCGCGTCCAGCCATTCCGCGCGACAGGTGCGGGGGGGCGGGGGTAGGTCCGCCAGCTGCAGCGCTCTGCGCGCGCCCATGCGCACTATCGGACTCACCTGCGCGCAGCATTGATTAGGGGGAAAGGGGGGGAATGGAGTTGAGAGGCAAGAAAATTGAGTCGCGCACACGCAACCTAAGCTCCCTAGGACGAGTCGCGCAACCTGAGTCGCGCTACGCCGAAGGAAGCAAGGAAGAGAGATAGTTACTTGGATGGAACCAAACAACCAGCCAGCCAAGCAGGCAGCGCGCTCACCCATGCAAACGCCAATGCCGACCATAGGCTCGGCTCTCCATCGTCCCCCTCGCCTTCTTCCACCTCCCCGAAATCATCAGCATCACCACAACCAGTAGCAGAAGCAGAACCGCTGCTGGTGCCGTGGCCATCACCCGTGGCCGTCGCTTCTGCCGCCGATCGTCGCATCGATGCTCCGCCATCCTCGCGACTGTCGCACGCCCCTGCGAGCAGCAACCGTCCTTCCTCCTTGTCGCAAATGTCGCCGGTAATTGTCGCATCGTCAGAGTAGTAACGCGTCTCGCTGACACTCCGATCAGCGGCCACAGGATTGCCAGTTCGCTGCTGCTTCTGCTGCGGCTGAACCAGATCCAGGGATATCATCATCTCGCCTCCGTCCATTGAATCGCAACTTCGGAGACACTGGTCGGACTGGGGTGCTGCTGGCACCTCGACCCGCCTCAACTGTCGCTGTCGACAGGTAAAATCTGTTGCTTTCGTGTCGCTTGGCTGCCTACGACGGAATTTCCTGCTTGCTTTTACTGTCAGTTTGTTATTCCATCGGTCTGTTCGCCCGTTCGACTGAACTGGGTCTCCCCCCCCTGCTTTGGATAGAAATAACTCGCACGCGTCTGGTTGTCCAATAGTTGGTGAGTAGCGGTATCTGTTCTGTTAGACTCCTTTCTGGCTATCGTCTTTCTCAGTCAATCTTTCACGCTATGGTTCGCTCCTCCGTGTATTATAGCCAGGATTGCTCGGATCATCGTGTTGAATCGATAAGCTACCGAGACGAGAAAAGGGGCTGATGCGTGAGATTCTTTTGTCACGCACTTCGTGAAGAAGAGAGCTTGGTTGATTCAATTGTTCGAGAGGAAATGAGCTGGCTGGCAGCAGCAGCAGCTAGAGTGTCCAGGGTAGTCACAGGTTCAAGTTTCAGCCCCCTGGCTGACCATGAGAGATTCAAATCCATGTGTTGCCCATGGGGAATGTACACTGTGGAACGGTATTGGTCGCAACGCGATTCCACTCTCACAAAGCGTGAGATGCGGAGATGACTCGATTTTCGATTTTCATCTTTACCGTCGGATCGAGAAATCCTACGCTCCGTGTTGAATTCTCAGAAATAGGCTTCCCGCTGATGCTCTGCCTTGGCGGAAGTTGCCACACGTCAATCACTCATTCGGTGTTCCCGTTTCAGGGTTCTTCCACGCACACATGATCGCGTTCCAGGCGATGGGTATTATCGAATGTCTGGTGTGGCAACGAATGGATGAGTTGTACGCCTAGGCTGCAAACCGTGCGATCAACTCCCACGACAATTTACGATTGTTGCGAACGTCATTCTTCGCCCAAGACAATTGACCATCCGCCAAGCATGCATGCATATCATCACTGGAGCATAACAATGGTAGGGAAATTGCAACTCGTACGTTTCTAACCGCTTTTAAAACGGTTAGATACGGTGTCAGAAGTTTTCTCTTACACCGTTTTGCACCGTGACAAAACAGATTAGACCGCAAATAATGTACAAGAAACGTACCAGATGGAATCAGAAGTCTATCACCAGATTCGACTTCCAATTCACCTCACCTTGAGGAGCCTCTGCCTTTGGGGGGCGATCATCGTCTGGAACGTGATCATACTAGGTGGGGTGATGTGCTTCCAATTCCATCACCTCACATCGACGAGCCTCCGCCTTCGTTCTGGGCGGATGGAAGCGATCTTCGTCTGGAATGCGATCATACTAGGTGGGTGATTGGCCTCCGATTCCATCACCTCACCTCGAGGCCTCAGCATTTCGTTGGGCGAATGGGGCCGACTTTCGTGTGGAACGCGAACGATTTTTGGTGGGTGATTGACTTACAGTTCCTTAACCTCACCTTGAGGGCCTCTGCCTTCGTTCAGTGTATCGCGCCTCCACACCAATTCCCCTAGAATCCATAAAGACAGCATCTCACGGCGTTTTGGATCAGTCTCAACTTTCAAGCAATGATAGAACTAATTCAGCGCACCATTTCCTCGCATCATCAGACTGCACGCTTCACACACACTCATCCTCCAACCGTTCTCGCTCCTCCATCATGGGTCTCCACCCGCACATCGTCGTGAAGGAGCACCAGCTCTACGGTTTCCGATGCTGCGGGCTGTTCGCGCGCAGCTTTATCGCACAAGGCGAGGTCGTTTGCGATTGGGACGAAGAAGAGGCCGCTGCGCGGCGAGTGTACCACGCTCGTGACTTATCAGCGGAACCCGATCAAAAGAAGCGCGAAATGATGATTCACTTTTCGTACATGGTCGGTGACGACATGTACGACACGATAACTGACCCCGACGAAGATCCGAGCTTTTATTACAACCACTCGTGCGACCCCAACACGTGGTACGCTACCGCTACTTGCATGGTCGCTCTGCGCGACATTCACCCGGGTGAGCACGTCACGTACGACTACGCCTGCACGGAGACGGAGGGTAGCATGCATGCCGGCCTGCACTGCCGCTGCGGCGCCGCGTGCTGCCGTGACACGCTCACATTCACCGAGTGGCGCTCGCACGACTGGCAGCGGCGGTTCGCCGGCCACTGCTCGGCTTATATCGAGCGGAAGATGGCCGAGTCGGGGTGGTACGACCCGCGCGTGGTTCCTCGCTACAAAGGCGGCGCGGACGGCTTCAAGGGGATGTTCGCATTGGCGAGCGTCCGACGTGGCGAACCGCTTCTCGTCTTCGCCGGCAAGCTTGTCGGCCTCGACTACCTGCTGGGAAGCGACGAGCGCACGCGAGAGCTCTCGCTGCGTGTCAACGATCACCTCTGGCAGGTGCCGCATCCGACGCGTGGGCCCGAGACGCCCGACTTTATCAACCACTCGTGCGACCCAAACTGCGGATTGGAAGACTCGGTGACGGTGGTGGCCTTGCGGGACATCGTGCAAGGCGAAGAGTTGAGCATCGACTACGGGAGCACCAACGCAGGCGTCGTCCGCACCAGCAGTGACAACTTCAGTTGCCACTGCGGCGCGTCGATCTGCCGTGGGGTGGTCACATGTGACGACTGGCAGCTGCTTGAGCTGCAGCAGCGACTGTGGCCGTTCTTCCCGCCGTTCATCAAGCGACTGATCGTGAGGGAGTCGGAGCAGTCTGACTCGAAGCCGCAGTCTGAGAGTGGTGAATCGTGCGAGTCGATGGAAGGCGATGAAGTGGCCTTCACAACAAAAATCCTGGTTCCAGTTTCAGGCGCTTGGGCGTAAGAAGCAACACAATCTACCCGACGCGGCTTTTTGTCAGTAAGGGGAGGAGGGTGGGATGGGATGTTGGATCAAATTCAGAGCGAGGATTTCGGATTCGACGGCTGCTGTAAATTCTGACAGAAGTCATTCTCATTTCGATGTGTCGCTATTGTGGGATTCGCTGAATAATGAGCACAGCTTCTCAACTGCATTTACTACTGGTATAATCTTATGAATGTATAATACTACATTATAATAATATTCAATAGGCTTTCATCCTTCTCTTTTCAGTAACTCATTTAGAGCAACAAAAATTTCTCACCCTCTTATTTCCCTGCTAGAGGCGTATGCCATCGTTGCCGTCTCAAACCATAACCATCTGTGGGTGGGGTAAAGGTAAAGGAGGGGGGAGAACCCTTTTTGGGTTACCCCCAGCCGTCGATCGTAATCTGCCTACCCACCTGGTTACACGCCTCACTGAGTATCGAGGTAAGGATATATCCACTTCCAGATGAGCAGTGTGAAACCCCTTTCTGGGGGGCTGGCGGAACTCGCCGACTCTGGGGATTGATTCCGCAACCTCATCCTTCGGAAGTCCCATCTATCTTGACAGGGCCACTTCAGGATCATCTGTGGGTGGGGACTTACTACCAGCAATCATCACCTCTCTGGGTATTTGCCTCTGCTTTGGTCCTTCACCGAGGCAAAAAGCGCATGAGCTTGGCCCAAAATGTTCGCGCGGTGCAAACACATGTTTGCTCAAGTATCCCCCGTTCAGCAATGCATCATGGTGCATAGCGGGACTGATGCCCGGCAATTCATGCAGCATTATTATTATTTATCGATATTCTAATTTGGTTCGGCCACAAGACATAGTCTCACGGCGTTAAAACCAACTTTATACATTGAGATACCGTAGAAGATACCGACATTGAAACGAGTAAGGGCGTATCTTTGGTTCCGGTCATGGGCACTGTTCCGGGCATCCGCATTTTGCGGATGACTCAAGCAACACAAAACACCACTTTGGATCCAATGCCTTCATGCGACCCCCAAACTGGCGCGTGGGTTTTCCCGCCTAAAATTCAGGCCCCACGACAGTCGCATCCAATTGAGACGCGCCATTCCATGATACACGAACTCCTTCATCTGGTTGAGCGACACTCACCCCACCCTCAACTCCGTCAAAATTCCCGGTGGGTAGAGTTACATGCAGATCTGTGCGGCTCCAGATCCCAACCCAACCAAACACCCCTCTTGCAACTTCCCCACGCAAGGGTTTCCAGCAGTTGGGCAATCAGCACAAGCATGAGCAAACAGATCTCCCTCACAAGTCTTCCCGAGCTTCCAAACCAGCCCGCTATCTACGTTTTTAGCAATGCCTCCACGTCGAAGCGCACGCAGCAAGGGAAAGGAGAAACTTAGCGACGATGAACCGATGGAAGACCCCCCGTATGTCGCATGGATGAAGGAGCAGCAAAAGCAGGGGAAGCCGTCCCCTTCCATCAAGCGTATTGCAAAGACAAAGCGCGACTCTGCTGGCGCCAGCACTAGCAGCGGTCCTGGGCACGACGACGACGAAACTGGGGGCGACACGGACGTCAGCAACGACGATCTTGAGGAGATCGTGTCGGAATCGGACAGTGATGCCGATTCCGACAACTACAAGGCCGGCAGTGACGACGAAGAGGAAGATTCGGACGGTGCCGAAGTAGGAAGCGGTGACGACCGCAGCACACGTCGATCGAAGAAGGAGAAGCGCCCGCCGGCGAAGCGCAACAAGCGAGTGTGGTTGGACGCAGAGCTGACATCACTCGCGGCCGCTCGTTGGAACACGAAGGACGACCTCAAGGCGATGCAAGGGAAGCAAGGGAGCCAGTACTTGAAGAAGCTACGAGCTCATATGGTTGAGAGGGACGACACTGTGGAGAATTACTCTACAAAGGTGGTGAGCTAGACTACGGGGTTGGCACGAACTACTAGGAGTGATCTTAGCTTTGCCTAGTTCCTTAGTGCTTGCACAAGCACGAGAGAAATCGGCAAAGAGTTTCACTAACAAAGTTGGAATTACAGAATTGTTCAAACAGGCAATGACAAGAATGACTACATCAGGCACATAGCAACTCTGCAGCTAGCCTGGTCGACTGACAGCACAGCATGGTCGACCGCCTGCCAGCGTTGCGTAGATGAGCCGTGCCAGCACTGCAGAAAGGCGACCTGCTAACACAGCAGGTCGACGGTGTGCCAACGCTGCAGCAGAGCGGCTGTCCAGCGTTGCTTCGTAGTAGCCAACAGTGCTCACGCTCACCGATGCGCGCAGACGATTGGCCTGACTTGCACCGTTGTGCATACGTCGGCTGTTGTCTGCGCCAGACGAGCCACATCGACTTCGGGATACCAATCCGAAGTCACCTTCGCCATCGCGACCTCGGCGACGTTTGTGTGCCTCCGCAGAACTCGCCGAGCAGGTTACCCGGTCGACCTGGACAACCCCAAGTGCCTCTGGTCGATCACAGCTCCCGTCGAGCTACCCCTTGGTCGACGGACCCCTTCCGTCGACCAAAACTGTCAGCTGTAGTCGACGAGCTCCCCTCGTCGACCGCTGCTCACTTCTCAGGTCGACGGACTGCTCTGTCGACCTCCCGGTCGAGCAGCCCCTCCTAGTCGACGACCCACCCGTCGCCCAGACCAGTCAGTTGCAGCTGTCGAGCTCCCTGGTCGACAGCAACACCACAGCGGTCCCCTGCAGCTCGACAAAGCGTGTCGAGCAGCTCTCCCACTGCGGATGGTCGGCTGCTACTCCCGTACATCCGACCAAGTCGTCGGCGTTGCCCAAGCGAGGGCGGGGCCAACACTTCATTCCCGTTAACACTCCCCTGCCACGCTCACGCTTGGGCCTCCAGCCCACACGGCAGTGCTCCACGGAGAAAACTCGTCCTTGGCGTGCATCCCGCACAAAGCACGCCGTCACCGCACCAGCCGTGCAGAAGGGCACGGCACCTACTGCTGCGCATCATCGTCGCCGTCGCCGATATCGGCCAGACGAACTTGGCCGATGGCGACAGTGCACCGGTTGAAAGCCAGAAAGTGCAGCGCCTTCGTCAGGAAGTCTGCCGGCTGCTCGGTGGTCGGGATGTACCTCAGTACGAACTTCCCGCGCCTCACCATGTGCGGCAGCCAGGCATAGCGTCGCTCCATGTGCTTGAGGTTGCCTTTCAACCCCAAGCCCGCAGCGACCGTAATTGCCGACTTGTTGTCGACGCGCAGGATGGTCGGCTTCCCAGCGCCGAGCAGCTTGAATTCCGCAAGAAGGAAGCGAAGTCGGCGTCCCTCCTTGCCTGCATTTGTGGTCGCAACGTACTCCGACTCTGTTGACGACAATGTCGCGCACTTGATGCGCGAGCTCGACCAGGAGACGGCGGCCCCTCCGTAGACGAACACGTAGCCTCCCGTGCTCGTCCGGTTCTGCTTGTCGCCCGCATCGTCGGCGTCCACATAGCCAATCAGCTCCAGCGACTCTGGTCCACCGCCGAATTCCAGGGCGGTGTCGCGGGTGTTAGCGAGGTAGGCGAGGCAGCGGTCGACCTCTCGCCAATGCTGGTCGCTCCTCACCATGAGACTGCTTCCCAGCTTACTGCAGGCAAACGCGATGTCCGGCCTTGTCGTCGTCGCCGCGAACTGCAGCGAGCCAACCTTCTGCCGGTACTCCTCCTCCTCGTGCTCCTGGGCCTCCTCGTCGTCGAATGTCAGCCCGGCGTAGGCATCGACCGAGACCGGCGTCTTCGGGACTCGACCGCCCTGCTCCTCGTCGATGAAGCGCCTATGCAGCTTATCGGCGTAGCCCTGCTGGTGAAGCCACAGCTTCCTTGCTGGCATGTCACGCACGATCTCCAGCCCGAGGTACTTGACGACCGGCGAGATCTCACGCAGCTCAAAGGCAGCCTCTAACAGCCCCTTTAGCTCCTTCAGCATCGCGGGGCTGCTGCTGGCGGCGAGCAGATCGTCAACGTAGACCAGCACCCAGCAGGTCACCCCGTCATCACTGGCCTTGAAGTAGAGCGCCTCGTCAACCTGGCTCTTCTTCCAGCCAGCGCCCAGCAGCACTCCGTCGAGTGCCCTGTACCACAGCAGCGGCGACTGCTTCAGCCCGTAGAGGCTCTTCAGCAGCTTACACACCCGGCCGGTCCCATCGTCGAAGTAGTCCGGCTGGTACATGTAGAGCACCCTGTCGAGCTTGCTTTGCAGGAAAGCGTTCTTCATGTCGAGTTGCATCAGATTGAGGTTGAGGACGGCGACGATGCTGAGGAAGATCCTCAACGTGATGTAGCTGCTCACCGGTGAGTACGTTTCGTCGTAGTTGGCACCGCACACCTGCGTGAAGCCCTTTACGACCAGCCTCGCCTTCTCGCGCTCGACGGTGTCGTCGATGCGGTACTTGGTTGTCAGCACCCATCGGTTCTTCATGATGTTTACCCCGCGTGGGCGTTCGACCAGCTCCCAAGTGCCCATGCCGGTGAGGCTGCGGATCTCTTCTTCCATGGCGGCCCTCACCGCCTCACCCTTCCAACTCGCCAGCGCCTCGTTCACTGTCATCGTGGCGATGTCCCAGCGGTGCTCGGGGTCGGCATGTACGTCGGGGTCGAGCTCTGGCAGTTCTTCATCCTCCTTGGGGTTGTCGTACAACAGGTCGTCGTCGACCTCGTCGTACACAGTGGTGAAGGCAGCTGGTGGTAGGCAGGTGTGGAAGCTCAGCCGCTCCGGCGGCCGTCGAGCTCGACCAGTGCGTCGCAGCTCAGGCTTCGTGATCGGCACCTCCACCACGTCGCTGTCGGTGGACTCTTCTCCTGCCGACAGCTCCCCTTCTTCGTCGACGGCCAAGTCTTCTGCTAACTTCGTCAGCTCCCTTGTCGATTGCACCCCTGGTGATGCCTCTTGTTCAACCGGCTCCCCTGTCTGCTGCTCCCCTGTCGTCGACGACTTTTCATCCTGGTCGACTAGCTTGGTGTTTTGTCGACCGCCGGCGATGCCACTGGCCGGTGCCACAGGCGACGCCTCAAGGCTCCCCTCATCGCCGGTGGCCGACAAAAGTGTCGACGCAGGCGGATCTGCGACGGGGAAGGGAGGAGCAAGAACAGGGGAAGGTGGAAGCACCACCACAACATCCTCATCAGCAGGCTCATCGACTTCGGCGAGCAAGGGAACCGTTGCCGTCGTGGTATCCGTTGGCGGGTGTGCCTGCGTTCGCCCCGACTCAGGCCCAAACTTCGCCCTCCACACTTCCAGCGACAGCGTCTCGTAGAAGATGACCTCGACCGACGTGACCACCTTGTTGTCGGTCAGGTCGAGCACCTCCCACCCCTTACTCCTTGGCGACACGCCCAGGTGAAGCCCCCAGCGAGCTTTCGGCGCCAGCTTCCCACCTCGCTGCTGCTCAGGGACCATGAACTGCACCATGCAGCCCCACACCCGCGCCAGCGAGAGGTCGGGCTTCTTCCCGGTCAGCAGCTGGTACGGAGTCGTCCCCGGCGGCGTCGTCGACCGCTCCAAGCAGTTGCGCACCCACACAGCTTGTCGTAGGGCGAGGTGCCACCAGTGGTGCTGCACGCCCATGTGCAGCAGCATTGTCCTCATGGACTCGACGGCTGTGCGCATCTCCCGCTCAGCCATGCCGTTCTGTTGTGGATTGTAGGGGCATGTCAGGTCGTGGACTATGCCCTTGCCGTCAACGGAGTCGGTGAACTCCTTCCTGAGGAACTCCCCTCCCCGGTCAGAGCGGAGCATCAGCACCGATTTCTTCGTCTGCCGTTCCACCAGCACTAGCCACTTGTGGAACTCCCGTAGCACGTCGCTTTTCTTGGCAACCGACATCACCCACACAAATCGGGTGTGGCGATCCTTTAGCAGCAGAAAGTATAAGCTGCCATCCTTGGCAGCAACCCGAAATGGCCTGCACAAGTCAATGTGCACGACAGCCAGCGCCTCCTCGGCGTTTGAGCCTTTGTCGGGGAAGGTGTGCCGCGCCAGTTTCCCTCCGACGCACGAGACACATGGCGGGTCTGTTCTGGTCGACGAAGTGATGTCGAGCCCAGTAGCAACCTCATGCTGTGCCGAGCTCTTGATCGTGTCGACGCTGACGTGCGCGAGCCTCGCATGCAACCGATCGTTAGGGGTGGACTTCGTCGCCGAGACGATCGTTCGCAGAGCCACGACTTTGGTCGACTGCGACCGCGTTGAGAAGGGGCGAAGGTCAGTGCAGAGGACTCGTCCGGTGTAGCGTGCTCGACCGAGCACCCCCCCGGTCGCGGCGATGAGCAGCATCTCGTCGCCGTCGCCCTTCGGCTGCACTCCGCTCTCCTTCAGCTGACCAGCAGATAGCAGGTTCGCCTGTACGCCCGGAACGTAGAGTACGTCGGGGATGAGGACCCGCTTCCCAGCTTCCCCTTGCAGAGCGACGGTTCCGTGACCCTCAACAGGTTGTAGTGCATTGTTGAATCCGCGAACGTGCTTAACGCCATCGCTTGGCGCCATGTCGACGAAGACCGCCTTTGTCCCCATCAGGTGGTGGGAGCAGCCGCTGTCGAGCAGCACTGCCATCGGGTTGGCTTGCACAGCTGCCGCCACCGCCTGGAAGTCCTCGCCAGCCTTCGGCGCCAGCGAGACCGTCGGCTCCACGACGCCTCCCTGTCGCCTCGGCTCTTGCCGCTGGAGTTGTCGACGTCCTTCGTCGACGACGTCTTCCTCGACATCTGCTTCTCCTTGTGCGGCCTCGCATCTCCTTGAGGGCGACGGCTGGTCGATCGACTGCGGCCACCCTTGGTGTCATCCTCGTCGATGTCATCGCGGTCAGGACACTCGTATGAAAGGTGGTCAGGGTCGTGGCAGATCCAACACTCCCGCCGTCGACCACCACCTCCACGGCCCTTGTCCCGCGTCGACCTCCTCTCGTCGACGTCCTTCATCGTCTGCCTGGCTTCCTGCGCTGCCCTTGCTGCTGATTCAGCTTCGTCGGTGCAGCGTAGTTTGCATGAGGAAGGAGCTCCGTGGGCTGTTCGGCCTCCTGCATCGCCTCGTCTTGAAGGATGTAGCTGGTGATGGAGTCCTCGTCGAGGGACTCACGCGTTCCAGGTACCATCATCATCCTCTTCATGAGGTTGTATCTGCGCGGCAGGCCCTTGACGAGATGGGAGATATAGGACGCTGTCGATTATTCAGCGCCCGCCATCCGCATCTCAGCCAGGATCCGTCGAGCACGTTTGCAGTAGTCCGTCGCCGACTCCTGCTCACCCATCCGAATCTGTGTCATCTTTTCCTCTAGCTGTGCGATGTACAGGTCGTCCCTGACCTGGTACGTCGACAGGATGAAGTGCCAGGCCTGGTGACCAGCATCCAGTCGCTCCCGACAGCTCCTGAGTGCCAGCTGCACCACTGGCGAGCAGCACCTCGAGATGACCATGAAGGTGAGCAAGTGAGCCGCACGAAACTCCCCGCGTAGCCCGACATCGTCCACGGGCGGAATCGGCACTGTGCCGTCGGCGAAGCCCTTCAGCCAGGCGACCTCCAGCTGGGGTTTTATCGACTCCCTCCAGGTGATGAGGTCCCGTCGACCTTGCAGCACTCGCGACGGTAATTCGGTCCGGTGAGAACTTGAAGTAGCCGTACGTCGGTGCAATCCCACCTGCAGTCACATGCGTCGCCGCCGAGAGCCCTCCACCGCTTCGTAGGGGGGAGCGACGTCGACCATCGCTGTCAGCGTGCGAGCTGCCTGCAGTCGTCGTCGACCGCTGCACTCGCGCCTGACTCCTGTCGACACCATCGTCGACCTTGATTACTCCTCTCTGCTTCATGCCATCGTTGACGCTGACTCGTACACCGCCGTTGACCTCATCGTCGACGACACCTTCGTTTCGCACCGGTCGAGGAGAAACTGGACGGGAAGGGTGTTCCGTCGCCCACTGCGACCGGATGCCCAACTCGACGATCAGCAAGGGGATCGTCCCGTACTCGCCATCCACGTGGCGTTTCCTCGCATCAGCCAAGCGTGCCTCCAAGGTGTCCGCTACACCCGCATTAGATACGGGATCGACCATGGTGACTATCGCTGCTGCCGGACTACGAACGACTTAGTAGGCGCAAAAGTCGGCTCCTATCTAAAGGTCGCGTGTTCGATCCACGCTCACCGCACCATGCGGAGAATTACTCTACAAAGGTGGTGAGCTAGACTACGGGGTTGGCACGAACTACTAGGAGTGATCTTAGCGTTGCCTAGTTCCTTAGTGCTTGCACAAGCACGGGAGAAATCGGCAAAGAGTTTCACTAGCTAAGTTGGAATTACAGAATTGTTCAAACATGCAATGACAAGAATGACTACATCAGGCACCTAGCAACTCTGCAGCTAGCCTGGTCGACTGACAGCACAGCATGGTCGACCGCCTGCCAGCGTTGCGTAGATGAGCTGTGCCAGCACTGCAGAAAGGCGACCTGCCAACACAGCAGGTCGACAATGTGCCAACGCTGCAGCAGAGCGGCTGTCCAGCGTTGCTTCGTAGTAGCCAACAGTGCTCACGCTCACCGATGCGCGCAGACGATTGGCCTGACTTGCACCGTTGTGCATCCGTCGGCTGTTGTCTGCGCCTGACAAGCCACATCGACTTCGGGATACCAATCCGAAGTCACCTTCGCCATCGCGACCTCGACGACGTTTTCGTGCCTCCGTAGAACTCGCCGAGCAGGTTACCCGGTCGACCTGGACAACCCCAAGTGCCTCTGGTCGATCACAGCTCCCGTCGAGCTACCCCTTGGTCGACGGACCCCTTCCGTCGACCAGAACTGTCAGCTGTAGTCGACGAGCTCCCCTCGTCAATCGCTGCTCACTTCTCAGGTCGACGGACTGCTCCGTCGACCTCCCGGTCGAACAGCCCCTCCTGGTCGATGACCCACCCGTCGCCCAGACCAGTCAGTTGCAGCTGTCGAGCTCCCTGGTCGACAGCAACACCACAGCGGTCCCCTGCAGCTCGACAAAGCTTGTCGAGCAGCTCTCCCACTGTGGATGGTCGGCTGCTACTCCCGTACATCCGACCAAGTCGTCGGCGTTGCCCAAGCGAGGGCGGGGCCAACACTTCATTCCCGTTAACAGACACGTGGGACCGCGATGAGGGGCAGATGTCGAATGCGTGGAAACGTCTCAAGAAAAAGTACCTGAAAACGAAACGGTCGGAGACGCAAAGCGGGGGGAAAGCTATTTGGAAGAAGCCGTGGTGGGATTACGTTTATCATCTCAAGAAACACTCGGCTAAAGCCAATGCCCACGCATTGGACGGAGGAGGTGCCGCAAACGTTGACGTCCCTGCGTACGCTACCGTGCCCGGCACCAACGTCGGGGAGACCTCGGCTCCTCCCTCGCAGGGACGTCAACGTGGAAACCGACGTGGAGCGGCAACACAAGGTGAGTTGTGCCAATGCTTCAATGCCTGCCGAGTGACTCCCAGTAACAACATTAAAGCCATGCTCTTAATACTATATTTCACTGACAAGCATACAAACAAACATCAAAGCCGCCTTATTGCCATACGTCCCTACACCCACCCCTACAGATGCTCGAGTCACACCTCCACCCAAACGAAGGCGGATAGACGAAACCGCCACAATGGCAGCAGCTAAGCTTGTGAGCGACGCCATTCATTCCTCCAACGCGATGGCATTGCGCCAGCTTCAAGACTCGACGCAACTACTTGTCGCCGCCATGAACATGGCGGCGATGCAGGCTGGCTTACGACAGCAGATGGCCAGTCCGCCCATACCACCTGCGGCGCCCGCGACTACGCCGCCACCAGCACCGCCTGCAGACGCAAGCGACGCCAACATGGCGGGGTCGGAGGATGTGGCGGAGCAGCACAGCCTTAGCACGCGGTGGATGACACACGGTGACGCCGGAGGTAAGCACGATGGATGTGCTTGCCGAAGTGGTGCCGGCGAGCACGCAGCTCGGCAAGCGTAGGGTTGTCTAGGCTCCGCCACTCGTACTTATCCATGCCACTCCTCGTCCACCAGCCATTCGGGAGTCCAGCCCATATATAGCGGCGGGGGTTGTTCGTTTTCATCCTGGGCGTACTAACGGTCTGCAGCATGTTGTGCAGGATGATGATGCAGGCCGTCCCTGCACAAACGCGCCAGAGTTTGCTCTCATGCCTGCGCGGAAAGAGCCTCCAGCGTCCCTTCAGTGCGCCAATCGTGCGCTCGACCACCATGCGCGTAGCAGACTGGACGTAGTTGTACGTCTGCTCCCACTTCTTCATGAGGCGTCGTCGTGGAGCGTGAAGGGGGGTGAGCATGTAGGACTTCAGAGGGTAGGCCGCATCCCCCACAAGCTGATAGGGGGCGATTTCCCCACTCTCTAGCCTGCCATGAAGATCTGATGTAGAGAAAACACCTTGATCATGCATTGAGCCAGGATTGCCAACCATGTAATCCCATATGACACCCTTTGAGTCACATGTAACTTGAAGTTGCACGCTATAGACCGACTTGCGGTTGAAATAGTCACCACGGTGGGCCTCCATGCCCTTTATCTGAATGTGTGTCCCTCAATCGCACCGATGACGTTGGGCACTCCTTTGATTGCGCGGAAGTCGAGTGCCATCTCCTCTCTCACTTCCTCCGATGGGAACTGAACCCAGTCGAGCTTGAACTTGCGGGGGAACCACACAAAGAAGGCATCTACCACGCGGTGGATGAGTCATCTGGACAGTCCAAACATGATACTCATGTCGTGATACGTCATAGCACTTGCAAAGTATTTAATCGGGATGAGACGGCAAAGACACAATGGAACTTCGGCCACCTCGTCAAAACGAGACATTGGAAATTTCATTTTGTCAGCAATGATGTCGAGAACTTCGCACGTAATGCGGAAGGTATCTTCGAACTCCTAGTCAAACATCGCGCGGATCTCCTCGGCCCATTCTGCGACCCGTGCTTGCCGAGTCCGTTTCCGACTCTCGCGGCGCTCGGTTTCATGGAGCATGCGCTCCTGATCCACGGTCTGTGCCATAGGGAGGAGTGTGGATATCCACTCTACAGTGGCTAGAGAAACTACACGCTGCCATGAGTTGAGAAGGTACTCATGCCACAGGTGTAAGGCAACACAAAGTATGAGCACCTGTGTTGTGAGCATGTTTTATGGCAACACGATTAGCGACGATGAAAGATGCATGCGACCATCTTGAGCTGAAAAGTGCTCTCAAGTCGCCCGCTACGTTGGCACCACGGTGGGAGAAGGGAGCCTTGCTGTGAAGCCGCCTTGTGCTTGTAAACATGGCGTCCGGAGCGTGGGAGAGCGAGAGGTGGTGTGATGTCGGGGCTTGTTTTGGTGAGCGTGGTCACGTCAGTTGTAGTTGGAAGTGTTGGACGTTATTGGTGTAGATGGGACATTGACGGGCGTGAGATGAAAGTAAACGTCCGTCTAAAGAGGGCGACCCAACCTAGGGTCGTAGCTCAATCTAATTGGTAGGGACACATTGAACACCCCAGTCGCATGTAGTTTCCTGGATGACCCGAACTTCGAACCGCGGGCGCTTCCAGAGTCCACTTTGGGTCATGCGCTAAATGCGGATGCCCCAAACAGTTGAATGAATAGTGCTCATGACCGGAACCAAAGATACGCCCTAACAGGACAGCTCGTTGCTCACTTTCTTGAACGACCAGATGAGATTGAAACATTTCTATGCACAGCCCGGGAGACCTTTCATATCAGACGGAACGGAGAAAACAAACTGACGGAATAAGTGACACAGATAGACTGACAGTTAAATTTCGAGTAGCAGTCTGATGATGTAGGGACACGAAAGCAACCTGTCTGGTGTGTCTCATCGAATTCCATTCCATCGCTCCCGTTTTGCCTGTGTGAACGACAGATTCGTTGCTCCCCCAGCGACGGGTCGGCGGAACTGAAACCCCGCCAGCTGGGGCTTGTCGGGACCCGCAGCACGCGAACCAATTCCCCGTCCCACCTGAGTACCACACCCCTCGTGCATGTTCCCCATCAGCGACGCGAAAACCAACCTGGTTCCGCGAAAGCATTTTTTCAGGAGAATCAGCTCGCGAAACTATATGCGAACACAAATGTCCAGGTCACAAAAACAAACCCAGCCAAAATCATGTTGTGCGAACGTTGCGACACATTCGCGACTCACCTGGACGGAACAAATCGTCCTGCGAGGGGCATGCGACGCATGTTGCTGGCTTCGTCAACGTTGTCACTCGTTAGGCTGTGAGCAAGGCGTGAGCTGGACGTGGAACCATGCACGAGGTGATCACCACGACCTCTGCCCTGCTGCCACGTGCACCACGAATCGAGATGCACTGGTTTGGTCGTTCCTTCCCCACACGAAATGGTCCTCCGTCAGCAAGCTACACTGACATTGCGCGGACCCAACACCCCCTACCATCAAAGCGTTCACGCATGCAAAAAAAAAAAAAAAAAAAAAAAGAGGCGACGAAATCGTCTTAAGGTTGCGAAGCATTTTGCAAAAGTACATTAACCTGTAAAGCTAATAGAGTGTACAAAACTTGGATGTTCCAACAATAATTTTGAATTATGTCGAAGAACAGCTATGCGACGAAATTTGAACTGCTCTACGGTTTCGACGTCCCTTTTCTTCTTTGTCTCTCCCACTTGTGAGTGGAGCCCAGTTCTTCATATCTGGTAGTCACACTCCATCTGCTGCTATCTCCTAAAGGTGGGAAGACTTTTATGTTGTAGAGGCTTCTCCTCTACTTTGCAGGAACTAAGATTTGTACTAATCAGTAGAGCACTGTCTTAGCTTTCCAACAGGCCGTGGATCACCTCGATCGCCTAAGTATCGAGCGAGAAATGGCTACTAATATGAAAGCTATACTCTATGTTGAAGGATTGGAAACTCTCTGGAATTTGTGTTCGAATGTACTTCATACAAAGTGATTCACAATGTTCAGTATATTCCATGCAATACAAAGCAAACAAATTTATATGAAGTGCAATGCATCGAGTCGCACATGTAACCTCGAGTCGCTACACTCTCGAATGTTCAAGTAACATTTCGAAGGGGTGAAATTTGGAACTCGAATTTCACCGAATCGAATTCTCCTTCAGTCTTGATTCTTCTTGTGCTGCCATGTGGCACCAAAGTGATGGAGTTTTCCGAAGTCAAACTTCAACCCCACGCAAACCTGCAACTCACTCAGAGGTGAGCACCAAAAACAGCACCGCTTGGTGGTTGGGGGCAAAACCGCCCCACGCAACCTCCAACACCCCCCCTTGCACCCAAGCCACTAGGTGCTCAAGCCAACACGCTCACAGCATGCACGGAACGAGTCCTTAGGGAGTGGTTTGGTGAGGAAATCCGCCGGTTGAGCTTTGGTGCTCACATAAGTGAGTTTGACCTCACCCTTCTCAACCGCCTCACGAATGAAGTGATGCTTCACCTCAATATGCTTTGTTCGTCCGTGAAGGACAGCGTTGTGAGAGAGGCTTATAACGGCTTGGTTGTCACAAAAGAGAGGAGTTGGGTTCGGTTGAGGATGCCCAAGCTCCGCTAGAAGACGCCGTAGCCATATTGCTCCATGGCACCTTGTGTGAGTGCCATATACTCCGCTTCCGTTGAGCTTAGAGCCACGGTTGGTTGCTTCTTGCTTTGCCAACTCACGGCTGCCCCAAGCAAAGTGAAGACATACCCGGAGGTACTCTTGCGCGTGCTCGGATCTCCCGCGTAGTCCGAGTCGGCATAGCCTTGAGCTCGATTGGGCCGGCTTCATACACGCGCCCCAAGTTAGGTGTGACTTGGAGATAGCGTAGAACGCGTCCTCCCGCGCGCACCATGCTCGGTATGAGGGTTGCTCACGACTCGTCCAAGCACCCGGTGGCGTATGCGAGGTCAGGACGGGTGGAAACGGCGACATACATGAGCGAGCCCACTAGCGAATGAAACCGCTTCCCTTCGGCTTCTTCGAGGGTGGATTCTTCCTCTCCCGTGAGGCAAGAAACATCCCATAGCTAGTGGTGCTCCCACCGGTTTGCTATTGCCCATGCCAAAGCTCTCCACTACCCCCTTCACATGCTTCTCTTGGTGGAGGTGGATGGTCCCGTTGGCTCGGTCACGGTCGACGTGCATCCCAAGGTAGTACGTGACCGGCCCCGAGTCCCTCATCGCAAACTCCGCCCCTAGCCGTTGCTGACCTCCCAAATGAGGTATTTGGAGTCGGAGAAGAGGGGTAGGTCATCGACGTAGAGGTAAAAGAACCAATTGCTTCTCCCCCTCCTTCAACACGTACAAAGCGCTATCGCACTCGCTACGAGCGAAGCCGTGTTGAAGAAGAAAAGTCGTCGATGCGCTTGTACCATCTGCGTGGACTTTGCTTCAAGCCATAGAGGGTACGCTTGAGCTTCCATACCCTTCCGCTACCATCATCGTACCCTGGGGGTTGCCGCATGTAGACCTCTTCCATGAGAAGCCCGTAGAGGAAGGTGGTGCAAACGTCCCAATTGCTCCACTTCGAGGTTGAGAGATGCCGCCTAGTGCGAGCAACACCCGAAGAGTAGTAGCCTTAGCGACGGGAGCGAAGGTCTCACTATAGTGCTCCCCCTCCCGTTGAGTGTATCCTTGAGCTACAAGCCTCGCCCTTGTAGCGTTCGGACACTCCCATCGGCTCCCAACTTCTTCTTAAGCACCCATTTGCACCCCCACCAAGTAGGCACCCTTCGATGGGTCGACGAGCTCGAACACGTCGTTCTCTTTGATCGAGGCTAGTTCCTTCTCCATCGCTTGCTTCCATAGTGGCGCATCCAAAGAAGCCAAAGCCTCGGTATGGGTGCGAGGGTCATCACCCAAGGTTGCGAGGCAATATGTCGCACGCTCCTTGTCCAACTCCCCAACGGCTACCGTAGCGTAGTCGGTGTACCTCGTATTGGGGCAACATGTACGTTGCTCGCGGGTCAATGCCAATGGGAGGGAGGAAGGTGTTGAGGAAGTTGTCGTCGCGGTTTTGATGGCACTTCCACCACGTCATCATCGCTCTCCTCGTTCTCTCCCCCTCCATTTTCGGCTTCCGTTTCCACTTGTGATAGAACCTCCATCGCTTCATCCTCCTCTCGTGCGGGAAGAACGACGATGAGTTGCGGCGTTGGTGTTCCTTCGTCGGGAACTTGTCTTCGTCGAAGACCACGTCCCGAGACGCCGACGACGTTGTCAGAATGTTATAGTGCTTACATTTGTGTAGGCCTATAGTGGGGTAGGTAGCCCATAAGGGTACAACCCAATTAGGGTTAGTACTTGTACCCAACTGTCTGCTAGTTCATCATTCTCGTTCATTCTCTTTGACATGGTTTCAGAGCAGGTCCTCCGCTACGACTGTTTTTTTTTTCCTTGGGCCCACCACTGCCACTGCCCTTAGCGACCCTCGTGTTGCCCCCTTGCTGTCGCCCCTAGGCCCATTGCCCCTAGCTCGGCCCGTAGGCCCTAGCCAGCGCGCCCCCTAGCCCGGCCCGTCGCCCCTAGCCTACGCGCGCCCAGCCCTTCGCCCCTAGCCTACGCGCCCGGCCCGACGCCCCTAGCCTACGCGCCCGGCCCATCGCCCCTAGCCTACGCGCGCCCGGCCCGTCACCCCTAGCTACGAGCGCCCGACCCGTCGCCCCTAGCCTACGCGCCCGGCCCGTCACCCTAGCCTACGCGTGCCCGGCCCGTCGCCCCTAGCCTAAACGCCCGGCCCATCTCTCCTGGCCCCGCGGCCCGGCCCGTCGCCCCTAGCCTACGCGCCCGGCCCGTTGCCCCTAGCCATCGCGCGCCCCGGCCCGTCGCCACTCGCCCGCGCGCCCCGTCCCCTCTCTCTCGGCCCCCGGGCCCGTTGCCCCTAGGCCCCACGGCCCGTCGCCCCTAGGCCTCCGGCCAGTCACCTCTAGGCCCCGTGGCCCATTGCCCCTAGGTCCCCCCCCCGGCCCATTTCTCTTAGGCCCCGCGGCCTGTCGCCCCTAGCCAGCGCGCCCCGGCCCGTAGCCCCTCGTCCGCGCGCCCCGGCCCGTCACCTAGGCCCGTCGCCCCTTGGCCCCGCTGGCTTGTTGCTCCTGGCCCCCAGGCCCGTCGACCCTAGTCCCGGCTCGTAGCCCCTGGCCCCGACACGTCGCCCCAGTAGTCGCCCCTAGGCCCTCGAGCCGCCCCTCCTGCAGCCTGCTGCCTGCCCTGTTCCCCGCGCTGCTAGGCCTCCGCCCGCCCTACGTGCTGCGCCGCTATGGCTTCTCTCTGCGTTCTCGCGTTCGATTCATGAGGGTCGCCCCGATCCAGTTTGACACGTGGCTTGACGACCTACAGCTGTACCTACTGAGTGACTCTCGGGACAGTGTTTCTTTGTTTGACCTCACGTCTGGCACTGCTCCCGCCCCTCCCGTCGCAGCTGACACTGCGACTCGCTCACAATGGCTTACTCGCGACGCTGTTGCCCGCTTAGCCATTCGCAACCACCTGCCGTTAGCCAAATGCGCTCACTTCGGACAGCGCAGGACAGCACAGGCACTGTACGACGCTGTCGTCTCTCGCTACTCCTCGCCTGCCACTGCTGCTCTAGGTCACCTGCTACTGCCCTACCTGTTCTCCGAACTGTCCGCCTTTGCCACAGTCGAGGACCTGGTTTCCCACCTTCGCGCTAGCGACGTTCGCTACCACGCTGCCGCCCCGCTGAGTTCCTTGACAAGAACCAGCCCCCGATGTTCATCACTCTCTACTTTATAGGCACCTGCCTCCCCTGACTCTCTTCGCTCTGTTAGGGACCACTTTCTCTCCCTTGACCCCACAGTCCTCACAGTTGGCCTACTAGAGTAGACCTCCTTGCAGCTGAGACTAGTGTAGTCGCTGTAGGTGTTGCTCGTGGCACTCCGCGCACGCCCTTCTTGAGGGGTGCTCCCCCTCCCCCATTGCCCCCTCCTACGCCTCTGCTGCTGCTGTTGACGTCCTTGGTGCTGAGGATTGGTCGGGGCTGCTTCTGCTAGTGCGAAGCGCCGCAGCAGCAAGGGCAAGGGTGGTAGGGGTGGTGGAGGTGACAGCGGGAGTGGTGGTGGGGGGCAGCAGTGGAGGTTAGTGGAGGCGGTGGAGGTTGGTGGCAGTTGTGGGAGTGGTGGCGGGAGTGGGGGCGTCGGTGGCGTCGGTGGAGGCAGCGGTGGGAGTGGCGGTAGTGGCAGCGGTGGGAGTGGTGGCGGTAGGACTGGAGCTCAGCGTGGAGGTTCTGGAGGAGGCCAGAGGTAGCGGTAGCAGCGTCGGAGCGAGACCCAGTCGCCCCAGCAGCTTCGTGAGTGGTTGTTTCAGCGTGGGGCTTCTGGGGGGTAGTCTTAGCTGCCCGTATGTCATTCCCAAGGGTGACTCTGCTGGTCAGACATGCGGGAAGCCTCACACTCAGCACCGCTGCTTCTCCCGCCTCGACGACGCTTGGCGCACTGAGTTTGGTGATGAGGTCGAGCGCCCTCACTGGGCAGAGCTGCTTAGGTCTGGAGTTGCTATCTTTGACCTAGAATATGATGCTATTCTTTCTGCTATCTATGCTTTTTTGTTAGTGCTGAGGGTGACTGTTACCGGTGTGTGCCGCCTGACCCAGGTATAGGGGCTGCTCCTCTAGGTGCTAGTGAGTCTTCTCTCCCTGGTACTGCGCCTGCTTAGGCCTTGCACACCTTCACGCTGGACTCAGGTGCCTCATGCTGTTTCTTTCGTGACAAACCACCCCTCACTCCTCTCCCTGTACTTGTCCCGGTCAGACTGGCTGACCCCTCCGGGGGCCCAGTCGTTGACCGTTCCTCCACTGTTCTCTTGTGTCCGGCGGTTCCGCCCGGCTCACTTTCAGGTCTTCACCTTCCCTCGTTCTCTACGAACTTGGTGAGTACAGCTGCCCTCCAGGATTCGATGATCACTACCACCACTCCTGGGGGCAAGCGTGTGTCGATCTGCACGTGTACACGGACGGGTCGTCACCTGGCCACGTTCACTCGTCGGCCAGGGTCGAGTCTGTACACACTGGCTACCGAGCCTCCTCAGGTAGCTGCGTCTGCCCAGGTGTCCGCATCAGGTCCGGTAGCACCCCCTTGCTCGTGTCGCCTCCTGTCACACCAAACTCTCCTCTGGCACCACCGCCTTGGTCACCCCTCCCTGCCACGCCTACTGTTAGAATAGCGAGAATGATGCATTAGGTGAAGGGGGGGGGGGGGGGGGGGGTACAAGTAGAATGTCGAGAGAAATTCAGTAGTACCCCTAAGGCTAAACCCACTACAGCATAGAGAAATATAAACACATATGTTTGACACACCCCCATAGGCGAAGTGGGGGATAGCAAGAGCAAGCAATGGTCACAAGACCAGTAAAGAGAAGAAGCAAAGCAAAGCAAGCTCAGGGTGGATCACAAAGTCACCACACAGTCCGAGCACAAGCAAAGGGCCACAAGGCCAGTTCACATGAAGAGTTATATAAAGAGAACAAACAATACAGTGATCATACCCTAGCAAGTGCAAGCATGCAGGTATATATATATATAACAGTACAAGCAGAGTCAAGCAGTAAGCAAGTGAGGCAAAGTAGGCACAACGCCTAATACAGTAACAAAGCGCTGATGATCACCAGACGGAAGTGCCTTGGTGAAGACATCAGCAGTGTTGGCCCGAGTGGCCACCTACACAAGACGAAGCTGGCCACGCTGCTGCAACTCTCGAGCAAGGAAGTATCGCAGAGCGATGTGCTTCTTTCTGTGCTCCAGTCTGTGCTCCTGACACAAGGCAATCATGGCCGTGTTGTCTACGTACAGAACTGGTGGCGAATGAGGCTGCTCTCCCAAGTCGGTCAGCAGGTAGGTGAGCCAGTGTAGCTCCTGAGCAGCCATGGCCCCGGCGTAGATCTCAGCCTCACAACTGGAGCTGAGAACCAAAGACGAGCGGGTAGACCGCCAAGAAACAGAGCCGGAACCAAGGCTGAAGGTGTAACCCTGTGACGACCGCTGAGTAGCTGAGTCATCACCCAAGAGGCGTCTGCGTGACCGGTGAGGACAACTGGACCCCGTCCTCCAAGCACAAGCCCCATGCCTGACGTACTGCACAAGTAACACAGTACCCTCTTCGCAGCATCCCAGTGAACCTTTCGGTGCCTGCCGGGAGCCGCGTAACGAGCCCGGAGGCTGAGAGGGTCGAGTGCACGTCATCAGGTATATGAGGCAACCCACAAGCTCTGGGTACAGACCACTCGGCTCTACGGACTCGTCCACAGGTGGAGCTGAGAGCGAGTGGCTCGTAGACAGAGGAGTGAGCTGTGGCGAGGAGTACTGGAAGCCGAAGCGCTGAAGGACGTGGTACACCATGTGTGACTGAGTCAGTGTGATGGTGCGCCGTGCTCTGTCCCGGGTGATCTGCAGGCCAAGATAGCTGTGCAGTTCACCCAGGTCAGTGCAGGTGTGTCTCTTCTGCAGCTCGGACTTCACAAGGGTCAGTGCCTCAACGTCCCAGTGAAACCAGGTGGTCGGCGCAGCCAGATCTCCTCGTGCAGGCTGCCCTGCAGGAAGGCTGTGCTGAAGTCCAGGGAGTGCAACTGGTAGTCACGCTGAGCAGCGACGTGCAGCAACACCCGAAGAGTAGTCATCTTCGGGGTGGGGGAGAAGGTCTGGAAGTAGTCAACTCCCTGTCGCTGGCTGAAGCCTCGAGCAATGTAACGCGCCTTGAAGGCAGGCGGAGAACCCGGCGGCCGCTTCACCCTGAAAATCCACAGGCCATCGACTATGTTCGCCCCAGGTGGGGGAACCTCGTCGAAGTAGGTGCCTGTGGACTTCCAGGATGCCATCTCGGCATCCATGGCTGCCTGCCACTGAGAGGAGTAAGGACGCGGAATCGCCTCTGCGTAAGAGCGCGGGGTCGGGATGTCTGGAGCATCCGGATCTCCCTCAGGGGCAAGCAACATGGAAGCGAAACGAGGTACAGCAGCTGCAAGAGACTCAAAGTCCTCCTGCCTGTCCTCAAGGACGTCCGTGCCAAGAGCACACTCACCCCCGACGGACGGAGGACTGGCAGACACAGACTCAGCAACGAGAGCAGTGGCGTAGTCGAGACGGCAGCAGGCAGCAGAAAGTCAAGCAGCTCAGCAACGAGAGCAGCGCAGCAGCAGCAGACTCAAAGTACGGGTTAGTGACAGCAGTGGCAAGGAGACGAGCGATAGTGGGACTGGCAGCACGCGCTCGGTCAGACTCAGGGTTAGGGACCTCAGGAAGAGAGGACTCAGGAGGAGCAGGCAGAGGAAAACACGCAGTGGAACAGAGGAAGGACGGAGTGCCATGGTGTGTGTGCCTGGGACAGGAGGAGGACGCGAACGAGAGAGCGCGAGGAGCAGTGCGAACAGGCGAGACAGGACGAGACGCAGGCTCACGACGCTTTGTAAGACCTCCGGTCTGCTCAGTGTAAGGAGAAGGAACAGGCAGTGGGGAGGCTGGCTGTAACGGCGGTTGCGACTGGTCAGGCGGTGGACACAGGAAGGGAGGAGGAAGACCAGTAGAAGACGGGACACCAAGAACCTGCTGAAGCAGGGGAACGAAGTACGCGCGCGGTCGCAAAGTGCCTCCAGCACCTCCAGCTCCAGGGTCAAGAGCTCCAGCTCCTGCAGCTCCAGCGCCTCCTGCGCCAGGGCCTCCAACTCCAGCTACACCAGCTCCAGCGCCTGTGGCGCCAGCTGCTCCAGGCTCCGTAGGGTCTCCAGCTCCAGTAGTAACAGCAGCACCTCCAGCTCCAGTGTCTCCAGGCTCGCCAGCCCCAGGAGGTCCACTCCGACGGTGGGGGCGCTGAACAAGCCACTCACGCAGCTGCTGCGAGGACAGTCGCGGTGAAGCACCAGCAGGACCTCCAGACGAAGCAGCACCCCGAGGCTCAGCACCCCCAGACTCCGCACCCTCCGACTCAACACCCCCAGGCTCCGCACCCTCCGACTCAGCACCCCCAGGCTCAACACCCTCAGGCTCAGCACCCCCAGACCCAGCACCCTCAGACCCCGCACCCTCCAGCTCTGCACCCCCAGACGCAGCACCCCCAGACGCAGCCCCCAGACGCAGCACCTGGAGCAGCACCTGAGACGACAGCTACCTGAACAGGCGCAGTACCAGGGAGAGGGTCTACCTGAGACACTCCCGAGGGAGCAGGACCCTGGGGCGGAAGGGGGTCTACCGGAGGTGGACCGGGAGCAAGGAAGAGCGGCGGGGGCGGGGAAGTGGCAGAGCGGTAGGGGAAGAGCCGGTAGAAGGGAACCGACTCATCGAACGTGACGTCCTGAGAAGGGAGGACACGGCGCGAGGTGGGGTGGTAAAACTGCCAGCCAGGCGCGTCAGGGACAAAGCCAAGGAAGACGCAGGGAATGGCGCGGGCGGAGAGCTTTGTCCGCGGACGTATCGCGAACAAAGGCACGAGAACCCAGACCCGGAACACCGACGCATCGCCAACCTTCCCCGTCCAACGCAGTGTGGGCGAGGTCTCCGGCAAGGAGACACGGGGCCAGAGGTTTGAGCTGATGCGCAGCGTACCGGACCGCAAACGGCCA
>CANJKZ010000841.1:0-126495 GCA_947471745.1 Closterium sp. Naga37s-1
ACGACTCTACGGTAGCGAGTTGACTTTTGAGTCGACTCAAAAGAGTAAGTTCAAGACGAGACTCTACGGTAGCGAGTTGACTTTTGAGTCGACTCAAAAGAGTAAGTTCAAGACGAGACTCTACGGTAGCGAGTTGACTTTTGAGTCGACTCAAAAGAGTAAGTTCAAGACGAGACTCTACGGTAGCGAGTTGACTTTTGAGTCGACTCAAAAGAGTAAGTTCAAGACGAGACTCTACGGTAGCGAGTTGACTTTTGAGTCGACTCAAAAGAGTAAGTTCAAGACGAGACTCTACGGTAGCGAGTTGACTTTTGAGTCGACTCAAAAGAGTAAGTTCAAGACGAGACTCTACGGTAGCGAGTTGACTTTTGAGTCGACTCAAAAGAGTAAGTTCAAGACGAGACTCTACGGTAGCGAGTTGACTTTTGAGTCGACTCAAAAGAGTAAGTTCAAGACGAGACTCTACGGTAGCGAGTTGACTTTTGAGTCGACTCAAAAGAGTAAGTTCAAGACGAGACTCTACGGTAGCGAGTTGACTTTTGAGTCGACTCAAAAGAGTAAGTTCAAGACGAGACTCTACGGTAGCGAGTTGACTTTTGAGTCGACTCAAAAGAGTAAGTTCAAGACGAGACTCTACGGTAGCGAGTTGACTTTTGAGTCGACTCAAAAGAGTAAGTTCAAGACGAGACTCTACGGTAGCGAGTTGACTTTTGAGTCGACTCAAAAGAGTAAGTTCAAGACGAGACTCTACGGTAGCGAGTTGACTTTTGAGTCGACTCAAAAGAGTAAGTTCAAGACGAGACTCTACGGTAGCGAGTTGACTTTTGAGTCGACTCAAAAGAGTAAGTTCAAGACGAGACTCTACGGTAGCGAGTTGACTTTTGAGTCGACTCAAAAGAGTAAGTTCTGTCAGAATGTTGTATTTGTCTAGCCTGCAGTGGGGTACTCTATAGCGAGTACAGCCCAATCTAGGGTTTCCTATATGTACTCAACTGCTTGCTAGTGAAACCCCTCCTTTCTTCATTCTTACTTTCTACTGCTGGTTCTGACATGCTATCAGAGCAGGTCGATCCCCTTGGGTCGATCCTGTGGGTGGGCCCACCACCTCACTGCTTCCGCTGCTACTGCTATTCTGTGTGTTGCACGCCCCGTGGCGTGCGACGGATTTTTCATCCCGCCGCGCGCTCGGAGCGTGCGGCGGTTTTCTGCCCGCCGTGCGCCCCGAGGCGCGCGGCGGCTTTCTGCCCCGTCACTCCGCGCGTCGCTCCCGGGAGGCGCTGCGACGGGCGACGGGGACCCGCGCGTCGCCCCCCGTCGCCCGTCGCGGCCTGCGCGACCTGCGTAGGGCCCGCGCGCGGCCCGTACAGCCTGCGCGCGGCCCGTACGGGCTGCGCCAGGCCCGCGCGCGGCCCGTACGGGCTGCGCCAGGCCCGCGCGCGGCCCGTACGGGCTGCGCCAGGCCCGCGCGCGGCCCGTACGGGCAGCGCCAGGCCCGCGCGCGGCCCGTACGGACTGCGCCAGGCCAGGGCGCGCCTCGGGCCGCCCGCACGCGGTTCGTACGGGCTGCGCCAGGCCCGTGGGCGCCCTGTTTTCTCTGCCCCTGCGCTGCCCGCTGTTCCCCGTGCTTCTGACGGCGCCCCACCCCTGCTGCTGCCCGTTCTCCTGAATTAGGGTTTGGGGGTGGGGGGTATGGGGGTGCAGTTTCTGTGCGTCGTCCCCTACTCCTCCTCCTCCTCCGTCTCCCAGTGCTGCAGCTGCCGCTGAGGGGGGTGGGTGTGTGGGAGCCGAAGGAGTGGTACTAGGGGGGTGACGTGCAAGTGGAGTTAGGAGTGAAGCAGTGGGTGTGTGGAGGGTGTGTGGGACAGTTGGAGGAGGTTGAGCGGAGGCTGCTGTCTTGTCGTCCGCAGCACCTGTAGTCCGGGGCGCACTGTCCTGATAGCCCAGAGAGTCTGCTGCGCCTGTCGCCCGAGGGTCCGTTGCTCCTGTAGCTCGTCGTAGCCTGTGAGCCAGTTACTCCAGTAGTCCGGGGCGCACTGTCCCGGTAGCCACTCTGCCAGCAGCTCCTGTTGCCCGTGTGTCTGCAGCTTCAACCGCCGTCTCTCATCTTCTCTCCTCTCACAGTCCCTCCTCCTCCTCACTTGCCCGCTGTGATTACCTCTAGCTTTGCTTCTTATTGTGAACTCCTGCTATACCTGCTCATTGTGCTGATTACACCCCACTTTGGCTATGGGGGTGTGTCAGAATGTTGTATTTGTCTAGCCTGCAGTGGGGTACTCTATAGCGAATACAGCCCAATCTAGGGTTTCCTATATGTACTCAACTGCTTGCTAGTGAAACCCCTCCTTTCTTCATTCTTACTTTCTACTGCTGGTTCTGACAAGTTCAAGACGAGACTCTACGGTAGCGAGTTGACTTTTGAGTCGACTCAAAAGAGTAAGTTCAAGACGAGACTCTACGGTAGCGAGTGTGACTTTTGAGTCGACTCAAAAGAGTAAGTTCAAGACGAGACTCTACGGTAGCGAGTGACTTTTGAGTCGACTCAAAAGAGTAAGTTCAAGACGAGTACTCTACGGTAGCGAGTTGACTTTTGGAGTCGACTCAAAGATGTAAGTTCAAGACGAGACTCTACGGTAGCGAGTTGACTTTTGAGTCGACTCAAAAGAGTAAGTTCAAGACGAGACTCTACGTCGGGTAGCGAGTTGACTTTTGAGTCGACTCAAAAGAGTAAGTTCAAGACGAGACTCTACTGGTAGCGAGTTGACTTTTGAGTCGACTCAAAAGAGTAAGTTCAAGACGAAGACTCTACGGTAGCGAGTTGACTTTTGAGTCGACTCAAAAGAGTAAGTTCAAGACGAGACTCTACGGTAGCGAGTTGACTTTTGAGTCGACTCAAAAGAGTAAGTTCAAGACGAGACTCTACGGTAGCGAGTTGACTTTTGAGTCGACTCAAAAGAGTAAGTTCAAGACGAGACTCTACGTAGCGAGTTGACTTTTGAGTCGACTCAAAGAGTAAGTTCAAGACGAGACTCTACGGTAGCGAGTTGACTTTTGAGTCGACTCAAAAGAGTAAGTTCAAGACGAGACTCTACGGTAGCGAGTTGACTTTTGAGTCGACTCAAAAGAGTAAGTTCAAGACGAGACTCTACGGTAGCGAGTGACTTTTGAGTCGACTCAAAAGAGTAAGTTCAAGACGAGACTCTACGGTAAGCGAGTTGACTTTGAGAGTCGACTCAAAAGAGTAAGTTCAAGACGAGACTCTACGGTAGCGAGTGACTTTTGAGTCGAACTCAAAGAGTAAGTTCAAGACGAGACTCTACGGTGGCTCTCTCTGTCATTCTCGGCTGCCCCGCCATTGTCCCCCTGCCTGCCGTACTTCTTTGAGGAGGACACGCTGGAGGAGCTCCAGGTCTCGTCGAGCACGGACCACTGTTCCACGATCGACTCACTGGAGTCAGAAGTCACGACCACTGTTTCACGATCGACTTTCACTGGAGTCAGAAGTCACGACCACTGTTTCCTACGATCGACTCACTGGAGTCAGAAGTCACGACACTGTTTCCACGATCGACTCACAGGAGTCAGAAGTCACGACCACTGTTTCCACGATCGACTCACTGGAGTCAGAAGTCACGGACCACTGTTTCCAAGGATCGACTCACTGGAGTCAGGAAGTCACGACCATTGTTTCCACAATCGACTCATTGGAGTCAGAAGTCATGACCCACTGTTTCCCGATCGACTCACTGGAGTCAGAAGTCACGGACCACTGTTTCCCCACGATCGACTCACTGGAGTCAGAAGTCACGACCACTGTTTCCACGATCGACTCACAGGAGTCAGAAGTCACGACCACTGTTTCCTACGATCGACTCACTGGAGTCAGAAGTCACGACCACTGTTTCCAAGATCGACTCACTGGAGTCAGAAGTCACGACCACTGTTTCCACGGATCGACTCATTGGAGTCAGAAGTCATGACCACTGTTTCCACGATCGACTCACTGGAGTCAGAAGTCACGACCACTGTTTCCACCGATTCGACTCACTGGAGTCAGAAGTCACGACCCACTGTTTTCCACGATCGACTCACTGGTAGTCAGAAGTCACGACCACTGTTTCCCACGATCGACTCACTGGAGTCAGAAGTCACGACCACTGTTTCCACGAGTCGACTCACTGGAGTCAGAAGTCACGACCACTGTTTCCAAGATCGACTCACTGGAGTCAGAAGTCACGACCACTGTTTCCACGATCGACTCATTGGTAGTCAGAAGTCACGACCACTGTTTCCACGATCGACTCACTGGACAGTCAGAAGTCACGACCACTGTTTCCACGATCGGACTCACTGGAGTCAGAAGTCACGACCACTGTTTCCACGATCGACTCACAGGAGTCAGAAGTCACGACCACTGTTTCCACGATCGACTCACTGGAGTCAGAAGTCACGACCACTGTTTCCAAGATCGACTCACTGGAGTCAGAAGTCACGACCACTGTTTCCACGATCGACTCACTGGAGTCAGAAGTCACGACCACTGTTTCCACGATCGACTCACTGGAGTCAGAAGTCACGACCACTGTTTCCACGATCGACTCACTGGAGTCAGAAGTCACGACCACTGTTTCCACGATCGACTCACTGGAGTCAGAAGTCACGACCACTTGTTTCCAAGATCGACTCACTGGAGTCAGAAGTCACGACCACTGTTTCCACGATCGACTCATTGGAGTCAGAAGTCCACGACCACTGTTTCCCACGATCGACTCACTGGAGTCAGAAGTCACGACCACTGTTTCCACGATCGACTCACTGGAGTCAGAAGTCACGACCCACTGTTTCCACGATCGACTCACATGAGTCAGAAGTCACGACCACTGTTTCCACGATCGACCTCACTGGAGTCAGAAGTCACGACCCACTGTTTCCAAGATCGACTCACTGGAGTCAGAAGTCACGACCACTTGTTTCCACGATCGACTCACTGGAGTCAGAAGTCTACGACCACTGTTTCCACGATCGACTCACTGGAGTCAGAAGGTCACGACCGCTGTTTCCTACGATCGACTCACTGGAGTCAGAAGTCCACGACCGCTGTTTCCACGATCGACTCACTGGAGTCAGAAGTCACGACCACTGTTTTCCACGATCGACTCAGTGGAGTCAGAAGTCACGACCGCTGTTTGCCACGATCGACTCATTGGAGTCAGAAGTCACGACCACTGTTTCCACGATCGACTCAGTGGAGTCAGAAGTCACGACCACTGTTTCCACGATCGACTAACTGGAGTCAGAAGTCACGACCACTTCATTGTGACGACTTCATTGTGATGAGGGGCTATTTTTGGTCTCATAGCACCCTTAAGTATCAGGGTACCAGGGTGACAGCACCCTGACTGCTAGGGTCATGTTTCCCCCACCCTGTCCACACAAGGGTAAATTTTTTTGCACACTGTTTGTGTAAGGGTGTTTTCTTGAAGTTTGCCTAATTACCCGGTTTCGTGTGTAGCATGCAATAATGTGGCCATACTCTATGCCTTCCATTAGATAGCAATGATTACATAGGGACATGCCCTCATCTACAACTACAACTACATAATAAGCTAACACTACTCTACACATTGGGGCTGTTCTCCCCCCTAATGTCTACAAACTCTTGCTTCCCCAGGAGACACGCCCGAGAAGTCCCTAATGGGGCGCCTGTTCTTCTCTCCCCGGAAAACAGCCGAGGACATCAAACCAGTCCACCTGGTAGTTCCAAGAGGGAGCAGCGAATGAGGTCGCCAAGGCTGGCATCGCCAATGGTGCCTCCTCCCCACGCCTTAATGAGGTTCTGCTTTGAGAATCCCCTCTCGCACTCAACAGTGCTGAGAGGAAGAACTGCCAGTGCCTGCCACAGCCTCATGATGTCGGGGGAATGAACGACGCCCAGGTGTCTTCATCACGAAGGGTGTTGGATAGCGCTTGGTGGAAGCCTTCATTGTGGTGCTGCGAGTGCATCGTTGACGTGAACATCCATAGCTCCGTCGTTGCCTTGTTGAGATCGAATCCTGCAGGACATGCAAACGGGCAATCCAAAACAACACTCCGGAGGGATGGGATGGGATGGGACGGTGGAGAGACAAAGATAAACAAGTAAAGTTTCATGCAGACAAGATAACTAGGCGTGCCACTGACGCCAAAACAACCACATCCCTGCAAATGTTGGGAATGCATAACATACAGAAACAGCTTTATTGTTAACAAACCAGGAAGTTTCCAGTGGAAGAGTGCAGCCAACTGCTTCAGCCACTTTTTGAATGCTGCAAGTCGCTTGTCGTCGTCAGCCAGGTAGGTCCGGGACAGGAAGAGCTCTTGGTGCCTTCCAGTGTCTGCAAGTCCGCCATCCGCCACGCCAGCTCACTGTTGATCTTAGTGGCGAACTTCACAGCAAGGGCGTAGCACGCCTGCAAGTTGCTAGCTGTTGTGTGGCCTTCGAGTCGACTCTCATGAAGGATAAACTCGGCTTTAGCAGGGTTCCCGTCAGCATCGACGCCATCAGCACGCATTTTGCGAGTGTCGACTGAAGCGTGCCTCTTCAAGAAGTCCGGTAGATGCATCTTGTCTCTGTGCCCGAACACGTGGCCTTGTGGCACATCGATGTACCGCTGACTGATGCGCATGCGATTTTGCACCACGAGGTGCGCAACCAGGGTCACGTCCACCTGTGGTTGGGAAGCAGAAATGGAAACCAGGAGGATACGTTAATAGCAGAGATTGATAACACACCCACCAGACACAACGGCATAGGCCAGGAACAAGTCGTTTTGGCGGTATCTCACCTGGCTGCGGAGAATAGGCGATTGTGGGAGAGCCTAGGCGCAGAGTTGCACGATCAGAGAGTGAAGCGCGAGTTTTGCGTATACGGACTTGCTGGAAACCGGGATACTGGTATTCGGAGGAATAGTATGCTTGGTATGCAGCAACTGGCTTGGTATTCAGTAACGAAAGGAAAGTAATAGATTAATTGATAGATTACAACAGAAACAACATGAACCTTATAGGAAACATAGTGACGTGTGCGAGAATGTTCTACGGGAACGTTGTTCATGAAGAACATTGTTCAAGGGAGAACGTGCAAGCACCTACTCTAGTATGTGGTTTCCAGGTTGGCACCGCAAGGCGAAAACACCATCAGGTGAAAATACCGTCAGGTGTATTTTCTACCTATCCAGGAGTAGTTGCGCAGGTGCTCGCAAGAGACAGTTGCACATACTCGTTTCTGCAATGTCGTCACTTCCCTCCAATTCGGTTAAGTGTTGAACAGTGCATACCGAAGTGCACTATTGGATTGGAGTGTACTCGGCGAATACCGAAGCTCCGGTATACGGTATGCGAAACCTCGCTACACCGCATAGGGCTGCTACACGCAAAACCAGGCGCGTGCAGGGCTTCACCTTAACACTGGCGCACTTGAAACCTTGTGTTCAAGTGGTTGAGCTTGTGAGGATGTCCGCGAGAAATCGGAGAAGGAAGTGAAAATTTGAAGGGAGTTACCACCTCCCACAGGGTGGCGGAGTTCTCCTTCAGCGCGAGCATGGCAGCTGGCAACACATCAAGTAGCCGCTGGATGGCTTCGCCCCTTGACAGCCATTTGATGGCATGAATCCTCTGTGCCTCCAGGTTCGTCTGACAAAAGATGAGCTGCAGGTGCATGAAGCGCTGATTCTTCACGTGACTCCTGCCGAGGATGTCCGCCAGTCCGCGGACAACATCGTCGACAATGTTGAGCGCGGGCAATTGAAACGCTGCTTCCTTGGCTGCCAAAGCCTCCCTGCGACAAAGCGGTGCATCTTGTTAGGATTGAGCTACAGACGGTGACGCAATGTAAAGTATCGAGGAAGCAAACGGAATTCCGCTCACCGATGGGCGATGCAGTGAGTGACACGAGATGTTCAATCTCTGTCCTCAGGCGGACACAAACACCGGCCAGTGAACCGACCATGACGGAAGCTCCGTCAGTGGCGATCCCAACGATCTTCTGCAAGTCGATGCGGATCTGTCTCAAGTACTGCAACAGCACAGAGGTAAGCGACGCAGCGTCAGTGCGTTCCACAGAGAGGAGAGTGACAAACGCAGTGACGACCGCCGTTTCTTTAAAGAAAGTGGCGTAAAGGATAATGTGTTTCCCGTGGGACACGATCGGTGCTCTCGTCAATGCTTATCCCGAGGCACGGCGAAGCCTGGATGTGCTGAAGTTGACGCTCATGCAAATGGGTAGAGATGGCGCTGAGGTGTTGCTTGAATCCGTACCTGCAAGCCAGCACACGAGGGATTTGTTAGGCCAAAGCGTGCATGTGCAAGTGCATTAAAAGAAATGGTATTTGTCAAAGAAACAACTGTACTCACTCTGTGTAGTACGATCCGTACCCTTTGTTTGGAGGGAGATCGGGAAGACCCTCCTTGGCGAGGAACCAGCAGAGTGGAATGAAGAGCGCCATCGGTGCGTCTTTCTTGCAGACGAAATGGGGCGATGTGGAGACATCGTATTGTGAAGAAAGGAAGTTGAACCATTAGCTTGATTAGAAAATTAGCAAGCATACATAGCTTTGGGAAGAGAAGATTGGAAGGGAAAGGAGGGGAGGTGGGATTGGAGGTGTGGGCCAACCCATGGCCCATTGGGTTGGGTTGGCCACACTTGGGGGAGTGGTCAACCTATGGCCCATAGGGTTGCATTTGGGGGCTCCACACAATTGGGTTGGATTGGCACCCCAAAATGCAAAACTACACCGAAAGTTGGGTGTAGTCCCAACGCAACTATACACCACAATTGGTGTACAGTCACAAGTGTTAGCATGCTAGAACATGGGAATTCTAACACGTATGAGATGGCGAGTCGAAGAATCCGTTGCCTGCCACCGAGAGAGAGTCACCTGCCGCGCCTTAGCAGCTTCAGCATCGAATTCTGCCTTCAGCGCCGCCTTGTGAGCCGTGCTGCCGATATGAGCACGCATGCTCCCAAGTTGCAAATCTCTACCCACCCTCACCTCGGCAACCATAGCTCGTGTTAGCGTTAGGATCGCCAAACAGCACACAAACCGAGCATTTGAGAGACGGCCTACCGTTTTTCATGTTGTGAAGCTTCAGCCACGAGAACCGCTTCGACCAGTCGGTGTCATACCGGTGCTTCATCAATGCAAACTCTGCATCCACGTCCGAAGTTTTCACAGCAAGGGAGGATGGTGGTGGTGAAGCGTTTCGCGGAGCATCCGGATTCCGAGGTGGTGGAGCGCCCCACAAGCGCTGCTGGGTGTATGTCGTGCGCTTCCTCTTGGCATGTTCATCGGGGGAGGTTCGTGGTGTGCAGACAGACGGATTGGATGAGCCTTCACCGCCACCAGGTACAAGGATGACGGCCGGATGCTCTGGGAAAGCGGTGGGTGAACAGGGAGGCTCAAACGGGTAAACCACTCGTTCAGGAAGTACGGGCGATGAAGTTCCCATTCCAGAAGTAACAGGCGGCAGATCAACAGGTGGCTCTCGTCGACCAATGCCGAGCACACTCAGGCCATTCAGCTGGCCTGATAGTGCGCCTCCGTCGTCCTCGTCGCGAGGCATTCTAAGCGTGCTGAGAAACACCAGACAGAGGTGTGGAACAGAGGTGAACGGCCTGGGATGAATGACAGTGCTTTGCAAGAAGCAAAAGCAACAAACCCCTCACCATTCCAAGCGTGCATGGCGTCCATGATGCAAGAGACACATCCACGTCCAATTGCAGTGCGCTCCGTCCCCCGTTCACGATGGTGCCACCACCACAGTTGCAATGCGCTGTCAAGAGAAAACACCAAGTGCTGGCAGCCAAAGCTGCCGCGAGGACGAATAGCAATCACAGCAAGAAAAAACAAAAACCACCCACCTTGACAGCACAGACTGTCGGTGGGCGGAATGTATTGTTGCTGGTACAGCTTGGCAGATTCCTACAGTTACGCGTGAAACTACAGGTCCGAGGATTCGGTAAAAGGGTACTTTTTACCCAACCCTGACTGGTACGGGTAACAAAACACACAGCCTGATGTACTAAGGGTCTTAAAATTGCTACACTTTTTGGGGAAGGGTTGCAATACGGTTGGCTTTACAAATCAGGGTAATCGAAAAAAAAAACGCCTCACAGAAAGGGGATTCAGGGCAAAATACCCTTGAAAAATAGCCCCTGATTGTGATGTGACGCACGCACTCTGCCTTGCCCCTCACCCCGCACGCATGAGTCAACTCAAGCGTCTCTCTTCAGGAGTCGTTCTGGTGGCCGTAGTTCTTTGAGGAAATGAGGCGGAAGACATTTGAGACGTCTCAAGAAATGAGGCTGGAAAAACTCCAGGCCCCGTTGATAGTGAAAGCAGTGAGATCTACTTGAAGGTAAGGGTCGAAAGCAGTCATTTTAGCTGTAACTTATGGTGGAACTTATGTGATGGGAAATTCTTAGCAGTCATAACTCGTGGTGGAAAGTGCAGATTCTACTCCACGTTCTTGCAAAGCGAGTCATGAGGCGGTTTTTTAGGCGCCTCAAAAGCCGATTTTTGAAGCGCCTAAAAAATCGCTGTAACTTATGGTAGCAAGTGCGGATTCTACTCCAAGTTCTTGCAAGCCTGGAAGGTAATGGTGAGCTTGCGAATGAGATTCATGTTCTCATTTTCTGCCTGCCTGCACTGCACCCCATCCCCACACCACAAACCCACCCCATCAGGTGCGCCACAATCTTGCGAGCTACGAGTTGAGTACCGGCGCTGTGGCCCCACAGTGCTGGGCAACGCGTCCCTGCACGAGTTCATGTGGGCGCTCTCTGTGGTCCAGTCTCGCGGCTTTCAGGACCCGCGGTGGGGGAATGTGGTGACGTTTGAACCGATAGGCCCTGGTGGAGTGGACGGAACAGGGGAAGCAGGGGCGGGAGGGTCGGGCGGAGGGTCGGGAGGAGGTTCGGGCGGAGGTTCGGGTGGATGGTCGGCCGGAGGTTTCGGGAGGAGGGTTGGGAGGAGGGTCGGGCAGGGGTGCGGGCGGAGGTTCGGAAGGGCCGGGTGGGCCATCAGGGGCAGTGGAGGTGCAGGTGAAGAAGGGTGCGGTGCTGCTGGTGCCTCCTGCAGAGTTCTTTGACCACAGCAACGACTTCCATGCCGCCTATACGGTAACGTGCTTGTGGTCACTGGTTTATAAACCATTGCTGCTGCTGCTGCTGCTGGTGCCGCTGGTGCCGCCTGCAGAGTTCTTCGACCACAGCAACGACTTCAAAACCGCCTACACGGTCGGTAATGTGCTTGGGGTGTGAAACCCTGCTGCTGCTGCTGCTGTTACTTTTTTTTTTTTTTTTTTTTTTTTTTTTTTTTTTACCACTCTTATAAGATTATTGATTGTGGTCATCATTGTCACTAGTATTGTTCAGTTTTCATGGCAGGGCTGCCTCTTGCGTCACCTCCTAGCTTGGCTCCCATCATGTTCTCCGTCTCCCTTTGGTTGCTGATGCTCTGCATCCTCCTGACTCGTGTGTCTCACTCACTCTCTGTTCCTGCCTTCTCCCTCCACCCTGCCCTCCCCCGTTTCTTCCCTCCCTCCTCCCCTCCTCCCCTTTCCCCGCAGTTTGGGGCAGATGGGGATACGTTTGAGTTTGGCGCAGATGGGGATACGTTTGAGTTTGGCGCAGATGGGGATACGTTTGAGTTTGGCGCAGATGGGGATACGTTTGAGTTTGGCGCAGATGGGGATACGTTTGAGTTTGGCGCAGATGGGGATACGTTTGAGTTTGGCGCAGATGGGGATACGTTTGAGTTTGGCGCAGATGGGGATACGTTTGAGTTTGGCGCAGATGGGGATACGTTTGAGTTTGGCGCAGATGGGGATACGTTTGAGTTTGGGGCAACAGTGAGTGTGAGGCAGGGCAAGGAGGTGAGCACGAGCTACGGGCTGCGGGGCAACGAGGATCTGCTGGAGGCGTATGGCTTCGTGCTGCCGGGGAACATGCTCGACCACGCCCCACTGCTGCCCTCGCCCTCTCCATCCCCCGTTTCCGCCCACCCCGTTTACCTTTTTTTCCCCTCCCTCCTCCCTCGCTCCTCCCTGCCTCCCTCGCCCCCTCCTCACCCCACGCCTGCAGTTTGGAGCCGACGGTACAACGTTTGAGTTTGGGGCAACAACTGAGGTAAAGAGGGGCGAGGAGGTGAGCACGAGCTACGGGCTGCGGGGCAACGAGGATCTGCTGGAGGCGTATGGCTTCGTGCTGCCGGGGAACATGTTTGACAGTGCCCCCCTGCTGCCCTCGCTCTCCCACGCTGTTCACCTCGTTGCCGCTCTCGTCCACCACCATATGGAGCAGCCGCAAGTGGTTGGCAGAGAGGAAGCGCTGTACCATGGAGGCTCACAGCAGCGAGGGATCAAGCTGGCAGTGCAGCAGGAGGGGACAGAGGGGGTTGGAGGGAAGAGCAAGAGGAGAAGAAGAGGATGAGATAGCAACTGCCCGTGGTGGTGGTGGTGTTGGCGCTGATGTATGTGGCGGTGCAGTGAAGACGAAGCTTGCATGTGATGCTGCTGCTCGATTCCAAGCTGATACTGCTGCTGCCTGCCCTGCTGCTGCTGCTGGCTCTAGTGAAGTGAGGCACACATGCAGTGCTGCTGATGCTGCTGCAGCCGCCACTTCCGAAAATACAGCTGAGGCTACAGCTGATGCTGCCAGCCCTTCCTCTCGCGCGCAACCTGCACCCTCGTCCGTTCATTGGCGGGAAGAGATTAAGCAGAAGCTGCTGCGCGTGTGGGGGAGTGCTGGTGCTGGTGCTGGTGCTGGTGCGTGGCTTATTGACGGTGGAGAGAGAAGCGGGGAGGAAGAACCTGAGCGCACGACTATTCCGCTGCATCGGCTGAAGCGGCAGCTGTGGCGGGTGGCAGCGAGGGCAGTGGAGGCCGTGGTGAGGGAGCGGGAGGAGGGAGGGAAGTTCTACAGCGCCGCGGAGAGCGGTGGCCCGCCGTTTGAGTTGATGCAGCGGGTCAGGAGAGTGAGCGAGGTGGAGGAGATAATGGGGGGCGTGGAGGAGAGGACAGAGGCGGACAAGGAGGGCAGGGTGGGCGTGGCGGTGTGGGCGAGAGGGCTCGTGGAGCCCAATCTCATCGCTGCCCTTGCTGCTGTGTATTACTACTTGCACTATCGACGAGGTGCGATCTCTGGCCGGACAGGTGAGGCGGGCAGGGAGGTGGGTATGGGCGTGGCGGTGTGGGTGAGAGGGCTCGTGGAGCCCAATCTGATTGCTGCTCTTGCTGCTGTGTTCTACCATCTGCAGTATCAACGAGGTGCGTTCTCTGGCCCTTGCTGCGATGTTCTACTACCTGCAGCATGGAAAAGGTGGGGCTTTGGCTGTGGTACCACTGCTGTTTGCAGCACCAGACAGGTGAGGCGGACAAGGAGGCGAGGGTGGGCGAGAGGGCTCGTGGAGCCCAATCTAATCGCCGCTCTTGCTGCTGTGTTCTACTACTTGCAGCATGGAAAAGGTGGGGCTTTGGCTGTGGTACCACTGCTGTTTGCAGCACCAGACAGGTGAGGCAGACAAGGAGGCGAGGGTGGGCGAGAGGGCTCGTGGAGCCCAATCTGGTGGCTGCGCTCGCCGCTGTGTTCTACGACCTGCTGCATCAACGAGGTGGGTGCATGTCGACTCAACAGTGGTGAAACCAACAAGGAGGTGGGCGTGGCGGTGTGGGCGAGAGGGCTCGTGGAGACCAATCCGAGTTGCTCTTCGCACTTCCCCCATTTTACAGACCACCCTGCAGTGCTAACGAGCTCAGCAGTCTACCTGGAATGGGCTGTCAGCAACAGCACCTGCCAGCACCTCTCCTCGCACCTTCCCTCCCACCCCCAACCCCCCTTGCTCCCCCTCCTCTTCCCATTTCTCCCACACAGACCCCCCTGCAGTGCTGACCAGCTCAGCAGTCTATCTGGGGTGGGCCGTCAGCAACAGCACCTGCATGGCTGTCCTCTCCCCTCCCCCCCAACCCCCACCCACTCCTTTGCCCATCTTTCTTCCCATTTCTTACTTATACACACACAGACCCCCCTGCAGTGCTAACCAGCTCAGCAGTCTACCTGGGATGGGCCGTCAGCAACAGCACGTGCCGGTTCCTCTCCTCGCCCGCCCCTGACATGCTGCCCGCCCTCCAAGCAGCGGCCGACACCGTTCGTCTGCTAGCGCAGGCGCGGCTGCAGCAGATGCCGACCAGCATAGAAGAGGACGAAGCGATCCTGAGGGAGTTGGAGCGGTGCAAGAGCGGCGGGAAGATGGGGGAAGGGGAGGGGGTGAAGGGTGGGAAACTGGGGAAGGAAGGAAAGAAGAAGCTAGCACAGAGGGAAGCCGAAGCGATCCTGACGGAGCTGGAGCGGTGCGGGAAGAGGGAGGGGAAAGAGGAGGACGGGAGACGGGTGGGAAGGAGGGGAGAGGCAGAGGCAGAGGGAGCAAAGGAAGGCGAGGAGGTAGAAGAGAGGGGCGATGAGGAGGAGAGGAGGAAAAGGGAGGACGAGGAGGTTGAGAGGGGTTGTGAGGAGTGGCGGACAGGAGGTGGTGGAGATGGGGAGAGAGGGAGAAGCGGGGCAGGAGGGACACTCACAGGAGGGAGGCTGACAGGAGGGGGGTCGAGAAGAGGGAAGTTGAGAGGAGGGAGGTTGAGAGGAGGGAGGATGGGAGGGGAGATGATGACAGCGATGGGAGTGCGGTGCAGGTGTGCAGTGCTTCTGCCAGTGCTGGATGAGAAGCTAACAGCGATGCAGTTCCGGTTGAGCAGGAAGCGAGTGCTGCAGGGCGTGATGACCCGCCTGGAGGCTGCCTGCCCTCCCACTGACAGCCCGGTTTCAACTTAGATAGGGTCTAGGGCTTTTGAGTCGACTTGGAAGCTACCTGGAGCGCTACAGGTGTCGTGTTTGGAGTCACAGAATGCAGAATTTATGAGTCCCCCCCCACCCACAGCCCGGTTCCAACTTGGACAGGGTTTATGAGTCGACTCAAATGTCACCTCGAGTGCTGCAGCCTGTGGAGTGGAGCCACAGGTTGAAGCTGCTTGCCCTCCCACTGACTGAGAGCCTGCTGCTACGACTGTGGATATCTAGCACTGGCAGTAGCAGCATTGGACTGGACAGTAGGCAGGGCAAGTGCTGCAGTAGGCTGGACTGACAGCCTGCTGCCTGCTGCTGCGATCGTGGATATCTGGTAATGGCAGAGGTATTCTGTATTGGGGTGTCAAGCTGAATCTGTTCTGTGAGAATTCTCAGAAAGTAGATTCCACTGACTGACAGCCTGTTGCTGCGATCGTGGATCTGGTACTGGCACTGGTATTATGTTGCAGACTGGACAGCAGGGAGGGCAAGTGCTGCAGGTGGTTGTGGCACAACTCGAAGCTGCATTTTTTAGTCGACTCAGAACACGGCTCGAACCTGCATGCTCTCTCTCACAGTCCCATTTGACCACATCGCAATGAAGAGTCAATCGCGCATTACCGTATCGATCAATATTGCTGAGAGGTCCATGGTGCCTTGTCTTTGTGCCGGCTCAATCAAGATGGCTCATTGCCCTCCGATAAATCGTGTCCCTTCCTGTCGTACAATACAATAAGCATGTATGTAATATGTGTTTCTTAATGGGATCTTACCGTAATTTATGTTCACTTTTATGTAGTGATATCAAAGATTTTAAACCCAGGCCAAATCGAGTATGGATGGCTGAAACCGAAACTTCTGACACCAAGGCCATAAAATCATAAACCATACAGTATAATATAATTATGTATATTACATATATTACAATGTAGTACACTATCATAGAGGTCTTTACTCTATCTTGGAGGTATTATCTGCTAGCATACTAAAGAAAGCACTGGACTTAAGTTTTCTGAGATTCTCTGGAGCTCCAAACTCAATGCTCTTCCCACGTTCCATGACAAGAACCTGCGAAAAATGGGGATTGGATAGTCGATGAACCAAAACATTAGGCAGCTTTTCAGCAGGTGGGACTTGCGCACATGTAGGGTGTGCGTGCGCACACGCACTCACACAGACGAGAGTGATTACATGCGAGCAAGAGGCACAAGCGACACTCTTCTGACTTGCCTGGTCATAATCAAGGACTGTGGAGAGGTGGTGAGCAATGGTGATGACGGTGTTGTCCTTGAATGAATTTGGAGTCAACTCAACAATCAACAATTGACTTGCCTGGTCATAATGAAGAACTGTGGAGAGGTGGTGTGCAATGGTGATGACGGTGCTATCCTTGAGTGACTCTGGAGACGTCTCAAAAGGCTTGCCTGATCATAATGCAGAACTGTGGAGAGGCGGTGTGCAATGGTGATGACGGTGCGATCCTTGAACGACTCCCGCAGGATGTCTTTAATTACTGCATCGCTCTCCCCATCCATGCTCGCTGTCGCTTCATCCATCAGCAACACGCGTGTCGACGCCAGCAGCACCCTGCAAGGGAAACAAACACCATGAGCAAGAGAAGAGAGAAAGCAGAATACGTAGTGAGCAAGAGAATAGAGAAAGCAGAATACGTAGTGAGCAAGAGAAGAGAGAAAGCAGAATACGTAGTGAGCAAGAGAAGAGAGAAAGCAGAATACATAGTGAGCAAGAGAAGAGAGAAAGCAGAATACGTAGTGAGCAAGAGAAGAGAGAAAGCAGAATACGTAGTGAGCAAGAGAAGAGAGAAAGCAGAATACGTAGTGAGCAGCAACAGAAGAGAGAAAGCAGAATACGTAGTGAGCAAGAGAAGGGAGAAAGCAGAATACGTAGTGAGCAAGAGAAGAGAGAAAGCAGAATACGTAGTGAGCAAGAGAAGAGAGAAAGCAGAATACGTAGTGAGCAAGAGAAGAGAGAAAGCAGAATACGTAGTGAGCGCGAGTAGTTTTGAGTCAACTAAAAAGTGCCACTTGGATGCTTACCTTGCTTTGCAGGGTTGCAAAAGGAAGCGATGTATTGTCTTTAGAGGTGCCTCAAAGGCTTACCTTGCTTTGCACGGCAGCAAGAGGCAGCAATGCAAGGACTCTGAGGTGCCTAAGGAGCCTACCTCGCTTCGCAGGGTGGCTAGCGGCAGCGATGCAATGTCGACACCATCAATGCAAATGCTCCCTGAAGACGCTTCCACCAACCGCAGCAGAGCGAGCATGAGAGTGGATTTTCCTGCACCTGATGGGTTGAGACGAGGCAGACACATAGAGAACACATACCAGCCAACACAGTTTCAAGCGCTTTTTCACAGAAGCCCTGAATCACACCATCCCTACCAGGTATATCGGATCAGTTTTGAGAATTCTCCACCTTGAACCAGCCCAATCATGGTACGTTGAACTACAGAGGCAATCCCACATAGCCTCACCTGTTCGCCCCACCACACCACACTTCTCTCCTCCTGCGAGCCGAAAGCTCAAGCTGCGCAGCACTGCCTGCCCCGTGCTGCCATACCGCACCGTCAGCTGCTCCACTTGCACTGCCCCTACTGACGGCCAAGGGGGGCGAAGGGAGCTTCTGATGTTCCCCTCCTCCTCGCTGTGTGATGCTGCATTTGTAGCTTGGCAATTGGGGAGGAGAGGAATGTGAGCACATAGTGATTTGGAGGGAAGGAGGCTGATTGCTGTTCGCAGTGCTCCGTACAGCATGCTGAATATTGTGGATTTTGCGGTGGACTTTTCCTGCTGCTGCTGCTGCTGCTGCTTCTCCTGCTGCTGTTGCCGTGGCTGCTGCTGCTGCTGCTGACGCTTAGATTGACTGTTGGGGCTCGGTGGGGGCACTTCACTTGGAAGCATGGTGTACTCGAGTGTGCGCTCAACACTGGTGAACTGCCATGGATGGGGTGTTCGAGGTACAGGGAGAAAACAATGCATGACCTTGTGCTGGAGGGATGAGCTCCCTGCCGAGTTCGCACTGTTTCATGGCATGAGAATGTGATGTGGAAATAGTGTGTATCATCAGAATGCACCCCATAAGAGTTGAGTCAGGAGATGGGTGCTTGCTTCCCTTCCAGCACACTCTGCAGATGGGGCGCATTCCTGGTTTCCGTCCCTCCATGGTCTGCCTGCCTCCGTTCATCCCTTCCCGCACTTCACTCACACCCAGAAACACAACCATTGCACCCCTGTCCACTAGCCTCAGCCTTTCTCTCGCCTCACCGTGTTCTCAAGCTCTGCTCCGTATTGCAGTGTCCAGCGCAGGGAGTCTGGTAGCTGCAGCAGATAAGACAAAGCCAGCGCGGCCATGGCGGGCGGCAGCGAGTGTCGCAGGGCCACGGCGGCGAGGGCGGCGGAGAGCAGGGCGGCGGCAACAAGGAGGTCCAATCGGAAGCCCAGCCACTCCCACGTGGCAAGCCAGAATAGGTGCGGGGTGGCATTGGCGGTGACGTGGCGAAGGAAGAGGCGGTGGAAGCGGCGCTGTTGGGAGAAGGCTCGGATGGTCGGCAGGCCCTGGGGGGGTGGAGAGGGGGAGGGGAGTATAGATTTGAGGTGAGCTTGGAAAGTGCGTGTGACAGTGGATGCGTGGGTGTGTGTGCGTGTTGTTGAGAAGTAGAACTGAAGAGAAATAACTAACAGCAGGGCATACAGGGTGCACAAGTACAAATGTCGTACCCTCTAAGGAGTAACTGAAACCTAGCCTACAATATGTGTTGCACATAATTTGACATGTGTGTGTGAGTGTGTGTATGTGTGTGTGTGTGTGTGAGTGTGTGTGTGTGTGTGAGTGTGTGTGTGTGTGTGTGGGGATGTGTGCGCGCACGTGTGTGCATTCATGGGTTCACAACAAAACTTCTGTTTTCAGCCCTGTTGACGGTCATAAAGCAGACCTTTCTCCATGGGATCGTACCTCGAGGGCAGTTGGGATTCGCGACGTGACCACCGCCGACCCCATCAGCCCCAGTGGGCCAAAAGCGATCAAGGGGAGGGGAAGGGCTGCTTGGGAGACGACGGCTAAGAAGATTGACCGCTACCATAATCATGCTAAGTAGACGAGCACACTGCATGTTGTGCATACCATCCGTCAAACCTCCCTTGCCGTGCCATCAGATCTAAAGCGAGGGCAAGTCTCCAGGTACCTCATCAGGTCAAATGAGGCATCCCATACTAAGAACCCGCCCCTAAGCAACCCAGGAGAAGACATCTCATCTGGGGATTGCTTTGTAGTGTTGGAGCCCCAGTTGGAGCTCCCTTAGACACATAGGCTGTCGCCACTCTTATAAATCGTACCCAGGAGAAAAAGACTTAGGCTGTTTGAGAGAAGCAGCTTACCTCAATGCTGGCAAGGAACCGAGAAAGCAGCATGCTTCGTGTTGTGCATCTCATCCGCCGGACCCCCCTCGCCGTGCACACGTACAGCTAGTGAGAGAGAGTTATGAGTGATGAGTCTCACCTCAATGCTGGCAAGGAACCGAGAAAGCAGCATGCTTCGTGTTGTGCATCTCATCCGCCGGACCCCCCTCGCCGTGCACACGTACAGCTAGTGAGAGAGAGTTATGAGTGATGAGTCTCACCTCCATGCTGGCAAGGAACCGAGAAAGCAGCACGCTGCGTGTGGTGCATTCCATCCGCCGGACCTCCCTCGCCGTGCACACGTACAAATGCCGCAGTTGCAGCAGCAGCAGCAGCAGCAGCGGCAGCACGGGGATTAGTGTCCACGGAACGGCTATGCACGCCGATACCACCGCCGCAATGCACAAGCCTACGGACTGTGGGCAAGTGAATGGGAGGGCGGGAAGGAAGGTATGTTTATAAGGGGAGAGGGATGATGGAGGATCGAGATGAGAGAGTGGTTGGCTGGACTTATGGCGGGTGCCCCTTTGTGCGTTCATGTAGTAATCACCAGCTGCGGTGGCCCGTCAGCTATTATTGAACAGAACGAATTACAAGCATAACTCCAGTTCTCTAACCAACTGGGAAAAATGTGCATGTTTGTATAGTGTGTTTGGATCCACTGACTCCGGTGCCCACTTCCAACACTCCTCTCACTGGGAGGGCCCTCCACTAGAGCAGGGAGCCTGCCGACACCAGGTTTCGAACCCAGGTCTCCCGTGTGCATTCTTCCACACTCACCGCACAATTGGGTGTGTTGGGATCACTTTTGAGAATTCTCAAAAGTGATTCCAATGTAATCCCCCAGCACGTATTGCAACGAACGTATGGGTATGCATCTATCCCACCCATCCCCTGCTTTCCCTCAATTCTCTTCCTACAACCCCCCTCCTTACCTCCCTTCCTGCCTTCGAGATTTTTCATAAGCGATTCAAGCATCACCCAACCACCTTCAATTTCGCTCCTCCATCTACCCTTCTCCCCCTCACCCCATCCCTACCATACTCCCACTCACATTGACGAATCCCAGCAGCATTTCTGGCAGCACGTCGTCCGTCACCCCGAGGTCCTCACTGAAGCGGTTCAGCAAGCGCCCGGTGGGGTTGCGGTGGAAGAAGGCGAGCGGCGAGGCGAGCACGGAGGCCAACATGCGTGAGTGAAGGCGGGAGGAGGCGCGCAGAGCAGCGCGGTGGAAGAGCAGCGACGCGAGGAGAGAGAGGGCCACGCAGGAGAGGGCGATGGCCGTGAGGGTGAGAAGCGGGTGGTGTATGGTGTGGGGCGTGCCCATCCACACGCCCAGGAACCTTGTGGGGAGGGAAGGAGTGGCAAGAATTGTTGGCCATTGTGAATGACGAAAACAGGGAGTGGCATCGAGCATGGAGTGGGAGGGAGGGACAGATGGGCAATTTTCACAGACAAATTGTTGTTGGGGCACTGGGATCATTCCCTAGTTGAGCGTGGCCAGGCTACAGGCACTTCGGATAGGTATGGGTGTGCCATCCACCATACAAACATGACATTTTAACCAAGTCGGTATCATTTTGGGCCAACAAATGGTATCAGAGCCAAAGGTCTCCGGTTCGAGTCCTAGTGTGTGCCAATGAGCGCCAATGCCCTAACGAGCCCCAAGTGAGGGGGAGACAACCCCAGTGAGGGGAGGGATTGTTGGTAGGGCATTGGGATCGTCCTCGAGTTGAGTGTGGGAGGGCTACATGTGCGTTCTGGAATCTGGGGGGATTTGGGTATGCTACCCACTATACAAACATGCCCCTTTAACCCAATCGATAGCAGTGTGGGCCAACACATACGGCATTGGGAACGAGGTGTGTGCACTTGCATCCCAACAGTTACATATGCTGTGCAGTACACACACACCACAGACGTTCAGGCAATAAAGAAGAGAACGGGGCATGGAGGAGGGAAGGGGAAAAAGTGGGGGAGTTTGAGTGTGTGAGAGGGGGAGGATTTTTTTTCGCACCAGCTTGCGAGGCAGTTTGAGACGTGTGCGGCGAGGAAGAGAGCTGCGACGAGCAGCAGGGGCAGCACGCCCATCTGTCTGGCGTAGCCCCAAAACACCGACATAGGGATGGCACCATGCTGCCATCCCTCCACGTCCAGCAGGCCTGCAGGCACACACAGCGAGTGCGTGGGACAGGAAGTTGGAGGTTTGGGGATAAAGGGAAGGGAGGGAGTGGCGGGGTTAAGGGGTTGTGATGCGGAACTGTTTCAGGGACAGCGAGGAAAGCAACACGCCAAAGCAGCCGTTCGGGATTCAGAGCTGAAAGCATTGGACGTGTATTGCCTGCCTACCGTGCGTTGCCTGCGTACCTTGCTCATCATCACCCTCTGTGGAGCCACTCGCCTCCAGCAGTCCCTCCTCCCCGCCTCTCAGCTCCGCTGCTGCTGATGCCTCTCCCGACTCGCACAGCAAACCCTCAGCAAGCTGTCCCCCATGTGAGATGCTCTCCCGCTCCCTGCATGCGTTTACCAGCCCTCTTTCCGCCTCCGCCTTCTCCACCACAACCTCGCTCCCTATCAAGGGGCAGTCGTCTGTGGAATCTGTTGGCGCATCCATGTCGCTGTCACTGCTCCTGTCGCAATCTACAGAGCATACACTGCTGCTGCTGCTGCTGCTGCTGCTGCTGCTGCTGCTGCTGCTGCTGCTGCTGCTGCTGCTGCTGCTGCTGCTGCTGCTGCTGCTGCTGCTGCTGCTGCTGCGGCCACTGCTGCTGCTGCTGCGGCCGCTGCTGCTGCTCACATAGGCCGCCGTGGTGCCATTTTTGCATCTGCAGCTCTGTGTGCCAGCAAGTGTGCCATCCTCATCCGTGTCAGTGCTGCTGCAGGATTCAAATTCAGAGTCAGAGTCAGAGTCAGTGGCACAGACAGCACTGTCACTGCAAGTGTCGGAATCATCAGAAACGTCCGAAAAATCCGGGCCCGGAGGGTGATTTCCCCAATGTTGTTGAGCAGAGGGCAGGGCGCAGAGGTCACTCCACGCACCACACGCCGCTGCTGTATCATCATCCAGCAGCAGCACTCTGTCGCAGCTGGGGATGGGGGTGAGTGAGGAGGGCAAAAAAATACAGAGGGAGAAGAGGGAGAAAGAGGGAGGATGAGGATGACAGCAAGAGGATGCTGGGATAGAGAGAGGGGCTTACTGGGCATAGAGAAGGAAAGAAGGTACATCTGTGGTTACTGTCAAAAAAAAAAATCTGTTCCCCTCCCTCTTGGCCCCTTCCCCACCCCCTTCCCCCGCACCCGTCACCATACCTTCCAAGGTACTGCACTTGGTGAGTGACGACAATCCTGGGCAGCCCTGCCAGCAGCCCACACACGCACTGCTGAAACACGTGGCAGGCAATGGCTGGATCCAACGCGGCAAGCGGGTCGTCTAGGAGGACCAGCACGGGTGGGGGAGCACCCCTGCTGCTGCTGCTATTGTTACTGCGATTGTCTCTACTGTTGCTATGGCGATTGTCGCAGCCACCATTACTATCAACGTGCAACTGTGGTGTGGCAGAGCAGCAGTCCAGGGTGGCATACGCCGACTCAGAAGTCATCTTGCAGTGAAGTGCGGCATACGCCGCCCGGGCGAGCGACACACGCGCCCTCTGCCCGCCACTGAGGTTGCCGCCACCCTCCTCCACCAATGAGGCATCACCACGTGGCCACAGAGCCAAGTCCGAGCGCAGAGCACAGGCGTCCAACACCTTGAGTGGAGAGGGAATGAGAGACGGGGGGGGGGGGGGGAGAGGGCAGCGAGGAGGAGGGGGTCAACGGGGAAGATGGACGGCAGAGGGGGGCATTGGGAGACGTTCAAAGGCGAGACAGAATCAGGGTAGACGTTCCTTGGGATGCATTGTAGTACCTTGGCGTACAGTGCCTCGTCTAGCGGTGTGCCGAATAGGATGTTGTCTCGCACCGTCCCTTCGATGAGGAGTGGCTGGTGGAATGGGGAAGCGCAAAGGGTGAGAGGCGAGTGGCAAAGGGAGAGGGAGAGGCGAGTGGGAAGGGTGGGAGAGAGGCGAGTGGGAAGGGTGGGAGATAGGCGAGTGGGAAGGGTGGGAGAGAGACGAATGGCAAAGCATGAGATAGAGACGACCGGGGAAGGGTGAGAGAGAGGCGAGTGGGAGGCAGACCTGTTGCGATGCATAGGCGAGTGACGGCACGGAGCGGTGCATGGCGCCGGATGAGAGAGGCACTTCCCCGAGAATACCCAGCAGCAGCAACGATTTGCCACTGCCCGTCTGCGAGGTAGCAAGGGAGGGAGGAAAGGAGAATTGCACGATGGCAGCTTGATTCTAACAGCAGGCAGCACAGTAGGCTGCGACAAACAGTGGTGTGGCGTACAACACGCGCAAAGGCACGTGCATGCCATAGCATGCGGCACGTGCATGCCATAGCATGCGGCACGTGCATGCCATAGCATGCGGCACGCTGCAAGCAACGAGTTAAGGGCTCACCTTGCCAATCACTCCCAGCAGCTCCGCCTCTCCCAGCCTCACGCTCACTCCCTCCACCCGCCCGCTCGGTGCATCGTCCCGCCAGCCCATCTCCTTCTGCCCCTCTTGGCCCCCCTGTGCGGTCACAGGCGCACTCACAGCAGCAGCATCAGCAGCAGAAGAAGAAGCAGAAGCTGCAGCAGGGGAAAGACCAGCAGCATGAGAGCCCATGAACCGCTGGGGGAAACACATGCGGAAAGCTGAGGGGACGTGATTGACGCTGCAGCTGCTTCTGTTGTAGCCCGTGCCATAACCTGTGCCATAGCCCCTGCACCCATCGTCCGTGCAGCCATAGCCCGTGGAGGGAGTCTCAGAGAGATCGAATACATGCCCTGCCGATGCCACTTGAAGTGCATGGCTCTCCCTCCTTCTGCTCAATCCTTCTCCTTTCTCTTCGTCCTCCATCTCCCCCTCGCACCGAGCTTCTCCCACTGCTTCTCCCCAAGAAAACGAAGCCCCTTCAAGCACCAAGGCAGCACGGGGGGTGGAAGGAAGGCGTGTGGGAGCAGAGGAGGAGAGGCTGTGGCAGGGCAGTGAGGCGAGCTCCAACGATGGCGGGGACTGGAGACTCGGTGCTGTGAGAGCAGCAGCTGTGGATTTGAGAGGCTTGGTGGTGGTGGTTTGGGTGTCAATGGCGTAGTGGCGCTCCTCTGGGAGCAATGCAGAACCGTGCTGTGAATTCGCTCCTTGAGTGGACTCAAAAATCGCCTCAAGGGCATAGTGGCGCGCTTCTGGCAGCAGTGCTGCATATCCGCTCTGAGAAGGGGCTCCCTTGCGCGTGGCTCCGTGGGGTTTGGTCTGTTGGAGTGCAGGCAGCACGCACAGGCATGTACAGGCAGAGGCACACTGAGAGGGGATGAGATGGTACTCAGCAAGCTGGTCTGACTTTTGAGAAGATACACATTCATCACTCGCACCCATCGACCCACCGCACTGAGGCACGTTGTGGCACACTGAGGCGCACTGAGGCGCACTGAGGCGGCATGCTTTCACACTCCCAGTGACCAATCGCACCGCATCACCCATGCGTAAGGCTCCAACCGGACATGCGCCACAGCATTGGCGTTGACCCCAATGCGCGGGCAGCACGGAAGAGCATGAAAAGAGCATAAAAAGAGCATGAAAAGAGCAAGAAAAGAGCATGAAAAGACCATGAAAGGAGCATGAAAAGAGCATGAATAGAGCATGAAGCGAGCATGAAAAGACCATGAAACGAGCATGAATCTGACCTGCAGGAAGTGCGAGAGTCGCTTGAAGCTGACAGATGCCTCGGCGATATTCTGAATGCCATGGGCCACCTTCCACCCCATGGTGTATCGCGGTAACTGTGGGTTCAGAGGGAGTGGAGGGAGGGGCATGCCAGTTTTGAAATGTCCTAAAACGCGTATGTTCTGAATGCCATGGGCCACCTTCCACCCCATGGTGTATCGCGGCATCTGTGGGGGATACGGAGGAGGGGAGGAAGGGGAGGGCGGGGCATGTCAGTGGGCTAAGCTGACAGTGTCGTCCAGAAAGTAGCAACAGCGCACAATGACCATCCCAGTCAATCCGATCCAATACCCTCCCACGCGCCACCATGAGTGGGCGCTGTGAGAACACGCGCCTCCATGAGTGGGCGCTGTGAGAACACGCGCCTCCATGAGTGGGCGCTGTGAGAACACGCGCCTCCATGAGTGGGCGCTGTGAGAACACGCGCCTCCATGAGTGGGCGCTGTGAGAACACGCGCCTCCATGAGTGGGCGCTGAGGTGCCCTCCGAGGCACATGAGGGTGTTTATGAGGTGCCTGAAGAACAGCGGTACCAGAAAACAAGGAAGCACGCACCTCGAGCAGCGTGAGCACGTAGAACACGGAGGAGGCGCTGAGGTGCCCTCCGAGGCACATGAGGGTGTTTATGAGGTGCCTGAAGAACAGCGGTACCAGAAAACAAGGAAGCACGCACCTCGAGCAGTGTGAGCACGTAGAACACGGAGGAGGCGGTGAGGTGCCCTCCGAGGCACATGAGGGTGTTTATGAGGTGCCTGAAGAACAGCGGTACCAGAAAACAAGGAAGCACGCACCTCGAGCAGCGTGAGCACGTAGAACACGGAGGAGGCGCTGAGGTGCCCTCCGAGGCACATGAGGGTGTTTATGAGGTGCCTGAAGAACAGCGGTACCAGAAAACAAGGAAGCACGCACCTCGAGCAGCGTGAGCACGTAGAACACGGAGGAGGCGGTGAGGTGCCCTCCGAGGCATATGAGGGTGTTTATGAGGTGCCTGAAGAACAGCGGTACCAGAAAACAAGGAAGCACGCACCTCAAGCAGCGTGAGCACGTAGAACATGGAGGAGGCGGTGAGGTGCCCTCCGAGGCACATGAGGGTGTTTATGAGGTGCCTGAAGAACAGCGGTACCAGAAAACAAGGAAGCACGCACCTCAAGCAGCGTGAGCACGTAGAACACGGAGGAGGCGGTGAGGTGCCCTCCGAGGCACATGAGGGTGTTTATGAGGTGCCTGAAGAACAGCGGTACCAGAAAACAAGGAAGCACGCACCTCGAGCAGCGTGAGCACGTAGAACACGGAGGAGGCGGTGAGGTGCCCTCCGAGGCACGTGAAGGTGGCGAAGGTGACGAGGGCGACCACGGAGGTGAAGGAGAAGTAAAGGGCATCCGTCACGGCGTTGATGGCAGCGGTGCTCTGCAGGCTGGAGAGGAAGGGAAGATGGAGGGGATTTTTTAGGCGATTTTCTACTCGGCCCAGAAGCAATCGCTGATGTGAAGGAAAAGAAGACGGCGTTGATGGTGGCTGTGCACTGCAGGCTGGATGGCGAAGGGGGAAGATGGAGGGCAGCAGGGTGGTGGACGGAAGGAGCGAATGCTGATTCTGTAGGGATGGAATGCATGAATGCATGTAGCTGGAGTGATCAGATGAGTAAAATGTGGGAAGAGAGGGGCGGGAAGGGAAGGAGGCAGAGAACAGTGGTGGGAGCTGAAGGGATTGACTCACAAGGACACTTCTGTCCGCCTGAGTCGTTCGATGATTGCCGTGAAAACCCGCTCCAATGCCAGTATCTTCACAGTCAGGATGCCGCCCAGAGCCTGTTGTGGAGTGACAGATGGGTAGGTGGGTGGGTGGGTGATGTTGAAGGGGCACTGGAATTGTTCACCAGTTGAGTGTGGACGGATCACAGGTGTGGCCTGAGGGGTTCACGAGTTGAGTGTGCTACCGACCAAACAATCATGCCCTTCTAGCTCAGTAGGTAACAAGCTGGGCCAACAAGTGGTATCTGTGCCTAAGGTCTCGAGTTCGAGTCTCAATAAGCGCCAATGGGCGCCAATTGCCCTAACGAGCCCCTAGTGAGGGTAAGGTTGTTGAGTGCAGCCTGGGTGGGTGTGCTTACCCACCAAACAAACGTGCCCTTCTAACCCAGTCAGTGGTTGACTAGGCCAACGGTGAGAGGGGACAGGAGCTGAAGGATGCTAGGATGGAAAAGGCAAGGCAAGCACCTGAGAGGCCATGAATATGCCATGCCATAGTGCAATTTCATTGACACACTGTGAGTGTTATACCTTCCTCTCCTGCTCCCTTCTTGCCCCTCTCTTTCCCACATTCCACCCGTCTTACTCTCGCCACTCGCCTACGTTCCCCGCACCGCAACACTGCAACACCGCAAAACATTCACTCCGTCTCCGACAGCTCCGACAGCCCACCTGTTCCACTTCGACAGCTCCGACAGCCCACCTGTTCCACTTCGACAGCTCCGACAGCTGTTTTTGACCCTCTATCGACGTCCTCCCCTTTCTTCCCACCTCCACAATGGGCTCCCATCCCCCAACCCTTGGCCCCTACCGTTGCCTCCTTCAAGTTTCCCCTCCCCAACCCAACCCCTCTCTTCTCCCCCCCCCCCCCCCCCCCCCCCCCCCCATCCAACCCCTCTCTTCACCTCCCTCACCCAACCTCTCCGTTCCCCCATCCAACCCTCCCCTTCCCCATCCAACCCCTCACTTCCCATCTCCCACCCAACCCCTCTCTTTCCGCTCTCCCCTCTCCTCCCTCCTTAAACACCAACCTCCTCCGTGTGCTTGACACGTGTATCCGTGGCCTCCGCTGTTTTCGCCGTCCTAGAAATTGTACCCACCCACCTCCTCCCTCCCTAACCGCCCACCTCTTCCGTGTGCTTGACGCGTGCATCAGTGGCCTCCGCTGTTTGCTCTCGCAGCCGCACCCCCCACTTCCCACATGCCAGCTGCTGTTGTTCAGTTGTTTCGGAGGAAAGAGTGAAGCACATAAGTGGATGGAGGAAAGAGTGAAGCACATAAGGGGGATGGAGGGATTGACGCATGGAGGGCAGACGGGGGACGACTTTGGGGGGGCAGAGCACAACGCCCGCACGCCAGTTGTTGTGCGGTTATTTGGTGGGGGAAAAGTGTGGTTATATGGTGGGGGGGAATGAAACGCACAATGGGAGTGGACGGAGTAACCGGAATGATCTTGAGAAAACAGTGAAGTATGAGTCGAAGAATGAGCTCTTGGAAGGGCTTCGGGGCCTTAAGTACCCATTGCAGAGTGCAAAGGGCAGAGGGAAGAGAGCTGATAAGGCTCTAAGTTAAGCTATCTCTCTCTCAGTCTCTCCGCCGAAAACGAAGTGACGAGGCATGCACCAGTTGTGTGGCGATGCTAGCAATGGTGGACACCTGTCCGATCGATCTCCCTCAATATCAGCCACGTGACAACCACAAGGTCAATCATAGCCAAGTGTCAAACCACGCACCTGTAGTGGAAGCAGCAGCAGTTGCGTGCCGATGCCAGCGACGGTGGGCACCCATCCGATCTCCCTCGCTATCAGCCACGTGACCATCGCAAGCTCAATCGGGGCCTGAATAACGGAAACAGGGTAGCAAGAGAAGCAGCCACAGGAGAACACCCGCAGGAACGTGGAGAATGCATCAAGCGGACGAAGGCAGTCAATCACAAAAAGAGGATGGCAACCTTATGCGGGTGGGTAGGACAATTGCTCTTGGCCTTCTTCCCATCCACTCCCTCTTCTCCCCCACCACCACAGTCCCCAACTCCATATCTCTTCATTCCACAAGCCCTTCCCTCTATTGCCCCTGTCCCCCCAAGCGTCATCCCCTGTCCCCCCATCCGTCATCCCCCATCCGGCATCCCCCATCCGTCATCCCCCATCCGGCATCCCCCATCCGTCATCCCCCATCCGGCATCCCCCATCCGGCATCCCCCATCCGTCATCCCCGTCCTCCCATCCCCCACCTGGCACCCCACCCCACCGTCCCCTTGACCTCACCACCCAGAGCGCGTTGCCAAAAAACACCAAGTCTTCCAATCGGCGCACGTCATTGGACAGCAGATTGATGCAGTGCCCGCTGCTGACGTGGCTCAGCGCGCTGGCGGTGAGGGAGAGGAGGTGACGGTGCACTGACGGGGAGAGGATGGGTGTGGGAAGGGAGGAAGACCGCGTTGATTTTCAAGACGAATCAAAGCTCAGCTGGTTTACTGACACACACATTTTCTTCTGAGAGGATGTGGCGATGCACTGAAAGGGAGAGGGAGGGTGTGGGAGGGGAGGAAGTGGAAGTGGGCGGGGAGGAAAGTTGGGGGAACAGAGGCATTCTTCCCGAACTGGATGGCTGAGACTGGGAGCGTGGGCTGCGAGCGGAAAGCTGTAGGACTCAAGACGACAACAAGTGCTTTTGAAGCTGACGCTGACGGCCTGCCTGCCCACTGCCCCACTCTCACCTCACCCGCACTGATGGTGGCGGCGTGTGTGTTGGTGGAGACGACGTATTAGCGGTAGCTCAATTGATGGCTCACCACGGCCAGCACCGCTGCCACTGACTTTTGAGGCGCCTCAAAAGCTCACTCTCACCTCACCCGCACTGATGGTGGCGGCGTGTGTGTTGGTGGAGACGACGTATTAGCGGTAGCTCAATTGCTGGCTCACCACAGTCAGCACCGCCGCCACTGACTTTTGAGGCGCCTCAAAAGCTCACTCTCTTCACCTGCGCTGATGGCGACGGTGTGTGTGTTGGTGGAAACAACATATGAGCGGTAGCACAGCTGCTGGCTCACCACGGTCAGCACCACCGCCACTGACTTTTGAGGCGCCGCAAGGGTTTAGGCACCACTCCCTCTTCTCACCCACCTGCGCTGATGGCGGCGGTGTGTGTGTTGGTGGAGACAACATATGATCGGTAGCTCAATTGCTGGCTCACTACGGCCATCACCACTGCCACTGCGCCCAGCCCCGCTGCCATGACGTAACCCTCCGTGGGCGCGGGTTGCCCTGCCACACTGCTGCTGCTGCCACACGCTTCAAGGTAGGCGATCTGGTGGAGGGGGAGGGGGAAGGGGGGCCATTGATGGAGAGTGAGGGGGAGTGGGGGAGGGGTATGGTTATGAGAATGATGAAGTGTAAGAAACTCTGTGTTCACGTGATCATTTGCACACACTCATGCATGCATGCACGCAAACGCCAACTTTTCACTCACTGGTGCATTGTGCTCTCACCATGTGATACAGCAGCCCTCAACTAAGTTGGAAAGTAAGCATGTAAATGTGTATAGCGTTTATACGCCTACACAATTTGCGATTTGGGTGTAGATACGCTCAAATACGCACAGGCTAGCTGGGACGTGGCGAACTCAATTGTGAGTCTCGCACATCGCGATTTCAACCTCAAATTTGGAATTCAAACTCGATGCCCGTCATCCCCTCCCCTCCACCGCTTGACAGCCCTCTCCACCCCCATCCATTCCCGATTCCCTCCGTTGTGTTGTCCAGTGGTTGAGTCTCCAACCAGACTCCACTTTCCGAGCATAATACCAAGCCTTCTGTTCATTCGATAATCATCCTCTCGTCTTCTCCCCTTCCTAACTGACCCGCCACCATGTCCTCCACTCCCGCAGCAACAACTTCCTCCCTCCCGGCTGCAGATGCGCGCGGTAGTTCCGCAAAGGGTTTTTTAACAAAAAAGGGGACAATTGTTTGGGGTGCTTAGCACCTCGCCCGTCTTTGAACCCAACACCCAACCTTGTAACCTGCCGGGGCCTGCGCATTCGGTGCATACCAGATCCCCTTCCGGGAGGCGTATGACGTATGCTAAACGCGAAACGCGTTTTTTCCACCTTCGGCACTCACCATTTGATACAGCAGCACGGCTTTGCCTACTTGAAGCATCGATTCCCCTAGAAACAGCACTGCAAGAAGCAGCAGCTGCCACCGGTGCGGCCAATACAGAGCCGCCCACAACGGCCACTTCCGCCTGCCCCCCGCCCACAGCCGACCAATGCGGGCCACCGCACGATACCATCGCGGGCCCCTGGGGGCAACCATCCCCCCATCCGCCCGAGTTCTGAGATGCCTCACCGCACCATCCATCCCACCAGCGCGGGCCACCGCACCCTCGGGGCAATCATCCCGCCATCCGCCCGACACCACGGACTGACCGCTTCTCCTTTCCCCCCGCTTTTCCGCCTGCCCCCCTTCCCAAAGCTCCTCCTCCTTCCGCCCCTCCCCTTGCAAGCGCGCCGTTTGCGCGTCCAGCCATTCCGCGCGACAGGTGCGGGGGGGCGGGGGTAGGTCCGCCAGCTGCAGCGCTCTGCGCGCGCCCATGCGCACTATCGGACTCACCTGCGCGCAGCATTGATTAGGGGGAAAGGGGGGGAATGGAGTTGAGAGGCAAGAAAATTGAGTCGCGCACACGCAACCTAAGCTCCCTAGGACGAGTCGCGCAACCTGAGTCGCGCTACGCCGAAGGAAGCAAGGAAGAGAGATAGTTACTTGGATGGAACCAAACAACCAGCCAGCCAAGCAGGCAGCGCGCTCACCCATGCAAACGCCAATGCCGACCATAGGCTCGGCTCTCCATCGTCCCCCTCGCCTTCTTCCACCTCCCCGAAATCATCAGCATCACCACAACCAGTAGCAGAAGCAGAACCGCTGCTGGTGCCGTGGCCATCACCCGTGGCCGTCGCTTCTGCCGCCGATCGTCGCATCGATGCTCCGCCATCCTCGCGACTGTCGCACGCCCCTGCGAGCAGCAACCGTCCTTCCTCCTTGTCGCAAATGTCGCCGGTAATTGTCGCATCGTCAGAGTAGTAACGCGTCTCGCTGACACTCCGATCAGCGGCCACAGGATTGCCAGTTCGCTGCTGCTTCTGCTGCGGCTGAACCAGATCCAGGGATATCATCATCTCGCCTCCGTCCATTGAATCGCAACTTCGGAGACACTGGTCGGACTGGGGTGCTGCTGGCACCTCGACCCGCCTCAACTGTCGCTGTCGACAGGTAAAATCTGTTGCTTTCGTGTCGCTTGGCTGCCTACGACGGAATTTCCTGCTTGCTTTTACTGTCAGTTTGTTATTCCATCGGTCTGTTCGCCCGTTCGACTGAACTGGGTCTCCCCCCCCTGCTTTGGATAGAAATAACTCGCACGCGTCTGGTTGTCCAATAGTTGGTGAGTAGCGGTATCTGTTCTGTTAGACTCCTTTCTGGCTATCGTCTTTCTCAGTCAATCTTTCACGCTATGGTTCGCTCCTCCGTGTATTATAGCCAGGATTGCTCGGATCATCGTGTTGAATCGATAAGCTACCGAGACGAGAAAAGGGGCTGATGCGTGAGATTCTTTTGTCACGCACTTCGTGAAGAAGAGAGCTTGGTTGATTCAATTGTTCGAGAGGAAATGAGCTGGCTGGCAGCAGCAGCAGCTAGAGTGTCCAGGGTAGTCACAGGTTCAAGTTTCAGCCCCCTGGCTGACCATGAGAGATTCAAATCCATGTGTTGCCCATGGGGAATGTACACTGTGGAACGGTATTGGTCGCAACGCGATTCCACTCTCACAAAGCGTGAGATGCGGAGATGACTCGATTTTCGATTTTCATCTTTACCGTCGGATCGAGAAATCCTACGCTCCGTGTTGAATTCTCAGAAATAGGCTTCCCGCTGATGCTCTGCCTTGGCGGAAGTTGCCACACGTCAATCACTCATTCGGTGTTCCCGTTTCAGGGTTCTTCCACGCACACATGATCGCGTTCCAGGCGATGGGTATTATCGAATGTCTGGTGTGGCAACGAATGGATGAGTTGTACGCCTAGGCTGCAAACCGTGCGATCAACTCCCACGACAATTTACGATTGTTGCGAACGTCATTCTTCGCCCAAGACAATTGACCATCCGCCAAGCATGCATGCATATCATCACTGGAGCATAACAATGGTAGGGAAATTGCAACTCGTACGTTTCTAACCGCTTTTAAAACGGTTAGATACGGTGTCAGAAGTTTTCTCTTACACCGTTTTGCACCGTGACAAAACAGATTAGACCGCAAATAATGTACAAGAAACGTACCAGATGGAATCAGAAGTCTATCACCAGATTCGACTTCCAATTCACCTCACCTTGAGGAGCCTCTGCCTTTGGGGGGCGATCATCGTCTGGAACGTGATCATACTAGGTGGGGTGATGTGCTTCCAATTCCATCACCTCACATCGACGAGCCTCCGCCTTCGTTCTGGGCGGATGGAAGCGATCTTCGTCTGGAATGCGATCATACTAGGTGGGTGATTGGCCTCCGATTCCATCACCTCACCTCGAGGCCTCAGCATTTCGTTGGGCGAATGGGGCCGACTTTCGTGTGGAACGCGAACGATTTTTGGTGGGTGATTGACTTACAGTTCCTTAACCTCACCTTGAGGGCCTCTGCCTTCGTTCAGTGTATCGCGCCTCCACACCAATTCCCCTAGAATCCATAAAGACAGCATCTCACGGCGTTTTGGATCAGTCTCAACTTTCAAGCAATGATAGAACTAATTCAGCGCACCATTTCCTCGCATCATCAGACTGCACGCTTCACACACACTCATCCTCCAACCGTTCTCGCTCCTCCATCATGGGTCTCCACCCGCACATCGTCGTGAAGGAGCACCAGCTCTACGGTTTCCGATGCTGCGGGCTGTTCGCGCGCAGCTTTATCGCACAAGGCGAGGTCGTTTGCGATTGGGACGAAGAAGAGGCCGCTGCGCGGCGAGTGTACCACGCTCGTGACTTATCAGCGGAACCCGATCAAAAGAAGCGCGAAATGATGATTCACTTTTCGTACATGGTCGGTGACGACATGTACGACACGATAACTGACCCCGACGAAGATCCGAGCTTTTATTACAACCACTCGTGCGACCCCAACACGTGGTACGCTACCGCTACTTGCATGGTCGCTCTGCGCGACATTCACCCGGGTGAGCACGTCACGTACGACTACGCCTGCACGGAGACGGAGGGTAGCATGCATGCCGGCCTGCACTGCCGCTGCGGCGCCGCGTGCTGCCGTGACACGCTCACATTCACCGAGTGGCGCTCGCACGACTGGCAGCGGCGGTTCGCCGGCCACTGCTCGGCTTATATCGAGCGGAAGATGGCCGAGTCGGGGTGGTACGACCCGCGCGTGGTTCCTCGCTACAAAGGCGGCGCGGACGGCTTCAAGGGGATGTTCGCATTGGCGAGCGTCCGACGTGGCGAACCGCTTCTCGTCTTCGCCGGCAAGCTTGTCGGCCTCGACTACCTGCTGGGAAGCGACGAGCGCACGCGAGAGCTCTCGCTGCGTGTCAACGATCACCTCTGGCAGGTGCCGCATCCGACGCGTGGGCCCGAGACGCCCGACTTTATCAACCACTCGTGCGACCCAAACTGCGGATTGGAAGACTCGGTGACGGTGGTGGCCTTGCGGGACATCGTGCAAGGCGAAGAGTTGAGCATCGACTACGGGAGCACCAACGCAGGCGTCGTCCGCACCAGCAGTGACAACTTCAGTTGCCACTGCGGCGCGTCGATCTGCCGTGGGGTGGTCACATGTGACGACTGGCAGCTGCTTGAGCTGCAGCAGCGACTGTGGCCGTTCTTCCCGCCGTTCATCAAGCGACTGATCGTGAGGGAGTCGGAGCAGTCTGACTCGAAGCCGCAGTCTGAGAGTGGTGAATCGTGCGAGTCGATGGAAGGCGATGAAGTGGCCTTCACAACAAAAATCCTGGTTCCAGTTTCAGGCGCTTGGGCGTAAGAAGCAACACAATCTACCCGACGCGGCTTTTTGTCAGTAAGGGGAGGAGGGTGGGATGGGATGTTGGATCAAATTCAGAGCGAGGATTTCGGATTCGACGGCTGCTGTAAATTCTGACAGAAGTCATTCTCATTTCGATGTGTCGCTATTGTGGGATTCGCTGAATAATGAGCACAGCTTCTCAACTGCATTTACTACTGGTATAATCTTATGAATGTATAATACTACATTATAATAATATTCAATAGGCTTTCATCCTTCTCTTTTCAGTAACTCATTTAGAGCAACAAAAATTTCTCACCCTCTTATTTCCCTGCTAGAGGCGTATGCCATCGTTGCCGTCTCAAACCATAACCATCTGTGGGTGGGGTAAAGGTAAAGGAGGGGGGAGAACCCTTTTTGGGTTACCCCCAGCCGTCGATCGTAATCTGCCTACCCACCTGGTTACACGCCTCACTGAGTATCGAGGTAAGGATATATCCACTTCCAGATGAGCAGTGTGAAACCCCTTTCTGGGGGGCTGGCGGAACTCGCCGACTCTGGGGATTGATTCCGCAACCTCATCCTTCGGAAGTCCCATCTATCTTGACAGGGCCACTTCAGGATCATCTGTGGGTGGGGACTTACTACCAGCAATCATCACCTCTCTGGGTATTTGCCTCTGCTTTGGTCCTTCACCGAGGCAAAAAGCGCATGAGCTTGGCCCAAAATGTTCGCGCGGTGCAAACACATGTTTGCTCAAGTATCCCCCGTTCAGCAATGCATCATGGTGCATAGCGGGACTGATGCCCGGCAATTCATGCAGCATTATTATTATTTATCGATATTCTAATTTGGTTCGGCCACAAGACATAGTCTCACGGCGTTAAAACCAACTTTATACATTGAGATACCGTAGAAGATACCGACATTGAAACGAGTAAGGGCGTATCTTTGGTTCCGGTCATGGGCACTGTTCCGGGCATCCGCATTTTGCGGATGACTCAAGCAACACAAAACACCACTTTGGATCCAATGCCTTCATGCGACCCCCAAACTGGCGCGTGGGTTTTCCCGCCTAAAATTCAGGCCCCACGACAGTCGCATCCAATTGAGACGCGCCATTCCATGATACACGAACTCCTTCATCTGGTTGAGCGACACTCACCCCACCCTCAACTCCGTCAAAATTCCCGGTGGGTAGAGTTACATGCAGATCTGTGCGGCTCCAGATCCCAACCCAACCAAACACCCCTCTTGCAACTTCCCCACGCAAGGGTTTCCAGCAGTTGGGCAATCAGCACAAGCATGAGCAAACAGATCTCCCTCACAAGTCTTCCCGAGCTTCCAAACCAGCCCGCTATCTACGTTTTTAGCAATGCCTCCACGTCGAAGCGCACGCAGCAAGGGAAAGGAGAAACTTAGCGACGATGAACCGATGGAAGACCCCCCGTATGTCGCATGGATGAAGGAGCAGCAAAAGCAGGGGAAGCCGTCCCCTTCCATCAAGCGTATTGCAAAGACAAAGCGCGACTCTGCTGGCGCCAGCACTAGCAGCGGTCCTGGGCACGACGACGACGAAACTGGGGGCGACACGGACGTCAGCAACGACGATCTTGAGGAGATCGTGTCGGAATCGGACAGTGATGCCGATTCCGACAACTACAAGGCCGGCAGTGACGACGAAGAGGAAGATTCGGACGGTGCCGAAGTAGGAAGCGGTGACGACCGCAGCACACGTCGATCGAAGAAGGAGAAGCGCCCGCCGGCGAAGCGCAACAAGCGAGTGTGGTTGGACGCAGAGCTGACATCACTCGCGGCCGCTCGTTGGAACACGAAGGACGACCTCAAGGCGATGCAAGGGAAGCAAGGGAGCCAGTACTTGAAGAAGCTACGAGCTCATATGGTTGAGAGGGACGACACTGTGGAGAATTACTCTACAAAGGTGGTGAGCTAGACTACGGGGTTGGCACGAACTACTAGGAGTGATCTTAGCTTTGCCTAGTTCCTTAGTGCTTGCACAAGCACGAGAGAAATCGGCAAAGAGTTTCACTAACAAAGTTGGAATTACAGAATTGTTCAAACAGGCAATGACAAGAATGACTACATCAGGCACATAGCAACTCTGCAGCTAGCCTGGTCGACTGACAGCACAGCATGGTCGACCGCCTGCCAGCGTTGCGTAGATGAGCCGTGCCAGCACTGCAGAAAGGCGACCTGCTAACACAGCAGGTCGACGGTGTGCCAACGCTGCAGCAGAGCGGCTGTCCAGCGTTGCTTCGTAGTAGCCAACAGTGCTCACGCTCACCGATGCGCGCAGACGATTGGCCTGACTTGCACCGTTGTGCATACGTCGGCTGTTGTCTGCGCCAGACGAGCCACATCGACTTCGGGATACCAATCCGAAGTCACCTTCGCCATCGCGACCTCGGCGACGTTTGTGTGCCTCCGCAGAACTCGCCGAGCAGGTTACCCGGTCGACCTGGACAACCCCAAGTGCCTCTGGTCGATCACAGCTCCCGTCGAGCTACCCCTTGGTCGACGGACCCCTTCCGTCGACCAAAACTGTCAGCTGTAGTCGACGAGCTCCCCTCGTCGACCGCTGCTCACTTCTCAGGTCGACGGACTGCTCTGTCGACCTCCCGGTCGAGCAGCCCCTCCTAGTCGACGACCCACCCGTCGCCCAGACCAGTCAGTTGCAGCTGTCGAGCTCCCTGGTCGACAGCAACACCACAGCGGTCCCCTGCAGCTCGACAAAGCGTGTCGAGCAGCTCTCCCACTGCGGATGGTCGGCTGCTACTCCCGTACATCCGACCAAGTCGTCGGCGTTGCCCAAGCGAGGGCGGGGCCAACACTTCATTCCCGTTAACACTCCCCTGCCACGCTCACGCTTGGGCCTCCAGCCCACACGGCAGTGCTCCACGGAGAAAACTCGTCCTTGGCGTGCATCCCGCACAAAGCACGCCGTCACCGCACCAGCCGTGCAGAAGGGCACGGCACCTACTGCTGCGCATCATCGTCGCCGTCGCCGATATCGGCCAGACGAACTTGGCCGATGGCGACAGTGCACCGGTTGAAAGCCAGAAAGTGCAGCGCCTTCGTCAGGAAGTCTGCCGGCTGCTCGGTGGTCGGGATGTACCTCAGTACGAACTTCCCGCGCCTCACCATGTGCGGCAGCCAGGCATAGCGTCGCTCCATGTGCTTGAGGTTGCCTTTCAACCCCAAGCCCGCAGCGACCGTAATTGCCGACTTGTTGTCGACGCGCAGGATGGTCGGCTTCCCAGCGCCGAGCAGCTTGAATTCCGCAAGAAGGAAGCGAAGTCGGCGTCCCTCCTTGCCTGCATTTGTGGTCGCAACGTACTCCGACTCTGTTGACGACAATGTCGCGCACTTGATGCGCGAGCTCGACCAGGAGACGGCGGCCCCTCCGTAGACGAACACGTAGCCTCCCGTGCTCGTCCGGTTCTGCTTGTCGCCCGCATCGTCGGCGTCCACATAGCCAATCAGCTCCAGCGACTCTGGTCCACCGCCGAATTCCAGGGCGGTGTCGCGGGTGTTAGCGAGGTAGGCGAGGCAGCGGTCGACCTCTCGCCAATGCTGGTCGCTCCTCACCATGAGACTGCTTCCCAGCTTACTGCAGGCAAACGCGATGTCCGGCCTTGTCGTCGTCGCCGCGAACTGCAGCGAGCCAACCTTCTGCCGGTACTCCTCCTCCTCGTGCTCCTGGGCCTCCTCGTCGTCGAATGTCAGCCCGGCGTAGGCATCGACCGAGACCGGCGTCTTCGGGACTCGACCGCCCTGCTCCTCGTCGATGAAGCGCCTATGCAGCTTATCGGCGTAGCCCTGCTGGTGAAGCCACAGCTTCCTTGCTGGCATGTCACGCACGATCTCCAGCCCGAGGTACTTGACGACCGGCGAGATCTCACGCAGCTCAAAGGCAGCCTCTAACAGCCCCTTTAGCTCCTTCAGCATCGCGGGGCTGCTGCTGGCGGCGAGCAGATCGTCAACGTAGACCAGCACCCAGCAGGTCACCCCGTCATCACTGGCCTTGAAGTAGAGCGCCTCGTCAACCTGGCTCTTCTTCCAGCCAGCGCCCAGCAGCACTCCGTCGAGTGCCCTGTACCACAGCAGCGGCGACTGCTTCAGCCCGTAGAGGCTCTTCAGCAGCTTACACACCCGGCCGGTCCCATCGTCGAAGTAGTCCGGCTGGTACATGTAGAGCACCCTGTCGAGCTTGCTTTGCAGGAAAGCGTTCTTCATGTCGAGTTGCATCAGATTGAGGTTGAGGACGGCGACGATGCTGAGGAAGATCCTCAACGTGATGTAGCTGCTCACCGGTGAGTACGTTTCGTCGTAGTTGGCACCGCACACCTGCGTGAAGCCCTTTACGACCAGCCTCGCCTTCTCGCGCTCGACGGTGTCGTCGATGCGGTACTTGGTTGTCAGCACCCATCGGTTCTTCATGATGTTTACCCCGCGTGGGCGTTCGACCAGCTCCCAAGTGCCCATGCCGGTGAGGCTGCGGATCTCTTCTTCCATGGCGGCCCTCACCGCCTCACCCTTCCAACTCGCCAGCGCCTCGTTCACTGTCATCGTGGCGATGTCCCAGCGGTGCTCGGGGTCGGCATGTACGTCGGGGTCGAGCTCTGGCAGTTCTTCATCCTCCTTGGGGTTGTCGTACAACAGGTCGTCGTCGACCTCGTCGTACACAGTGGTGAAGGCAGCTGGTGGTAGGCAGGTGTGGAAGCTCAGCCGCTCCGGCGGCCGTCGAGCTCGACCAGTGCGTCGCAGCTCAGGCTTCGTGATCGGCACCTCCACCACGTCGCTGTCGGTGGACTCTTCTCCTGCCGACAGCTCCCCTTCTTCGTCGACGGCCAAGTCTTCTGCTAACTTCGTCAGCTCCCTTGTCGATTGCACCCCTGGTGATGCCTCTTGTTCAACCGGCTCCCCTGTCTGCTGCTCCCCTGTCGTCGACGACTTTTCATCCTGGTCGACTAGCTTGGTGTTTTGTCGACCGCCGGCGATGCCACTGGCCGGTGCCACAGGCGACGCCTCAAGGCTCCCCTCATCGCCGGTGGCCGACAAAAGTGTCGACGCAGGCGGATCTGCGACGGGGAAGGGAGGAGCAAGAACAGGGGAAGGTGGAAGCACCACCACAACATCCTCATCAGCAGGCTCATCGACTTCGGCGAGCAAGGGAACCGTTGCCGTCGTGGTATCCGTTGGCGGGTGTGCCTGCGTTCGCCCCGACTCAGGCCCAAACTTCGCCCTCCACACTTCCAGCGACAGCGTCTCGTAGAAGATGACCTCGACCGACGTGACCACCTTGTTGTCGGTCAGGTCGAGCACCTCCCACCCCTTACTCCTTGGCGACACGCCCAGGTGAAGCCCCCAGCGAGCTTTCGGCGCCAGCTTCCCACCTCGCTGCTGCTCAGGGACCATGAACTGCACCATGCAGCCCCACACCCGCGCCAGCGAGAGGTCGGGCTTCTTCCCGGTCAGCAGCTGGTACGGAGTCGTCCCCGGCGGCGTCGTCGACCGCTCCAAGCAGTTGCGCACCCACACAGCTTGTCGTAGGGCGAGGTGCCACCAGTGGTGCTGCACGCCCATGTGCAGCAGCATTGTCCTCATGGACTCGACGGCTGTGCGCATCTCCCGCTCAGCCATGCCGTTCTGTTGTGGATTGTAGGGGCATGTCAGGTCGTGGACTATGCCCTTGCCGTCAACGGAGTCGGTGAACTCCTTCCTGAGGAACTCCCCTCCCCGGTCAGAGCGGAGCATCAGCACCGATTTCTTCGTCTGCCGTTCCACCAGCACTAGCCACTTGTGGAACTCCCGTAGCACGTCGCTTTTCTTGGCAACCGACATCACCCACACAAATCGGGTGTGGCGATCCTTTAGCAGCAGAAAGTATAAGCTGCCATCCTTGGCAGCAACCCGAAATGGCCTGCACAAGTCAATGTGCACGACAGCCAGCGCCTCCTCGGCGTTTGAGCCTTTGTCGGGGAAGGTGTGCCGCGCCAGTTTCCCTCCGACGCACGAGACACATGGCGGGTCTGTTCTGGTCGACGAAGTGATGTCGAGCCCAGTAGCAACCTCATGCTGTGCCGAGCTCTTGATCGTGTCGACGCTGACGTGCGCGAGCCTCGCATGCAACCGATCGTTAGGGGTGGACTTCGTCGCCGAGACGATCGTTCGCAGAGCCACGACTTTGGTCGACTGCGACCGCGTTGAGAAGGGGCGAAGGTCAGTGCAGAGGACTCGTCCGGTGTAGCGTGCTCGACCGAGCACCCCCCCGGTCGCGGCGATGAGCAGCATCTCGTCGCCGTCGCCCTTCGGCTGCACTCCGCTCTCCTTCAGCTGACCAGCAGATAGCAGGTTCGCCTGTACGCCCGGAACGTAGAGTACGTCGGGGATGAGGACCCGCTTCCCAGCTTCCCCTTGCAGAGCGACGGTTCCGTGACCCTCAACAGGTTGTAGTGCATTGTTGAATCCGCGAACGTGCTTAACGCCATCGCTTGGCGCCATGTCGACGAAGACCGCCTTTGTCCCCATCAGGTGGTGGGAGCAGCCGCTGTCGAGCAGCACTGCCATCGGGTTGGCTTGCACAGCTGCCGCCACCGCCTGGAAGTCCTCGCCAGCCTTCGGCGCCAGCGAGACCGTCGGCTCCACGACGCCTCCCTGTCGCCTCGGCTCTTGCCGCTGGAGTTGTCGACGTCCTTCGTCGACGACGTCTTCCTCGACATCTGCTTCTCCTTGTGCGGCCTCGCATCTCCTTGAGGGCGACGGCTGGTCGATCGACTGCGGCCACCCTTGGTGTCATCCTCGTCGATGTCATCGCGGTCAGGACACTCGTATGAAAGGTGGTCAGGGTCGTGGCAGATCCAACACTCCCGCCGTCGACCACCACCTCCACGGCCCTTGTCCCGCGTCGACCTCCTCTCGTCGACGTCCTTCATCGTCTGCCTGGCTTCCTGCGCTGCCCTTGCTGCTGATTCAGCTTCGTCGGTGCAGCGTAGTTTGCATGAGGAAGGAGCTCCGTGGGCTGTTCGGCCTCCTGCATCGCCTCGTCTTGAAGGATGTAGCTGGTGATGGAGTCCTCGTCGAGGGACTCACGCGTTCCAGGTACCATCATCATCCTCTTCATGAGGTTGTATCTGCGCGGCAGGCCCTTGACGAGATGGGAGATATAGGACGCTGTCGATTATTCAGCGCCCGCCATCCGCATCTCAGCCAGGATCCGTCGAGCACGTTTGCAGTAGTCCGTCGCCGACTCCTGCTCACCCATCCGAATCTGTGTCATCTTTTCCTCTAGCTGTGCGATGTACAGGTCGTCCCTGACCTGGTACGTCGACAGGATGAAGTGCCAGGCCTGGTGACCAGCATCCAGTCGCTCCCGACAGCTCCTGAGTGCCAGCTGCACCACTGGCGAGCAGCACCTCGAGATGACCATGAAGGTGAGCAAGTGAGCCGCACGAAACTCCCCGCGTAGCCCGACATCGTCCACGGGCGGAATCGGCACTGTGCCGTCGGCGAAGCCCTTCAGCCAGGCGACCTCCAGCTGGGGTTTTATCGACTCCCTCCAGGTGATGAGGTCCCGTCGACCTTGCAGCACTCGCGACGGTAATTCGGTCCGGTGAGAACTTGAAGTAGCCGTACGTCGGTGCAATCCCACCTGCAGTCACATGCGTCGCCGCCGAGAGCCCTCCACCGCTTCGTAGGGGGGAGCGACGTCGACCATCGCTGTCAGCGTGCGAGCTGCCTGCAGTCGTCGTCGACCGCTGCACTCGCGCCTGACTCCTGTCGACACCATCGTCGACCTTGATTACTCCTCTCTGCTTCATGCCATCGTTGACGCTGACTCGTACACCGCCGTTGACCTCATCGTCGACGACACCTTCGTTTCGCACCGGTCGAGGAGAAACTGGACGGGAAGGGTGTTCCGTCGCCCACTGCGACCGGATGCCCAACTCGACGATCAGCAAGGGGATCGTCCCGTACTCGCCATCCACGTGGCGTTTCCTCGCATCAGCCAAGCGTGCCTCCAAGGTGTCCGCTACACCCGCATTAGATACGGGATCGACCATGGTGACTATCGCTGCTGCCGGACTACGAACGACTTAGTAGGCGCAAAAGTCGGCTCCTATCTAAAGGTCGCGTGTTCGATCCACGCTCACCGCACCATGCGGAGAATTACTCTACAAAGGTGGTGAGCTAGACTACGGGGTTGGCACGAACTACTAGGAGTGATCTTAGCGTTGCCTAGTTCCTTAGTGCTTGCACAAGCACGGGAGAAATCGGCAAAGAGTTTCACTAGCTAAGTTGGAATTACAGAATTGTTCAAACATGCAATGACAAGAATGACTACATCAGGCACCTAGCAACTCTGCAGCTAGCCTGGTCGACTGACAGCACAGCATGGTCGACCGCCTGCCAGCGTTGCGTAGATGAGCTGTGCCAGCACTGCAGAAAGGCGACCTGCCAACACAGCAGGTCGACAATGTGCCAACGCTGCAGCAGAGCGGCTGTCCAGCGTTGCTTCGTAGTAGCCAACAGTGCTCACGCTCACCGATGCGCGCAGACGATTGGCCTGACTTGCACCGTTGTGCATCCGTCGGCTGTTGTCTGCGCCTGACAAGCCACATCGACTTCGGGATACCAATCCGAAGTCACCTTCGCCATCGCGACCTCGACGACGTTTTCGTGCCTCCGTAGAACTCGCCGAGCAGGTTACCCGGTCGACCTGGACAACCCCAAGTGCCTCTGGTCGATCACAGCTCCCGTCGAGCTACCCCTTGGTCGACGGACCCCTTCCGTCGACCAGAACTGTCAGCTGTAGTCGACGAGCTCCCCTCGTCAATCGCTGCTCACTTCTCAGGTCGACGGACTGCTCCGTCGACCTCCCGGTCGAACAGCCCCTCCTGGTCGATGACCCACCCGTCGCCCAGACCAGTCAGTTGCAGCTGTCGAGCTCCCTGGTCGACAGCAACACCACAGCGGTCCCCTGCAGCTCGACAAAGCTTGTCGAGCAGCTCTCCCACTGTGGATGGTCGGCTGCTACTCCCGTACATCCGACCAAGTCGTCGGCGTTGCCCAAGCGAGGGCGGGGCCAACACTTCATTCCCGTTAACAGACACGTGGGACCGCGATGAGGGGCAGATGTCGAATGCGTGGAAACGTCTCAAGAAAAAGTACCTGAAAACGAAACGGTCGGAGACGCAAAGCGGGGGGAAAGCTATTTGGAAGAAGCCGTGGTGGGATTACGTTTATCATCTCAAGAAACACTCGGCTAAAGCCAATGCCCACGCATTGGACGGAGGAGGTGCCGCAAACGTTGACGTCCCTGCGTACGCTACCGTGCCCGGCACCAACGTCGGGGAGACCTCGGCTCCTCCCTCGCAGGGACGTCAACGTGGAAACCGACGTGGAGCGGCAACACAAGGTGAGTTGTGCCAATGCTTCAATGCCTGCCGAGTGACTCCCAGTAACAACATTAAAGCCATGCTCTTAATACTATATTTCACTGACAAGCATACAAACAAACATCAAAGCCGCCTTATTGCCATACGTCCCTACACCCACCCCTACAGATGCTCGAGTCACACCTCCACCCAAACGAAGGCGGATAGACGAAACCGCCACAATGGCAGCAGCTAAGCTTGTGAGCGACGCCATTCATTCCTCCAACGCGATGGCATTGCGCCAGCTTCAAGACTCGACGCAACTACTTGTCGCCGCCATGAACATGGCGGCGATGCAGGCTGGCTTACGACAGCAGATGGCCAGTCCGCCCATACCACCTGCGGCGCCCGCGACTACGCCGCCACCAGCACCGCCTGCAGACGCAAGCGACGCCAACATGGCGGGGTCGGAGGATGTGGCGGAGCAGCACAGCCTTAGCACGCGGTGGATGACACACGGTGACGCCGGAGGTAAGCACGATGGATGTGCTTGCCGAAGTGGTGCCGGCGAGCACGCAGCTCGGCAAGCGTAGGGTTGTCTAGGCTCCGCCACTCGTACTTATCCATGCCACTCCTCGTCCACCAGCCATTCGGGAGTCCAGCCCATATATAGCGGCGGGGGTTGTTCGTTTTCATCCTGGGCGTACTAACGGTCTGCAGCATGTTGTGCAGGATGATGATGCAGGCCGTCCCTGCACAAACGCGCCAGAGTTTGCTCTCATGCCTGCGCGGAAAGAGCCTCCAGCGTCCCTTCAGTGCGCCAATCGTGCGCTCGACCACCATGCGCGTAGCAGACTGGACGTAGTTGTACGTCTGCTCCCACTTCTTCATGAGGCGTCGTCGTGGAGCGTGAAGGGGGGTGAGCATGTAGGACTTCAGAGGGTAGGCCGCATCCCCCACAAGCTGATAGGGGGCGATTTCCCCACTCTCTAGCCTGCCATGAAGATCTGATGTAGAGAAAACACCTTGATCATGCATTGAGCCAGGATTGCCAACCATGTAATCCCATATGACACCCTTTGAGTCACATGTAACTTGAAGTTGCACGCTATAGACCGACTTGCGGTTGAAATAGTCACCACGGTGGGCCTCCATGCCCTTTATCTGAATGTGTGTCCCTCAATCGCACCGATGACGTTGGGCACTCCTTTGATTGCGCGGAAGTCGAGTGCCATCTCCTCTCTCACTTCCTCCGATGGGAACTGAACCCAGTCGAGCTTGAACTTGCGGGGGAACCACACAAAGAAGGCATCTACCACGCGGTGGATGAGTCATCTGGACAGTCCAAACATGATACTCATGTCGTGATACGTCATAGCACTTGCAAAGTATTTAATCGGGATGAGACGGCAAAGACACAATGGAACTTCGGCCACCTCGTCAAAACGAGACATTGGAAATTTCATTTTGTCAGCAATGATGTCGAGAACTTCGCACGTAATGCGGAAGGTATCTTCGAACTCCTAGTCAAACATCGCGCGGATCTCCTCGGCCCATTCTGCGACCCGTGCTTGCCGAGTCCGTTTCCGACTCTCGCGGCGCTCGGTTTCATGGAGCATGCGCTCCTGATCCACGGTCTGTGCCATAGGGAGGAGTGTGGATATCCACTCTACAGTGGCTAGAGAAACTACACGCTGCCATGAGTTGAGAAGGTACTCATGCCACAGGTGTAAGGCAACACAAAGTATGAGCACCTGTGTTGTGAGCATGTTTTATGGCAACACGATTAGCGACGATGAAAGATGCATGCGACCATCTTGAGCTGAAAAGTGCTCTCAAGTCGCCCGCTACGTTGGCACCACGGTGGGAGAAGGGAGCCTTGCTGTGAAGCCGCCTTGTGCTTGTAAACATGGCGTCCGGAGCGTGGGAGAGCGAGAGGTGGTGTGATGTCGGGGCTTGTTTTGGTGAGCGTGGTCACGTCAGTTGTAGTTGGAAGTGTTGGACGTTATTGGTGTAGATGGGACATTGACGGGCGTGAGATGAAAGTAAACGTCCGTCTAAAGAGGGCGACCCAACCTAGGGTCGTAGCTCAATCTAATTGGTAGGGACACATTGAACACCCCAGTCGCATGTAGTTTCCTGGATGACCCGAACTTCGAACCGCGGGCGCTTCCAGAGTCCACTTTGGGTCATGCGCTAAATGCGGATGCCCCAAACAGTTGAATGAATAGTGCTCATGACCGGAACCAAAGATACGCCCTAACAGGACAGCTCGTTGCTCACTTTCTTGAACGACCAGATGAGATTGAAACATTTCTATGCACAGCCCGGGAGACCTTTCATATCAGACGGAACGGAGAAACAAACTGACGGAATAAGTGACACAGATAGACTGACAGTTAAATTTCGAGTAGCAGTCTGATGATGTAGGGACACGAAAGCAACCTGTCTGTGTGTCTCATCGAATTCCATTCCATCGCTCCCGTTTTGCCTGTGTGAACGACAGATTCGTTGCTCCCCCAGCGACGGGTCGGCGGAACTGAAACCCCGCCAGCTGGGGCTTGTCGGGACCCGCAGCACGCGAACCAATTCCCCGTCCCACCTGAGTACCACACCCCTCGTGCATGTTCCCCATCAGCGACGCGAAAACCAACCTGGTTCCGCGAAAGCATTTTTTCAGGAGAATCAGCTCGCGAAACTATATGCGAACACAAATGTCCAGGTCACAAAAACAAACCCAGCCAAAATCATGTTGTGCGAACGTTGCGACACATTCGCGACTCACCTGGACGGAACAAATCGTCCTGCGAGGGGCATGCGACGCATGTTGCTGGCTTCGTCAACGTTGTCACTCGTTAGGCGTGAGCAAGGCGTGAGCTGGACGTGGAACCATGCACGAGGTGATCACCACGACCTCTGCCCTGCTGCCACGTGCACCACGAATCGAGATGCACTGGTTTGGTCGTTCCTTCCCCACACGAAATGGTCCTCCGTCAGCAAGCTACACTGACATTGCGCGGACCCAACACCCCCTACCATCAAAGCGTTCACGCATGCAAAAAAAAAAAAAAAAAAAAAAAAAGAGGCGACGAAATCGTCTTAAGGTTGCGAAGCATTTTGCAAAAGTACATTAACCTGTAAAGCTAATAGAGTGTACAAAACTTGGATGTTCCAACAATAATTTTGAATTATGTCGAAGAACAGCTATGCGACGAAATTTGAACTGCTCTACGGTTTCGACGTCCCTTTTCTTCTTTGTCTCTCCCACTTGTGAGTGGAGCCCAGTTCTTCATATCTGGTAGTCACACTCCATCTGCTGCTATCTCCTAAAGGTGGGAAGACTTTTATGTTGTAGAGGCTTCTCCTCTACTTTGCAGGAACTAAGATTTGTACTAATCAGTAGAGCACTGTCTTAGCTTTCCAACAGGCCGTGGATCACCTCGATCGCCTAAGTATCGAGCGAGAAATGGCTACTAATATGAAAGCTATACTCTATGTTGAAGGATTGGAAACTCTCTGGAATTTGTGTTCGAATGTACTTCATACAAAGTGATTCACAATGTTCAGTATATTCCATGCAATACAAAGCAAACAAATTTATATGAAGTGCAATGCATCGAGTCGCACATGTAACCTCGAGTCGCTACACTCTCGAATGTTCAAGTAACATTTCGAAGGGGTGAAATTTGGAACTCGAATTTCACCGAATCGAATTCTCCTTCAGTCTTGATTCTTCTTGTGCTGCCATGTGGCACCAAAGTGATGGAGTTTTCCGAAGTCAAACTTCAACCCCACGCAAACCTGCAACTCACTCAGAGGTGAGCACCAAAAACAGCACCGCTTGGTGGTTGGGGGCAAAACCGCCCCACGCAACCTCCAACACCCCCCCTTGCACCCAAGCCACTAGGTGCTCAAGCCAACACGCTCACAGCATGCACGGAACGAGTCCTTAGGGAGTGGTTTGGTGAGGAAATCCGCCGGTTGAGCTTTGGTGCTCACATAAGTGAGTTTGACCTCACCCTTCTCAACCGCCTCACGAATGAAGTGATGCTTCACCTCAATATGCTTTGTTCGTCCGTGAAGGACAGCGTTGTGAGAGAGGCTTATAACGGCTTGGTTGTCACAAAAGAGAGGAGTTGGGTTCGGTTGAGGATGCCCAAGCTCCGCTAGAAGACGCCGTAGCCATATTGCCTCCATGGCACCTTGTGTGAGTGCCATATACTCCGCTTCCGTTGAGCTTAGAGCCACGGTTGGTTGCTTCTTGCTTTGCCAACTCACGGCTGCCCCAAGCAAAGTGAAGACATACCCGGAGGTACTCTTGCGCGTGCTCGGATCTCCCGCGTAGTCCGAGTCGGCATAGCCTTTGAGCTCGATTGGGCCGGCTTCATACACGCGCCCCAAGTTAGGTGTGACTTGGAGATAGCGTAGAACGCGTCCTCCCGCGCGCACATGCTCGGTATGAGGGTTGCTCACGACTCGTCCAAGCACCCCGGTGGCGTATGCGAGGTCAGGACGGGTGGAAACGGCGACATACATGAGCGAGCCCACTAGCGAATGAAACCGCTTCCCTTCGGCTTCTTCGAGGGTGGATTCTTCCTCTCCCGTGAGGCAAGAAAATCCCATAGCTAGTGGTGCTCCCACCGGTTTGCTATTGCCCATGCCAAAGCTCTCCACTACCCCCTTCACATGCTTCTCTTGGTGGAGGTGGATGGTCCCGTTGGCTCGGTCACGGTCGACGTGCATCCCAAGGTAGTACGTGACCGGCCCCGAGTCCCTCATCGCAAACTCCGCCCCTAGCCGTTGCTTGACCTCCCAAATGAGGTATTTGGAGTCGGAGAAGAGGGGTAGGTCATCGACGTAGAGTAAAAGAACCAATTGCTTCTCCCCCTCCTTCAACACGTACAAAGCGCTATCGCACTCGCTACGAGCGAAGCCGTGTTGAAGAAGAAAGTCGTCGATGCGCTTGTACCATCTGCGTGGACTTTGCTTCAAGCCATAGAGGGTACGCTTGAGCTTCCATACCCTTCCGCTACCATCATCGTACCCTGGGGGTTGCCGCATGTAGACCTCTTCCATGAGAAGCCCGTAGAGGAAGGTGGTGCAAACGTCCAATTGCTCCACTTCGAGGTTGAGAGATGCCGCTAGTGCGAGCAACACCCGAAGAGTAGTAGCCTTAGCGACGGGAGCGAAGGTCTCACTATAGTGCTCCCCCTCCCGTTGAGTGTATCCTTGAGCTACAAGCCTCGCCTTGTAGCGTTCGACACTCCCATCGGCTCCCAACTTCTTCTTAAGCACCCATTTGCACCCCACCAAGTAGGCACCCTTCGATGGGTCGACGAGCTCGAACACGTCGTTCTCTTTGATCGAGGCTAGTTCCTTCTCCATCGCTTGCTTCCATAGTGGCGCATCCAAAGAAGCCAAAGCCTCGGTATGGGTGCGAGGGTCATCACCCAAGGTTGCGAGGCAATATGTCGCACGCTCCTTGTCCAACTCCCCAACGGCTACCGTAGCGTAGTCGGTGTACCTCGTATTGGGGCAACATGTACGTTGCTCGCGGGTCAATGCCAATGGGAGGGAGGAAGGTGTTGAGGAAGTTGTCGTCGCGGTTGATGGCACTTCCACCACGTCATCATCGCTCTCCTCGTTCTCTCCCCCTCCATTTTCGGCTTCCGTTTCCACTTGTGATAGAACCTCCATCGCTTCATCCTCCTCTCGTGCGGGAAGAACGACGATGAGTTGCGGCGTTGGTTGTTCCTTCGTCGGGAACTTGTCTTCGTCGAAGACCACGTCCCGAGACGCGACGACGTTGTCAGAATGTTATAGTGCTTACATTTGTGTAGGCTATAGTGGGGTAGGTAGCCCATAAGGGGTACAACCCAATTAGGGTTAGTACTTGTACCCAACTGTCTGCTAGTTCATTCATTCTCGTTCATTCTCTTGACATGGTTTCAGAGCAGGTCCTCCGCTACGACTGTTTTTTTTCCTTGGGCCCACCACTGCACTGCCCTTAGCGACCCTCGTGTTGCCCCTTGGCCTGTCGCCCCTAGGCCCATTGCCCCTAGCTCGGCCCGTAGGCCCTAGCCAGCGCGCCCCTAGCCCGGCCCGTCGCCCCTAGCCTACGCGCGCCCAGCCCTTCGCCCCTAGCCTACGCGCCCGGCCCGACGCCCCTAGCCTACGCGCCCGGCCCATCGCCCCTAGCCTACGCGCGCCCGGCCCGTCACCCCTAGCTACGAGCGCCCGACCCGTCGCCCCTAGCCTACGCGCCCGGCCCGTCACCCCTAGCCTACGCGTGCCCGGCCCGTCGCCCCTAGCCTAAACGCCCGGCCCATCTCTCCTGGCCCCGCGGCCCGGCCCGTCGCCCCTAGCCTACGCGCCCGGCCCGTTGCCCCTAGCCATCGCGCGCCCCGGCCCGTCGCCACTCGCCCGCGCGCCCCGTCCCCTCTCTCTCGGCCCCCGGGCCCGTTGCCCCTAGGCCCCACGGCCCGTCGCCCCTAGGCCTCCGGCCAGTCACCTCTAGGCCCCGTGGCCCATTGCCCCTAGGTCCCCCCCCCGGCCCATTTCTCTTAGGCCCCGCGGCCTGTCGCCCCTAGCCAGCGCGCCCCGGCCCGTAGCCCCTCGTCCGCGCGCCCCGGCCCGTCACCTAGGCCCGTCGCCCCTTGGCCCCGCGGCTTGTTGCTCCTGGCCCCCAGGCCCGTCGACCCTAGTCCCGGCTCGTAGCCCCTGGCCCCGACACGTCGCCCCGTAGTCGCCCCTAGGCCCTCGAGCCGCCCCTCCTGCAGCCTGCTGCCTGCCCTGTTCCCCGCGCTGCTAGGCCTCCGCCCGCCCTACGTGCTGCGCCGCTATGGCTTCTCTCTGCGTTCTCGCGTTCGATCATGAGGGTCGCCCGATCCAGTTTGACACGTGGCTTGACGACCTACAGCTGTACCTACTGAGTGACTCTCGGGACAGTGTTTCTTTGTTTGACCTCACGTCTGGCACTGCTCCCGCCCCTCCCGTCGCAGCTGACACTGCGACTCGCTCACAATGGCTTACTCGCGACGCTGTTGCCCGCTTAGCCATTCGCAACCACCTGCCGTTAGCCAAATGCGCTCACTTCGGACAGCGCAGGACAGCACAGGCACTGTACGACGCTGTCGTCTCTCGCTACTCCTCGCCTGCCACTGCTGCTCTAGGTCACCTGCTACTGCCCTACCTGTTCTCCGAACTGTCCGCCTTTGCCACAGTCGAGGACCTGGTTTCCCACCTTCGCGCTAGCGACGTTCGCTACCACGCTGCCGCCCCCGCTGAGTTCCTTGACAAGAACCAGCCCCCGATGTTCATCACTCTCTACTTTATAGTCACCTGCCTCCCTGACTCTCTTCGCTCTGTTAGGGACCACTTTCTCTCCCTTGACCCCACAGTCCTCACAGTTGGCCTACTAGAGTAGCACCTCCTTGCAGCTGAGACTAGTGTAGTCGCTGTAGGTGTTGCTCGTGGCACTCCGCGCACGCCCTTCTTTGAGGGGTGCTCCCCCTCCCCCATTGCCCCCTCCTACGCCTCTGCTGCTGCTGTTGACGTCCTTGGTGCTGAGGATGTCGGGGCTGCTTCTGCTAGTGCGAAGCGCCGCAGCAGCAAGGGCAAGGGTGGTAGGGGTGGTGGAGGTGACAGCGGGAGTGGTGGTGGGGGCAGCAGTGGAGGTAGTGGAGGCGGTGGAGGTGGTGGCAGTTGTGGGAGTGGTGGCGGGAGTGGGGGCGTCGGTGGCGTCGGTGGAGGCAGCGGTGGGAGTGGCGGTAGTGGCAGCGGTGGGAGTGGTGGCGGTAGGACTGGAGCTCAGCGTGGAGGTTCTGGAGGAGGCCAGAGGTAGCGGTAGCAGCGTCGGAGCGAGACCCAGTCGCCCCAGCAGCTTCGTGAGTGGTTGTTTCAGCGTGGGGCTTCTGGGGGGTAGTCTTAGCTGCCCGTATGTCATTCCCAAGGGTGACTCTGCTGGTCAGACATGCGGGAAGCCTCACACTCAGCACCGCTGCTTCTCCCGCCTCGACGACGCTTGGCGCACTGAGTTTGGTGATGAGGTCGAGCGCCCTCACTGGGCAGAGCTGCTTAGGTCTGGAGTTGCTATCTTTGACCTAGAATATGATGCTATTCTTTCTGCTATCTATGCTTTTTTGTTAGTGCTGAGGGTGACTGTTACCGGTGTGTGCCGCCTGACCCAGGTATAGGGGCTGCTCCTCTAGGTGCTAGTGAGTCTTCTCTCCCTGGTACTGCGCCTGCTTAGGCCTTGCACACCTTCACGCTGGACTCAGGTGCCTCATGCTGTTTCTTTCGTGACAACACCACCCTCACTCCTCTCCCTGTACTTGTCCCGGTCAGACTGGCTGACCCCTCCGGGGGCCCAGTCGTTGACCGTTCCTCCACTGTTCTCTTGTGTCCGGCGGTTCCGCCCGGCTCACTTTCAGGTCTTCACCTTCCCTCGTTCTCTACGAACTTGGTGAGTACAGCTGCCCTCCAGGATTCGATGATCACTACCACCACTCCTGGGGGCAAGCGTGTGTCGATCTGCACGTGTACACGGACGGGTCGTCACCTGGCCACGTTCACTCGTCGGCCAGGGTCGAGTCTGTACACACTGGCTACCGAGCCTCCTCAGGTAGCTGCGTCTGCCCAGGTGTCCGCATCAGGTCCGGTAGCACCCCCTTGCTCGTGTCGCCTCCTGTCACACCAAACTCTCCTCTGGCACCACCGCCTTGGTCACCCCTCCCTGCCACGCCTACTGTTAGAATAGCGAGAATGATGCATTAGGTGAAGGGGGGGGGGGGGGGGGGGTACAAGTAGAATGTCGAGAGAAATTCAGTACCCCCTAAGGCTAAACCCACTACAGCATAGAGAAATATAAACACATATGTTTGACACACCCCCATAGGCGAAGTGGGGGATAGCAAGAGCAAGCAATGGTCACAAGACCAGTAAAGAGAAGAAGCAAAGCAAAGCAAGCTCAGGGTGGATCACAAAGTCACCACACAGTCCGAGCACAAGCAAAGGGCCACAAGGCCAGTTCACATGAAGAGTTATATAAAGAGAACAAACAATACAGTGATCATACCCTAGCAAGTGCAAGCATGCAGGTATATATATATATAACAGTACAAGCAGAGTCAAGCAGTAAGCAAGTGAGGCAAAGTAGGCACAACGCCTAATACAGTAACAAAGCGCTGATGATCACCAGACGGAAGTGCCTTGGTGAAGACATCAGCAGTGTTGGCCCGAGTGGCCACCTACACAAGACGAAGCTGGCCACGCTGCTGCAACTCTCGAGCAAGGAAGTATCGCAGAGCGATGTGCTTCTTTCTGTGCTCCAGTCTGTGCTCCTGACACAAGGCAATCATGGCCGTGTTGTCTACGTACAGAACTGGTGGCGAATGAGGCTGCTCTCCCAAGTCGGTCAGCAGGTAGGTGAGCCAGTGTAGCTCCTGAGCAGCCATGGCCCCGGCGTAGATCTCAGCCTCACAACTGGAGCTGAGAACCAAAGACGAGCGGGTAGACCGCCAAGAAACAGAGCCGGAACCAAGGCTGAAGGTGTAACCCTGTGACGACCGCTGAGTAGCTGAGTCATCAACCCAAGAGGCGTCTGCGTGACCGGTGAGGACAACTGGACCCCGTCCTCCAAGCACAAGCCCCATGCCTGACGTACTGCACAAGTAACACAGTACCCTCTTCGCAGCATCCCAGTGAACCTTTCGGTGCCTGCCGGGAGCCGCGTAACGAGCCCGGAGGCTGAGAGGGTCGAGTGCACGTCATCAGGTATATGAGGCAACCCACAAGCTCTGGGTACAGACCACTCGGCTCTACGGACTCGTCCACAGGTGGAGCTGAGAGCGAGTGGCTCGTAGACAGAGGAGTGAGCTGTGGCGAGGAGTACTGGAAGCCGAAGCGCTGAAGGACGTGGTACACCATGTGTGACTGAGTCAGTGTGATGGTGCGCCGTGCTCTGTCCCGGGTGATCTGCAGGCCAAGATAGCTGTGCAGTTCACCCAGGTCAGTGCAGGTGTGTCTCTTCTGCAGCTCGGACTTCACAAGGGTCAGTGCCTCAACGTCCCAGTGAAACCAGGTGGTCGGCGCAGCCAGATCTCCTCGTGCAGGCTGCCCTGCAGGAAGGCTGTGCTGAAGTCCAGGGAGTGCAACTGGTAGTCACGCTGAGCAGCGACGTGCAGCAACACCCGAAGAGTAGTCATCTTCGGGGTGGGGGAGAAGGTCTGGAAGTAGTCAACTCCCTGTCGCTGGCTGAAGCCTCGAGCAATGTAACGCGCCTTGAAGGCAGGCGGAGAACCCGGCGGCCGCTTCACCCTGAAAATCCACAGGCCATCGACTATGTTCGCCCCAGGTGGGGGAACCTCGTCGAAGTAGGTGCCTGTGGACTTCCAGGATGCCATCTCGGCATCCATGGCTGCCTGCCACTGAGAGGAGTAAGGACGCGGAATCGCCTCTGCGTAAGAGCGCGGGGTCGGGATGTCTGGAGCATCCGGATCTCCCTCAGGGGCAAGCAACATGGAAGCGAAACGAGGTACAGCAGCTGCAAGAGACTCAAAGTCCTCCTGCCTGTCCTCAAGGACGTCCGTGCCAAGAGCACACTCACCCCCGACGGACGGAGGACTGGCAGACACAGACTCAGCAACGAGAGCAGTGGCGTAGTCGAGACGGCAGGCAGCAGCAAAGTCAAGCAGCTCAGCAACGAGAGCAGACGCAGCAGCAGACTCAAAGTACGGGTTAGTGACAGCAGTGGCAAGGAGACGAGCGATAGTGGGACTGGCAGCACGCGCTCGGTCAGACTCAGGGTTAGGGACCTCAGGAAGAGAGGACTCAGGAGGAGCAGGCAGAGGAACACGCAGTGGAACAGAGGAAGGACGGAGTGCCATGGTGTGTGTGCCTGGGACAGGAGGAGGACGCGAACGAGGAGCGCGAGGAGCAGTGCGAACAGGCGAGACAGGACGAGACGCAGGCTCACGACGCTTTGTAAGACCTCCGGTCTGCTCAGTGTAAGGAGAAGGAACAGGCAGTGGGGAGGCTGGCTGTAACGGCGGTTGCGACTGGTCAGGCGGTGGACACAGGAAGGGAGGAGGAAGACCAGTAGAAGACGGGACACCAAGAACCTGCTGAAGCAGGGGAACGAAGTACGCGCGCGGTCGCAAAGTGCCTCCAGCACCTCCAGCTCCAGGGTCAAGAGCTCCAGCTCCTGCAGCTCCAGCGCCTCCTGCGCCAGGGCCTCCAACTCCAGCTACACCAGCTCCAGCGCCTGTGGCGCCAGCTGCTCCAGGCTCCGTAGGGTCTCCAGCTCCAGTAGTAACAGCAGCACCTCCAGCTCCAGTGTCTCCAGGCTCGCCAGCCCCAGGAGGTCCACTCCGACGGTGTGGGCGCTGAACAAGCCACTCACGCAGCTGCTGCGAGGACAGTCGCGGTGAAGCACCAGCAGGACCTCCAGACGAAGCAGCACCCCGAGGCTCAGCACCCCCAGACTCCGCACCCTCCGACTCAACACCCCCAGGCTCCGCACCCTCCGACTCAGCACCCCCAGGCTCAACACCCTCAGGCTCAGCACCCCCAGACCCAGCACCCTCAGACCCCGCACCCTCCAGCTCTGCACCCCCAGACGCAGCACCCCCAGACGCAGCACCCCCAGACGCAGCACCTGGAGCAGCACCTGAGACGACAGCTACCTGAACAGGCGCAGTACCAGGGAGAGGGTCTACCTGAGACACTCCCGAGGGAGCAGGACCCTGGGGCGGAAGGGGGTCTACCGGAGGTGGACCGGGAGCAAGGAAGAGCGGCGGGGGCGGGGAAGTGGCAGAGCGGTAGGGGAAGAGCCGGTAGAAGGGAACCGACTCATCGAACGTGACGTCCTGAGAAGGGAGGACACGGCGCGAGGTGGGGTGGTAAAACTGCCAGCCAGGCGCGTCAGGGACAAAGCCAAGGAAGACGCAGGGAATGGCGCGGGCGGAGAGCTTGTCCGCGGACGTATCGCGAACAAAGGCACGAGAACCCCAGACCCGGAACACCGACGCATCGCCAACCTTCCCCGTCCAACGCAGTGTGGGCGAGGTCTCCGGCAAGGAGACACGGGGCCAGAGGTTGAGCTGATGCGCAGCGTACCGGACCGCAAACGGCCACAGAAAATGGGGAGCGGCCGCATGAATCATGGAGGTACGAGCGACCTCCATGACTAAGCCAATGCGGCGCTCAGCAATCCCATTTTGCTAAGGGGAGTCCGGAAGCGTGAACGACTGGAGAATGCCCTCCCCACGACAAAAGTCCCGCAAGAGGTCGGAGGAGAACTCACCACCTCTGTCAGAGTGCAGACGCAGGACAGGAAGGTCCTGGCCGAACCGCTCGCGCAGCTGGAGACGGACTGTGCGGATCCAAGGGATCAAGACAGCAGAGACTTCACCCTTGCTGCGCAAGGGGAAGACTGTGGTGTACCGCGTGTAGTCGTCAACTACCAGCAGAAAGTAGCGCTCGCGGCCCTGTCCACTGACGCGGACTGGGCCCCACACGTCCATGTGGAGGGTCTGCAGGGGAGCAGTCGTCGGGGGAAACGAGGAGGAGTGAGGAGCGGCGCGCTGCCGCCCCTCGACGCAAGGAAGACAGGGCGGGGCAGGTGAGGGCGGCAGGGGAGGCAGAGATTTGGGGAGACCAGAGACAAGGAGACAGGAGTGCATGCCACGAAGGCGTGGCAGGGAGGGGTGACCAAGGCGGTGGTGCCAAAGAAGAGTCTGGTGCGACAGGAGGCGACACGAGCAAGAGGCGGCTACCTGACCTGACGCGGACACCTGAGCAGACGCAGCGACCTGAGGAGGCTCAGTAGCCAGTGTGTACAGAATCGACCTTGGCCGACGAGTGAACGTAGCCAGGTGACGCCCCGTCCGTGTGCACGTGCAGATCGACACACGCTGACCCCCAGGAGTGGTGGTAGTGACCATCGCATCCTGAAGGGCAGCGGTGTTCACCAAGTTCGTAGAGAACGAGGGGAGGTGAAGACCTGACAGTGAGCCGGACGGAACCGCCGGACACGGGAGGACAGTGGAGGAACTGGCAACGACCGGGCCCCCAGAGGGGTCAGCTAGTCTGACCGGAATAGGTGCAGGAAGAGGAGTGAGAGTGGTGCTGTCACGAAAGAAATAGCGCGAGGCGCCGGAGTCCAACGTGAAGGTGTGCAGGGCCTCAGCAGGCGCAGTACCAGGGGGAGTACCAGACGCACTAGCACCTAGAGCAGCAGCGGCTATACCTGGGTCAGGCGGCACACACCAGTAACAGTCACCCTCAGCACTAAAAGACAAATCATAGATGGCAGAGATAATAACAACAAAGTCTAGGTCAAAGATAGCAACTCCCAACCTAAGCAACTCCGCCCAGCGAGGGCGCTCGACGTCATCACCAAACTCAGTACGCTTGGCGTCTTCAAGGCGGGCAAAGCAGCGGCACTCAGTGTGAAACCTCCCGCATGTCCGGCCCGCACGGGCACCCGTGCGAATGACATACGGGCAGGTCTCACTACCCTCACCTGCCCCACGCTGAACCAACCATTCACGGAGCTGCTGGGGCGTCTGAGTCTCGCTCCGATGCTGCTGCTGCTGGCCCCGACCACCACCAGAGCCTCCACGCTGAAGTCCAGACCGAGCACCACTGGTCCCACCGCCTCTACTGCCGCCACTCCCTCCGCTGCCTCTACCGCCGCCACCAGAGCCTCCACCTCCGCCACCGGTCCCACCGCCGCCACCACCTCCACTGCCTCCGCCTCCTCTACCGCTGCCCCCACTACCACTCCCACTGCCACCTCCACCACCACCGCTGCCTCCTCCACTACCCCGGCCACCCTTGCCCTTGCTGTTGCAGTGCTTCGTACTAGTCGAAGCAGCACCGACGTCCTCAGGAGCAGAGACGTCTGCAGCAGCAGCAGAGGCGAAGGAGGAGGAAAGGGGGGAGGGGGAGCACCCCTCAAAGAAGGGTGAGCGCGGAGTGCCACGAGCAGCACCTACAGCAACTGCACTAGTCTCAGCTGTGAGGAGATGCTGCTCGAGGAGGTCAACAGTGAGGGAGGTGGGGTCGAGGGTGAGGAAGTGGTCCCTGACAGAGCGAAGGGAGTCAGGGAGGCGAGTGACAATGAAGTAGAGGGTGATGAACATGGGGGGCTGGTTCGTGGGAAGGAACTCAGCAGGGACGGCACCGCGGTAGCGAGCGTCGCTAGTGCGCAGGTTGGTAACCAGGTCCGCTACTGTGGCAAAAGCCGACAGCTCAGGGAACAGGTAGGGCAGTAGCAGCCTGCCAATAGCAGCAGTGGCAGGGGAGGAGTAGGGAGCAACGACAGCGTCGTACAAGGCCTGTGCTGTCCTGTGCTAGCCAAAGTGAGCACATTCGGTTGCGGGCAGGTGGTTGCGAATGGCCAAGCGGGCAGTAGCGTCACGAGACAGCCACTGGGAACGAGTCGAAACGTCAGCTGTGGTGGGAGGGGCTGGAGCGGCACCGGACACGTGGTCAAACAGTGAGACACTGTCCTTAAGATCGCTCAGTAGGTACAGTTGCAGATCGTCGTGCCACGTGTCAAATGCTACAGGTCTGCCCTCCGGGTCGAACGAGAGAACTCTAAGCGAAGCCATAGTGGCACAGGACTCAGGAGCAGCAGTAGAAGCAGGTACAACAGTAGCAGTAGCTAAGGGGCCAAGGGGCCAAACACGAGGGGCCGAGGGGCCTAGGGGCCGAGGGGCCGAGGGGCGTAGGGGGGGGCCGAGAGGCCTAGGTGGCCGAAAGGCCTAGGCGGCCGAGGGGCCAAACACGAGGGCCGAGGGGCCTAGTGGCCTAGGGGGCCGAGGGGACAAACACGAGGGCCGAGGAGCCCGAGCCTAGGGGCCGAGGCTAAGTGCCGAGGGGCCGAGGGGCGGGGCCGAGGGGCCAAACAAGGGGCCGGGCTCGAGCTAGGTACGGGGCCGGGCGCGGGCTAGGTACGGGGCCGGGCGCTGGGCAGGTACGGGCCCGGTCGCCAGGCTCTGAACTGGGGCCGAGGGGCCTAGGGAGCTGAGGGTCCAAACACAAGGGGCCGAGGAGGCCGAGCCTAGGGGCCAGGAGGCCGAGGGGCGGGGCCAAGGGGCCAAACAAGGGGCCGGGCGCGGGCTAGGTACGGGGCCGGGCGCGGGCTAGGTACGGGGTCGGGCGCTGGGCAGGTACGGGGCCGGGCGCCAGGCTCTGAACTGGGGCCGAGGGGCCTAGGGGGCCGAGGGGCCAAACACAAGGGCCGAGGAGGCCAAGCCTAGGGGCCGAGGCTAGGGGCCAAGGGGCCGAGGGGCGTAGGGGGGGGCCGAGAGGCCTAGGTGGCTGAGAGGCCTAGGGGGCCGAGGGGCCAAACACGAGGGCCGAGGGGCCTAGTGGCCTAGGGGGCCGAGGGGCCAAACACGAGGGCCGAGGAGGCCGAGCCTAGGGGCCGAGGCTAGGGGCCGAGGGGCCGAGGGGCGGGGCCGAGGGGCCAAACAAGGGGCCGGGCGCAAGCTAGGTACGGGGCCGGGCGCGGGCTAGGTACGGGGCCGGGTGCTGGGCAGGTACGGGGCCGGGCGCCAGGCTCTGAACTGGGGCCGAGGGGCCAAACAAGGGGCCGGGCGCGGGGGCCGAGGGGCCAGCACGAGGGCCGAGGGGCCTAGGGGCCTAGGGGGGACCGAGGGGCCAGACACGAGGGCCGAGGAGGCCGAGCCTAGGGGCCGAGGCAAGGGGCCGAGGGGCCGAGGGGCGGGGCCGAGGGGCCAAACAAGGGGCCGGGCGCGGGCTAGGTACGGGGCCGGGCGCGGGCTAGGTACGGGGCCGGGCGCAGGCTAGGTACGGGGCCGGGTCGCGGGCTAGGTACGGGCCGGTCGCGGGCGTCGACGGGGCGCGGGCTAGGTACGGGGCCGGGCGCGGGTGTCAACGGGGCGATCGCGGGCTAGGTACGGGGCCGGGTCGCGGGCTAGGTACGGGCTGGTCGCGGGCGTCGACTAGGCGCGGACTAGGTGCGGAGCTGGGCGCGGGTGTCGACGGGGCGATCGCGGGATAGGTACGGGCCGGGCGCAGGCATGAGATAGGGCCGAGCGCGGGCTAGGTACGGGCCTATCGCGGGCTAGGTACGGGCCAGGCGCGGACAAGAGACTGGGCCGGGCGCGGGCTAGGTACAGGCCTATCGCGGGCAAGGTACGGGCCGGGCGCGGGGCTAGGAACGAGGTAGCAGGTGGTGGGCCCAAAGGTAACCTACTCTGATTCCATGTTAGAATAGCGAGAATGATGCATTAGGTGAAGGGGGGGGGGGTTCAAGTAGAATGTCGAGAGAAATTCTGTACCTCCTAAGGCTAAACCCACTACAGCCTAGAGAAATATAAACACATATGTTTGACACCTACGTGGCATGCACTCTCGCCTCCTTGTCTCTGGTCTTCCCAGGTCTCTGCCTCCCCTCCCGCCCTCGCCTGCCCCGCCCTGCCTTCCTTGCGTCAAGGGGCGGCAGCGCGCCGCTCCTCACTCCTCCTCGTTTCCCCCGACGACTGCTCCCCTGCAGACCCTCCACATGGACGTGTGGGGCCCAGCCCGCGTCACTGGACAGGGCCGCGAGCGTTACTTTCTGCTGGTTGTCGACGACTACACGCGTTACACCACGGTCTTCCCCTTGCGCAGCAAGGGTGAGGTCCCTGATGTCTTGATCCCTTGGATCCGTGCAGTTCGTCTCCAGCTCCACGAGCGGTTCCGCCAGGACCTTCCTGTCCTGTGTCTGCACTCTAACAGAGGTGGTGAGTTCTTCTCCGACCTCTTGCGGGACTTTTGTCGTGGGGAGGGCATTCTCCAGTCGTTCAGGCTTCCGGCCTCTCCTCAGCAAAATGGGATTGCTGAGCACCGCATTGGCTTGGCCATGGAGGTCGCTCGTACCTCCATGGTCCATGCGGCTGCTTCCCATTTTCTGTGGCCGTTTGCGATCCGGTATGCTGCGCATCAGCTCAACCGTTGGCCCCGTGTCTCCTTGCCGTAGACTTCGCCCACACTACGTTGGACGGGGAAGGTTGGCGATGCGTCGGTGTTCCGGGTCTGGGGTTCTCGTGCCTTTGTCCGCGATACGTCCGCGGACAAGCTCTCCGCCCGCACGATTCTCTGCGTCTTCCTTGGCTTTGTCCCTGACGCGCCTGGTTGGCAGTTTTACCACCCCACCTCGCGCCGTGTCCTCCCCTCTCAGGACGTCACGTTTGATGAGTCGGTTCCCTTTTACCGTCTCTTCCCCCACCGCTCTGCCCCTCTCCCTCCCCCTCCGCTCTTCCTTGCTCCAGGTCCCCCTCCGGTAGACCCCCTCCACCCTCAGGGTCCTGCTCCCTCAGGTGTCTCTCAGGTAGACCCCCCCGATGGTACTGCGCCTGGTGAGGTTGCTGTAGACCCAGGTGCTGCTGGAGGTACTGCGTCTGGGGGTGCTGAGCCTGGGGGTGCTGAGCCTGGGGGTGTGGAGCCTGGGGGTGTTGTGCCTGCGGGTGCGGAGTCTGGGGGTGCTGAGCCTGGGGGTGAAGAGACTGGGGGTGCTGAGCCTGGGGGTGCGGAGTCTGGGAGTGCGGAGCCTGAGGTTGTGGAGTCTGTGGGTGCTGAGCCTGGGGGTGCGGAGCCTGAGGGTGCGGAGCCTGGGAGTACTGTGCCTGGAGGTACTTCGGCTTCTGGAGGTCTTGCGGGTGTCTCGCCACGGCTGTCTCCCCGGCCGGAGCCGCTCTCCCCGCAGCAGCTGCGCGAGTGGCTTACTCGGCGCGCCCGCCTTCGGAGTGGAGCTGCAGGAGCTGGTGGCTCTGCTGCTGGAGACGCTGGAGCTGGAGGTGCAGGGGGTACTGGTGTTTCTGCTGGAGCTGGAGGTCCCGGAGGTGCTGGTCCTACTGGTCATGGAGGTGCTCGTACTAGAGGTACTGGAGCTGCCGGGGCTGGTGGTGCTGGAGGAGCTGGAGCTGGAGGTGCTGGTGCTGGAGCTGCTGGAGCTAGAGGTGCTGCAGGAGTTGGAGCTGGAGGCGCAGGTGCTGGTGCTGCAGGAGTTGGAGCTGGAGGCGCAGGTGCTGGTGCTGCTGGAGGTACTGGAGCCACTAGAGCTGGTGGTGCTGCAGGCGTTGGAGTTGGAGTCGCTGGTCTTGGGGGTGCTGGTGCTGGTTCTGGAGACGCTTGGCGCCCGCGACCGTACTTCGTTCCCCTGCTTCAGCAGGTTCTTGGTCTCCCGACCTCTCCTAGCCTTCCTCCTCCTTTCCTGCGTCCACCCCCTGACCAGTCGCAGCCGCCGCTGCAACCTGCCTCCCCACTACCTGCTCCTTCTCCCTACACTGAGCAGACCGGAGGTCTTATAGAGCGTCGGGAGCCTGAGTCTCGTCCTGCCTCGCCTGCTCGCACTGGTCGTTGCGTTCCTTGTCCGCGTCCTCCTCCTATCCCCGGCACACACCATATGGCACTTCGTCCTTCCTCTGTTCCATTGCGTGTTCCTCTTCCTGCTCCTCCTGAGTTATCTCTTCCTGCCGTCCCTAACCCTGAGTCTGACCGCGCTCATGCTGCCAGTCCCACTGTCTCTCATCTCCTCGCCACTGCTGTCACTGACCCTTCTTTTGAGTCCACTGCTGCGTCTGCCTTCGTTGCTGAGCTGCTTGACTTTGCTGCTGCCTGTCGTCTAGACTACGCCTCTGCTCTTGTTGCTGAGTCTGAGTCTGCCAGTCCTCCATCCGTCGGGGGTGAGTGTGCTCTTGTCACGGACGTCCTTGAGGACAAGCAGGAGGACTTTGAGTGTCTTTCAGCTGCTGTACCTCGTTTCGCTTCCATGCTGCTTGCCCCTGAGGGAGACCCGGATGCACCAAACATCCCGACGCCGCGCTCTTACGCCGAGGCAATTACGGGTCCTTATTCCTCTTAGTGGCAAACAGCCATGGATGCCGAGATGGCATCCTGGAAGTCCACAAGCACCTACGTCGACGCAGTTCCCCCGTCTCGGGCGAACATTGTCGATGGCAGGTGGATCTTCAGGGTGAAGCGGCCGCCGGGTTCTCCGCATGCCTTTAAGGCGAATTACGTTGCTAGAGGCTTCAGTCAGCAACAGGGGGTCGACTACTTCCAGACCTTCTCCCCCACCCCGAAGACGACTACTCTTTGGGTGTTGCTGCACGTCGCTGCTCAGCGTGACTACGAGTTACACTCTCTAGAGTTCAGTACAGCTTTCTTGCAGGGCAGCCTACACGAGGAGATCTGGCTGCGTCGCCCACCTGGCTTCACTGGGTTGTTTCCTGCAGGTACCCAGTGGAGCCTCCGGCGGCCATTCTACGGTCTCCGCCAGGCGCCTCGCGAGTGGCACGACACACTGAGGACTACACTTGCGGCTCTGGGGTTTACTCCTTCTACTGCTGACCCGTCGCTGTTTCTACGCACCGGCACGTCGCTGCCACCGTTCTACGTTCTCGTGTACGTCGACGACCTCGTCTTTGCCACTGCTGACACTGAGGCACTGATCCTTGTGAAGTTGGAGCTGCAGAAGAGACACACCTGCACTGACCTGGGTGAACTGCGCAGCTATCTTGGCTTGCAGATCACTCGGGAGAGAGCACGGCGCACCATCACCCTGACTCAGTCACACATGGTGCACCAGGTCCTTCAGCGCTTCGGCTTCCAGTTCTCCTCGCCACAGCCCACTCCTCTGTCTACCAGCCACTCACTCTCAGCTCCACCTTTGGACGAGTCCGTAGAGCCGAGTGGTCCGTACCTAGAGCTTGTGGGTTGCCTCATGTTCCCAATGACGTGCTCACGACTTGACCTCGCGTACCCTCTCAGCCTCCTGGCTCGCTACGTGGCTCCCGGTAAACACCGAAAGGTGCACTGGGATGCTGCGAAGAGGGTACTGCGTTACTTGTGCAGTACGTCAGGCATGGGGCTCGTGCTTGGAGGACGGGGTTCAGTTGCCCTCACTAGTCACGCAGACGCCTCCTGGGTTGACGACTTTGCTACGCAGCGGTCGTCACAGGGTTACACCTTCAGCCTTGGTTCCGGCTCTGTTTCCTTGCGGTCTACCCGCTCGTCTTCGGTTCTCAGCTCCAGTTGTGAGGCTGAGATCTACGCAGGGGCCATGGCTGCACAGGAGCTACGCTGGCTCACCTACTTGCTGACTGACTTGGGAGAGCAGCCTCGTTCGCCTCCAGTTACGTACGTAAAAAACAAGGCCATGATTGCCTTGTGTCAGGAGCATAGACTGGAGCACAGAACGAAGCACATCGCTCTGCGATACTTCCTTGCTCGAGAGTTGCATTAGCGGGGCCAGCTTCGTCTTGCATACGTGGCCACTAGGGCCCACTGCTGATATATTCACCAAGGCGCTTCCGCATGGTGATCATCAGCGCTTCTCTACTGTGTTAGGCCTTGTGCCTACTTTGCTTCACATGCTCACTGCTTGACTCTGCTTGTACTGTGATCTATATATATACCTGCATGTGAACTGGCCTTGTGGCCCTTTGCTTGTGCTCGGACTATGTGGTGACTTTGTGATCCACCCTGAGCTTGCTTTGCTTTTCTTGACTGGTCTTGTGACCACTTGTTCTCCCCCACTTTGCCTATGGGGGTGTGTCAGAATGTTTTAGTGCTTACATTTGTGTAGGCTATAGTGTGGTAGCCCATAAGGGGTACAACCCAATTAGGGTTAGTACTCGTACCCAACTGTTTGCTTGTTCATTCATTCTCGTTCATTCTCTTGACAGACGCGCCTTTCACCCAAGTCCCACACTCGCCACGCGCGCTCGTTCGCCGCAATTCCCAAGTAGATTGCCGCACGAGCTTTTGGTTGCAACTTGTGGCGAAGGGGATCCGGTACATGGTAGTAGCAAAGGCACCCAAAGGTGCGTAGGCGGGATAGGTTCGGCTTCGTTCTTGTCCATGCTTCGAACGGAGTCGTTCCCGGGAGCACCTTCGTCGGCAAACGGTTGCGAATCCACGCCGCCAACGAACTCGCCTCACCCCACCACTCGCTCCCAAGCTTGGAGTGTTGAAGAAGTGAACGAACGGCTTCCACCAACGTGCGATTAAGCCGCTCCGCCGCTCCATTTTGTTGGGGTGTGTAGGGTGTTGTGACGTCGTGCTTAATGCCCTTGCTCTTCATCCATTTCTCAAGCTCCGCGTTCACAATTTCGCCGCCACCGTCGGTGCAAATAGCCTTGATCCGCTTCTTGTCATCGTCGCAAACTTCAAGCGCCCACTCTTGAATCGCCTTGGTCACATCTCCCTTAGCCTTCAAGAGCCGTGTCCAAAACATCCGCGAAAAGTCGTTGAGCATCACCAAGAGGAACCGCGCTCCTCCCTTTGATGCATGCCACATCGGTCCACACACGTCCATGTGAACAAGCGCAAGCGGGTCCTTAGCGAGGGGTGAGGTACGGCTACCAAATGGCTTGCGAGCCATTTTTCTTTTGACACACGCCGCACATTCGCCCTTCTCGTCGTCGCCGGCAATCACGTCAAATCCCTTCGCAAGTCCTTTGTTGGCCAACTCCTTGACCGACTCGTTGTTGGCGTGCGCAAGCCGATTATGCCATGCCTTGAGAGTCGCCTTGGAGCATTGCGCCACGTTGGATGAAGCCGCTTTCGTGTGCGTCTTGAGTTGGTAGAGTTCTCCGTTGAGAACGCCTTGTGCAAATTGCTTCCCCTTCCAAAAGAGGTTCATCTTCTCATCGTCGATACTGACCTTCACACCCTTCTTCACGAGTTGAGTGACGGAGAGGAGATTCACCTTCAACCCCGGGACGTGAAGCACGTTCGTGATGTCCACCGGCCCGCCATCGATGATGAGGCGCGTATTTTTAACTCCGACCACCGGTAGCAACTTGTCCTTTCCGAAGATGACGCGTGTTACGTCTCCCGGTGTACCAACGTTGGTGAGGAACGATGCCGAGTGCGTCATGTGTTGTGTTGCGCCGGTGTCAAGGAACCATGCGTCGCTTGGTATGTTGGTCCCGTCACTGGCCAATAATACGATCGACTCCCTTGAATCATCCGAATCGCCGGATGCCGTGTGCGCGTTGCCGTCGTGGTTCCGCGCCTTCGATGGAGTCCAATCGCTCGGGCGCTTCCGACACTCACGCCAAAAGTGTCCCGCCTTGCCACAATAGTGGCACTTGCTCGAGCCATTCGATGTGTTTCCCTTGCCGCGATCGCTTCCCACCGGACGACTTCTTCGTCGCACTTTTGCTCCACGTGGACTTCTTTTCGGAACTCCCTCCGGAGAACATGGCGGCACCCTCGCTCTCATTAGCGAATTGTCGGCGACGCGATTCTTCATGGAGAAGCCGACCGACCACCATTTCCTTCGTCCAAGTGTCTTGCACGCTATCGAGTGTCGTAATCACCGTCGACCACTCTTCCGGAAGGCCGCATAGCAAGGTCAAAATCAAATCCTCCTCCGTGACCGTTCCACCGAGGTCCATGAACGTTTCCCCGAGTTCCTCCACACGAGTCGCATACTCGTGCATCGATTCGCCCGCGCATCTTCACCGTGTAGAACGCATTCCAGGCTAGGATCTTGCCATGGAGAGTCTTGTTCACGTGCATCGTCTCGAGCCGCTTCCACGCTTCATGCGCCAACGCTTCGAGCTTGATGCAGATGCGCACCGAGCTCACGAGATTGATGCCGATGCCGGAAATCAACGTAGCGAACGCCTTTTGGTCCTTCTTATTCCATGCCGTGATATCGCTCTCGTTGTCCGGCTTTTTCTCCATTCCATCAAAGAAACCCCAAAGTCCTCGCTCCATGATGAGCACTTGGAACTTAAACTTCCACGCGGAGTAGTTTTGTCCCGTGAAAATCGGTACCGCCGACGTGTCGAACATCATCGCAGTTGCCCAGGGTTTGCCGGAAATTTACAACGACACCATCCAAGGAAGTGCGGGAGGCCTCGCTTGACGTCGGCATGCTAGCTTCTTGTTGCGTGCGTAGAATCCTCCGACCAGCTCTGATACCACTGTTGTAGAGGCTTCTCCTCTATTTTGCAGGAACTAAGATTTGTAATAATCAGTAGAGCAATTTCTTAGCTTTCCAACGGGCCGTGGATCACCTCGATCGCCTAAGTATCGAGCGAGATATGGCTACTAATGTGAAAGCTATACTCTATGTTGAATGATTGGAAACTCTCTGGAATTTGTGTTCGAATGTACTTCATACAAAGTGATTCACAATGTTCAGTATATTCCTTGCAATACAAAGCAAACAAATTTATATGAACTGCAATGCATCGAGTCGCACATGTAACCTCGAGTCGCTACACTCTCGAATGTTCGAGTAACATTTCGAAGGGGTGAAATTCGGAACTCGAATTTCACCGAATCGAATTCTCCTTCAGTCTCGATTCTTCTTGTGCTGCCATGTGGCACCGAAGTGATGGAGTCTTCCGAAGTCAAACTTCAACCCCGCGCAAACCTGCAGCTCACTCGAAGGTGAGCACCAAAAACAGCACCGCTTGGTGGTTGGGGGCAAAACCGCCCCATGCTACCTCAAACATTCTAGCTATTAAGTAGAGACTATGTTAGAAGATTACAAGCTATACTAAGATCTTCGTTTACTTCTGCACTTGGTTGTTTTAACGGAACAATAGCTCCAGGCCTCTGTAAGGACGTCAGTTTTCCTTAGGTCGTTAATAGGGCTGCATGTTTTTTTCCATTCCCTATCGCGCTCTTATCTCTCGTATTAGCTTGAATCATTGTCTCTATTTATATGCATTCCGGTTGTTTTTTCCTTCTTTTTTCCTTCCAGTCCCATGTTCGTTCCTTACTGATCTCGTTCATTCCATTTCTTAAGATTTTATCGAGTTGTTCCTTCCTTTTAATAGATTCCGCATCTAGTGACGTTTGTCTTGGCTTTCGTGACCATTTTTGCGTTATCCGTTCTTCACCCTTCCTTCTCTTTTTTCAGACTCTTCGATTAGCCACTCCTATTCGTAGCTGCATTGTTTCTTTGTTCTTAGTTTCTGTTTTTTTACACACTCTCTCTCTCTCTCTCTCTTTCTCTCTCTCTCTCTCTCTCTCTCTCTCTCTCTCTCTCTCTCCCTCTCTATCTCTCGTTCGTTCTCTCTCGTTCTCTCTTTCTCGTTCTATCTCTCTCTCTCTCTCTCTCATTATATCTCTCTCGTTCTCTCTCTCTATCTCTCGTTCGTTGTCTCTCGTTCGTCCTCTCTCTCTCGTCCTCTCTCTTTCGTCCTCTCTCTCTCTCGTCATCTCTCCCTTGCTTTGAATCCATTCGTCTTGTTTTCTCTGCTTCTTCCTTTCGGTTGGTTTTCTTTCACTGTACTCGCTCTTTATCCCTTCTACTCGTTCCTTTCTTCGTCTTGTGATGCTTGTTTTCTTTGTTCACCAGGTTGCGCGTACGCCAGATTAAATACCTTATGATTGATCCAAGCGATTGAGAAATGTTGGATTGTGGAATTTGATTTAGATTGCTGTTCATAAATTTTGCATCTTCTATTTTCATTTCTTCCGAGCCGAACCGCGCCGCCCGAACCGAGCCGCGCCGCCCGAACCGAGTCGCGCCGCCCGAACCGAGCCGCGCCGCCCGAACCGAGCCGCACCGCCTAGGCAGAGCCGTGCCGCCCTACTGTTCCTACTACTGCAGTTCCTACTACTACTGCGACTGAAACTATGGCTAGTCCTTCTGTGCTGGCTTTCGATGCTGAGGGCCGCCCACTGAAGTTTGAGATTTGGCTCGATAACTTACACCTATTCCTCCAGCTCACTGCCAAGGAGGATATCTCACTGTACGATCACGCGCTAGGCCATGCTACTGCCCCTGCTGCTACAGCTGATAGTACTGCCCGCTCACAGTGGCAGACTCGTGACGCTCACGCTCGCTTCGCTATTCGCAACTCCCTGCCGGTAGATGAGCGCGAGCACTTTGGCCAGCACAAAACTGCGCAGGCACTGTACACTGCTGTAGTTGCACGCTACTCCTCACCTGCCTCTGCTGCGCTAGGCCGTCTCTCGCTCCCCTACCTGTTCCCAGACCTGTCAGCTTTCTCCACAGTCTCTGACCTCATCACGCACCTCCGCACTAGTGAGGCCCGCTTCCGTGCTGCTATGCCCGCTGAGTTTCTTGACAAGAACCCCCCCCCGCTCTGGCTCACTCTCTACCACCTAGTCACTCGCCCCCCTGACACTCTGCGTTCAGTCAGGGACCACTTCCTAGCTCGCTGCCCCACTGAGCTCACCATTGACCTCCTCGAGAAGGAACTGCTTGCAGCCGAGGCTAGCATAGTCGCTGTAGGTGCCTCTCGTGGCGACCCCCGCACCCCTTTCTTCGAGGGGTGTTCCCCTTCCCCCCTTCTCCCCTCTGTCGCCTCTGCTGCTGCTGTCGACCTAGTTGGTACTGAGCAGGTCGGAACTGCGTCCGCTTCGAGCTGGCTCCGCAGCGGCAAGGGCAAAGGGGGCAAGGGAGGTGGAGGTGACGGCGGGGGAGGCGGTGGTGGGGGTGGTGGCGGCGGTGGGGGTGGTGGCGGGGCTGGAGGGGCTAGTGGCGGCGGTGGGGGTGGTGGCGGCAGCGGCGGGGGAGGTGGCAGGGGCGGGGGCAGTGGTGGTGGCGGCGGTGGACGCGGAGGCGGCAGGGGCGGTGGTGGACGGGGTGGCAGCGGCGGAGGTGGTGGTCGTGGAGGCGCTGGCGGTGGCCAGAGCCGGCAGCCGACTCCGTCGCCCCAGGAGCTTCGTGAGTGGTACTCACAGCACGGGGGGGGGGGGGGGGTGGACTTAGCTGCACGTACGTCATCCGCACAGGTGACCGCACTGGTCAGACGTGTGGGAGGGCGCACACCACGCAGCGCTGCTTCTCCCGCCTCGACGACGCTTGGCGTACTCAGTTCCCTGCTGCCACTGAGCTGCCCCGCTGGGCTGATCTGATGAAGAAAAACATTGATATCTATGCTCTAGACTTTGATGCTATTCTCACTGCCATGTATGTGTTGTCTACTAGTGGAGAGGGAGCTCAGTACCTGCGTGTTCCGCCCGACCCGGGCATTCGGACCAGTGAGGCTGCCGCTCTAGGTGCTAGTGCGTCTGTTGCCCTAGGTGCTGGTGAGGCTGCCGCTCCAGGTACTCCCGTGTCTCCTGCCCCAGGTACTGGTGAGGCTACTGCTCTAGGTGCTCGTGAGTCTGCGCCCCCTGGTACTGAGTCTACTGAGGCACTGCACACCTTCACACTGGACTCAGGTGCTTCTCGCTGTTTCTTTCGTGACCGCACTGCCCTTGAGCAGCTTGCTCGGCCAGTTGCTGTCTCCCTTGCTGACCCCTCTGGGGGTCCGGTCATTGCGACCTCCTCCACTGTCCTTCCTTGTCCTGCGGTTCCGTCGGGCACACTGTCAGGTCTCCACCTCCCCTCGTTCTCTACGAACTTGGTGGCGGGTTGTGCGCTCCAGGACGGGGGTGTCCACCAGTTCACCCCTGCCTACGAGCGCGTGACACACTGCACATGTGCTCGGACGGGCCGTCACCTGGTTACCTTCACTCGGCAGCCGGGGTCGGACCTGTACACACTGACCACTGAGTCCCCTCAGGTAGCTGCGTCTGCGTCTACTTCAGGTCAGCTGTCTGCCCCCTGCTCGTGTCGCTCTCTAGCACACGAGACCGTCCTCTGGCACCACCGCCTTGGTCACCCGTCAGTGCAGCGCCTTCGTGCCATGCACAAACGGTACCTTGTGTCTGGTCTTCCCAGGGTCCTCCCTCCCCTCCCACCCTCGCCTTCTCCTCCCTGTCTTCCCTGTGTCGAGGGGCGGCAGCGCGCCGCTCCTCACTCCTCCTCGTTTCCCCCGACGACTGCTCCCTTGCAGACGCTCCACATGGACGTGTGGGGCCCAGCCCGCGTCCGTGGACAGGGTCAGGAGAGGTACTTCCTGATCGTTGTTGACGACTACTCGCGCTACACCACGGTCTTCCCCTTGCGCACCAAGGGTGAGGTCCCTGATGTCTTGATCCCTTGGATCCGCGCTTCTCGTCTCCAGCTCAGTGAGCGTTTCCACTCGGACTTTCCTGTCCTGCGTTTGCACTCTGACAGAGGTGGTGAGTTCTCCTCCGACCTCTTGGCAGCCTACTGTGCGGAGCACGGCATCCGCCAGTCGTTCACGCTTCCGGCCTCTCCACAGCAGAATGGGGTTGCTGAGCGCCGCATTGGCTTGGTCATGGAGGTCGCTCGTACCTCCTTGATCCATGCGGCTGCCCCCCACTTTCTGTGGCCGTTTGCGGTCCGATACGCTGCGCATCAGCTCAACCTCTGGCCCCGTGTCTCCTTGCCGGAGACTTCCCCGACACTGCGTTGGACGGGAGAGGTTGGCGATGCGTCGCATTTTCGGGTCTGGGGTTCTCGAGCTTTTGTTCGCGATACGTCCGCGGACAAGCTCTCCTCCCGCGCTGTTCCTTGTGTCTTCCTTGGCTTTGTCACGGACGCGTCTGGTTGGCAGTTTTACCACGCCACCTCGCGCCGTGTCTTGCCCTCTCAGGACGTCACTTTTGACGAGTCCGTGCCCTACTACCGCCTCTTCCCCTACCGCACTGCCCCGCTCCCCCCCCCCGCCTCTCTTCCTCGCGCCAGGTGCTGCTGTGGTAGACCCCCTCCCCCCTCAGGGTGCCGCTCCCTCAGGTGTGTCCCAGGTAGACCCAGTTGAGCCTGTCGAGGTAGCTGTCGACTCTCGTCCTGCTAGGGGTGCTGAGCCTGAGCGAGCGGAGCCTGAGCGTGCGGAGCCTGGGGGTGCGGAGCCTGGGGGTGCGGAGCCTGGGGGTGCTGAGCCTGGGGGTACGGAGCCTGGGGGTGCGGAGTCTGGGGGTGCTGAGCCTGGGGGTGCGGAGCCTGCGGGTGCTGAGTCTGGGGGTGCTGAGCCTGGGTGTGCTACGTCTGAGGGTGCTGAGACTGAGCGTGCTTCCCCTGGAGGAGCTCTCTCCTCACAGCAGCTACGAGAGTGGTACTTACAGTACTGCAGCCTCAGGAGGGGTGCTTCTGGAGCTAGGAGTGCTGCTGGAGCTGGTGCTAGTGCTTCCCCTCCTAGGCGGGAGCTGCCCTCTCCCCAGCGGCTCCGAGAGTGGTACACTCGGCGCTGCAGTCTCCGGAGTGGCGCTCCTAGTGCCGCGGACCCTGGTGCTGGAGGTGCTGCTGCTGCTGGCGGTGCTGCTGGTGCTGGAGCTGCTGGAGGTGCTGCTGCTGGCGGTGCTGCTGGCGCTGCTGGAGGTGCTGCTGGTGCTGGTGCTGCTGGAGCTGCTGGAGGTGCTGCTGCTGCTGGCGGTGCTGCTGGCGCTGCTGGAGGTGCTGCTGGTGCTGGTGCTGCTGGAGCTGCTGGAGCCGCTGGTCCAGGGGGTGCTCGTACTGGAGGTACTGGAGCTGCTGGGACTGGGCCTGCTGAGGGGGTTGTCGCTGGAGGTGCTGAGCGGCCGCGGCCGTACTACGTTCCGCTCCTTCAGCAGGTTCTTAGTCTCCCGCCCTCTACTGGTCCTTCTCCTCCCCTATTGAGTCCACCGCCTGTCCAGTCGCAGTCACAGTTACAGCCAGCCTCTCCACTGCCTGGTCCTTCTCCTTACGCTGAGCCGACGGGAGGTCTTACGGAGCGTCGTGAGCCTGAGTCTCGTCCTCCGTCGCCTGAGTCTCGTCCAGCGTCGCCTGAGCCGCGTCCAGAGTCACCTGTCCGTGCTGTCCGCGCTGGTCGTCGTGCTCCGCGTGAGCGACCTCCTCCTGTCCCTGGCACTCACTATATGACTCTGCGTCCTTCCACTGCTCCACAGCGTGTCCCTCTGCCGTCTCCTCCTGCGTCCTCTCTTCCTGCTCTTGCTGACCCGGAGTCTGACTCTCTTCGTGCTGCCAGTCCTACTGTCATGCGTCTCCTTGCCACTGTTGTCACTGACCCTTCCTTCGAGTCCTCTGCTGCGTCTGCTCTAGTCGCTGAGCTTGTTGACTTTGCTGCCGCCTGTCGTCTAGACTACGCCGCTAGCCTTGTTGCTGAGTCTGAGTCTGTCTGTCCTCCGTCCGTCGGGGGTGAGTGTGCTCTTGGCACGGACGTCCTTGAGGACAGACAGGAGGAGTTTGAGTGCTTTGCCGCTGCTTTGCCTCATCTCGTGTCCATGCTAGTTGCCCCTGAGGGAGACCCGGATGCACCAGACATCCCGACCCCACGCTCCTACGCAGAGGCGATGGAGGGTCTCTACTCCTCTCAGTGGCAGACAGCCATGGACGCAGAGATGGCTTCCTGGAAATCCACAGGCACCTACGTCGACGAGGTTCCCCCACCTGGGGCGAACATCGTCAGTGGCATGTGGATTTTCAGGGTGAAGCGGCCGCCGGGTTCTCCGCCTGTCTTCAAGGCGCGTTACGTTGCACGAGGCTTCAGTCAGCGAGAGGGAGTTGACTTCTTCCAGACCTTCTCCCCGACCCCGAAGATGACCACTCTTCGGGTTCTGCTGTACGTCGCCGCTCAGCGTGACTACGAGCTCCACTCTCTTCACTTCAGCACTGCGTTCCTACAGGGCAGCCTGCACGAGGAGATCTGGCTGCGCCGCCCACCTGGCTTCACTGGGTCGTTCCCTCCTGGTACCCAGTGGAGCCTCCGGCGGCCAGTCTACGGTCTCCGCCAGGCACCCCGTGAGTGGCACGACACACTGAGGACTACGCTTGCGGCTCTTGGGTTTGCTCCTTCTACTGCTGACCCGTCGCTGTTTCTACGCACCGACACCACTCTGCCGCCGTTCTACGTTCTCGTGTACGTCGACGACTTGGTCTTTGCTACTGCTGACACTGAGGCACTCGCCCACGTGAAGTCGGAGCTGCAGAAGAGACACACGTGCACAGACCTGGGTGAGCTGACAAGCTATCTTGGCTTGCGGATCACCCGGGACAGAGCACAGTGCACCATCACCTTGACTCAGTCACACATGGTGCAGCAGGTCCTTCAGCGCTTCGGCTTCACGTACTCCTCGCCTCAGCCCACTCCTCTGCCTACCGGTCACTCGCTCTCAGCTCTGCCTTCGGATGAGTCCGTAGAGCCGAGTGGCCCGTATCCAGAGCTTGTGGGCTGCCTCATGTACCTGATGACCTGCACTCGACCTGACCTTGCATACCCTCTTAGCATCCTAGCACGCTATGTCGCTCCTGGCCGTCACCGGAAGGAGCACATGGATGCCGCTAAGAGGGTGTTGCGTTACATGTGGAGTACGTCGGGCATGGGGCTTGTGCTTGGAGGACGGCGCGACGTTGTCCTCACTGGACACTCAGACGCTTCTTGGGCTGACGACCAGGCTACGCAGCGGTCGTCTCAGGGTTACACCTTCAGCCTTGGCTCTGGCTCTGTTTCCTGGCGTTCTACACGCTCTTCTTCTGTTCTCAGCTCCAGTTGTGAGGCTGAGATCTACGCCACAGCCATGGCGGCCCAGGAGCTACGCTGGCTCACCTACCTGCTGACCGACCTCGGAGAGCGGCCTCGTTCTCCTCCAGTGCTGTACGTCGACAACAAGGCAGCCATTGCCTTGTGTGAGGAGCACAGACTGGAGCACATAACGAAGCACATCGCTCTGCGCTACTTCCTAGCGCGAGAGCTGCAGCAGAGAGGTCAGCTTCGTCTCTCGTACGTGGCCACTCGGGCCAACACTGCTGATGTGTTCACCAAGGCGCTTCAGCCTTGTGATCATCAGCGTTTCTGTACTGTTCTAGGCCTTGTGCCTACTCTCCCTCACTTGCTCACTTCTTGACTCTGCTTGTACTATGATCTCTATATATATACCTGCATGCTTACACTTGCTAGGTTGTGATCACTGTACCTCTTGTTCTATTATCAAACTGCATGTGAACTGGTCTTGTGACCATTTGCTTGTGCTCGGAATTTGTGTGGTATCCTTGAGATCCACCCTGAGCTTGTCTTGCTTTGCTTTGCTTTGACTGGTCTTGTGACCGCTTGCTCTCCCCCACTTAGCCTATGGGGGTGTGTCAAACATTATATATGTTGTATTTGTGTAGGCTACAGTGGGTTAGCCTTTAGGGGGTACACAATTCTAGGGTTAGGTACTTGTACTCCCTTTCCTTTCCAGTCCAACACTTCTTCTTTCTAACACTCGGATCGCCTGGTTTTTGCCAGCCAAACGAAATACCTCACTAAAAGCAATTTTGGCTGCAAGCTTCTGCACCCGATGTTCTAGCCCATCATACGCATAACATTTGTTTTTTTACCCCATGCGTGTACTTCATGCACAGGCAAACTCAATCTATGCACAAGGTAGAAAAACAAAACACAAGTGTTGCAAATGATTTTCCAACTCAATGCTTAACAAAGGTTGTCTCCTGGCCCAATGTTACGCACACCTAATATCAGTAGATCTGCACTGTGGATGCCCGATTGATCCTAGGGGGGTTACAGGCGCGTTCGCCTGGGGGGTTATGGGCGCACTCTGACCAGCTACTTAACAAGCCCTTTTATCCCAATGGTCTAGTGGTTGGGATTCTGACATGGTATCAGAGCGAAGGTCTCGGGTTCGAATCCCAGTGTGTGCACTTCGGGCATCCCAGTGCGGGGGGGTGTCAGAGGTCCACTGGTGATCCCCGATGGATCCTAGGGAAGGGTTACAGGCACGTTGTCCTGGGGGGTTATGGGCGCACTGACCCGCTACTTAACAAGCCCTTCTATCCCAATTGTCTAGTGACTAGGATTCTGACATGGTGTCAGAGTAGTCTCGGGTTCGAATCCCGGTGTATGCACATGTAGGCTGTTGCCGCTGTGCTCAGTCCTGGGCCTCCCAGTGTGGGGGGGTGTCAGTAGATCTGCACTGTGGATGCCCGATTGATCCTAGGGGGGTTATAGGCGCGTTCGCCTGGGGGGTTATGGGCGCACTCTAACCCGCTACTTAACAAGCCCTTTTACCCCAATGGTCTAGTGGTTGGGATTCTGACACCTAAAGCATACTTTGTACAAAGGTAAACTCTTTTCCTTTTTTTTTTTCAACACGCGCGATTCTGTACACGAAGATTGCCCTTAGAAGCATGATCTGGTGAGGCAAATATTATGGGAGGAGATGTGTCGTTTGTACGCTGACAAATGTTCGTTTTCGTCTGTTTCGTTGGCGTGATCTGTTAGAATCAGGAACGGAATGAATGAACTAGGAAGCAGGTGGGTACAAGTAGGAAACCTAAAAGTGTTGTACCCTATATGAACTACCCCACTACAGCCTAAACAGACTATAGCATATATAAGTTTGACACACCCCCATAGGCAAAGTGGGGGAGAACAAGAGGTCACAAGACCAGTCAAGAAGGCAAAGCAAGCTCAGGGTGGATCACAAAGTCACCACGCAGTCTGAGCACAAGCAAAGGGCCACAAGGCCAATTCACATGCAGAGTTATATAAAGGAAAGCAAACAATACAGTGAACACAACCTAGCAAGTGTAAGCATGCAGGTATATGTATATAGAGTACAGTACAAGCAGAGTCAAGAAGTAAGCAAGTGAGGCACAGTAGGTACAAGGCCTAGAACAGTACAGAAACGCTGATGATCACAAGGCTGAAGTGCCTTGGTGAAAACATCAGCAGTGTTGGCCTGTGAGGCCACGTAAGCGAGACGAAGCTGGCCACGCTGCTGCAACTCTCGAGCAAGGAAGTAGCGCAGAGCAATGTGCTTCGTTCTGTGCTCCAGTCTGTGCTCCTGACACAAGGCCAGCATGGCCTTGATGTCGACGTACAGAACTGGAGGAGAACGAGGCGCCTCTCCCAAGTCGGTCAGCAGGTAGGTGAGCCAGCGTAGCTCCTGTGCAGCCATGGCCCCAGCGTAAATCTCAGCCTCACAACTTGAGCTGAGAACAGAAGAAGAGCGGGTAGACCGCCAAGAGACAGAACCGGAGCCAAGACTGAAGGTGTAACCCTGTGACGACCGCTGCGTAGCCAAGTCGTCAACCCAAGAGGCGTCAGCGTGACCAGTGAGGACAACTCGAGTCCGTCCTCCAAGCATGAGCCCCATGCCCGATGTACTGCACAAGTAGCGCAACACCCTCTTCGCAGCATCCCAGTGCACCTTTCGGTGCCTACCGGGAGCCACGTAACGAGCCAGAAGGCTGAGAGGGTATGCGAGGTCAGGTCGTGTGCAAGTCATTAGGTACATGAGGCAGCCCACAAGCTCTGGATACGGGCCACTCGGCTCTACGGACTCGTCCGAAGGTGGAGCTGAGAGCGAGTGACCGGTAGGCAGAGGAGTAGACTGTGGCGAGGAGTACGTGAAGCCGAAGCGCTGAAGGACCTGCTGCACCATGTGTGACTGAGTCAAGGTAATGGTGCGCTGTGCTCTGTCCCGGGTGATCCGCAAGCCAAGATAGCTTGTCAGCTCCCCCAGGTCGGTGCACGTGTGTCTCTTCTGCAGCTCGGACTTCACGTGGGCGAGTGCCTCAGTGTCAGCAGTAGCAAAGAAAAGGTCGTCTACGTACACGAGAACGTAGAACGGCGGCAGAGTGGTGTCAGTGCATAGAAACAGAGAAGGGTCAGCAGTGGAAGGAGCAAAACCAAGAGTAGCAAGAGTGGTCCTCAGTGTGTCAAGCCACTCACGGGGTGCCTGGCGGAGACCGTAGACTGGCCGGCGGAGGCTCCACTGGGTACCAGCAAGAAACGACCCAGTGAAGCCAGGTGGGCGGCGTAGCCAGATCTCCTCGTGCAGGCTGCCCTGTAGGAAGGCTGTGCTGAAGTCAAGCGAGTGGAGCTCGTAGTCACGCTGAGCAGCTACGTGCAGAAGTACCCAAAGAGTGGCCATCTTCGGGGTAGGGGAGAAGGTCTGTGACTGGACAGGCGGTGGACTCAGTAACGGAGGAGGAGGACCAGGAGAAGGCGGTAGACCAAGAACCTGCTGAAGGAGCGGAACGTAGTACGGCCGCGGCCGCGCAGCGCCTCCAGAAACAGCAGAGACAGCACCAGTACCTCCTCCAGCAGCTCCAGCACCAGGAGCACCTCCAGCAGCACCAGCACCAGCAGCACCTCCAGTAGCTCCAGCACCAGCAGCACCTCCAGCAGCTCCAGCACCAGCAGCACCTCTAGCAGCACCAGCACCAGCAGCACCTCCAGTAGCCCCAGCACTAGCAGCACCTCCAGTAGCTCCAGCACCAGCAGCACCTCCAGCAGCTCCAGCACCAGCTGCACCTCTAGCAGCTCCAGTACCAGCAGTACCTCCAGCAGCTCCAGCACCAGCAGCACCTCCAGCAGCTCCAGCACCAGCAGCAACTCCAGCAGCTCCAGCACCAGCAGCACCTCCAGCAGCTCCAGCACTAGCAGCTCCAGTACCGCCAGTACGAACGCCTCCAGGACCAGCGGCTCCAGCAACAGTAGCACTAGTAGCACGGCGACAGCGTCGAGTGTACCACTCACGAAGCCACTGCGGAGAGAGGGGCTCCCGCCGTAACGGGACACCCGGAGAACCTCCAGACTCAGCACACGCAGGCTCAGCACCCCAAGACGCAGCACCCCCAGAGTCAGCACCCCCAGGCTCCACACGCTCAGGCTCAGCACCCCCAGTCCCCGCACCCGCTGGCTCAGTACCCCTAGCAGCACCTGAGTCGACAGCTACCTCGACCGGCTCGGCAGGGTCTACCCGAGACACACCTGAGGGGGTAGGACCCTGAGGGGGGAGGGGGTCTACCGGAGGAGTACCTGGTACTAGGAAGAGTGGCGGGGGGGGGGAGAGAGGCAGCGCAGTCGGGAAAGAGACGATAGTAAGACACCGACTCGTCAAACGTGACGTCCTGAGAGGACAGAACACGACGCGAGGTGGGGTGGTAGAACTGCCACCCAGGTGCGTCAGGGGGGAAGCCAAGGAAGACGCAGGGAACGGCACGGGAGGACAGCTTGTCCGCTGAAGTTCGCGGACAAAAGCTCGAGATCCCCAGACACAGAACGCAGACGCATCGCCAACCTTCCCTGTCCACCTCAGAGTAGGTGTGGTCTCCGGCAAGGAGACACGAGGCTAAAGGTTGATCTGATGCGCCGCGTACTGAACCGCGAACGGCCACAGAAAATGGGGAGCAGCCGCATGGATCATGGACGTACGAGCGACGTCCATGACCATGCCAATGCGGCGCTCAACAATCCCATTTTGCTGTGGGGAGGCCGGAAGCGTGAACGTCTGGCGGATGCCCTCCGCACGACAGAAGGCCCTCAGGAGGTCGGAGGAAAACTCACCACCTCTGTCTGAGTGCAGACGCAGAACAGGAAGGTCCGAGCCGAAACTCTCGCGGAGCTGGCGACGGGCACCGCGGATCCAGTCGATCAACACCTCAGGGACGTCACCCTTGCTGCGCAAGGGGAAGACTGAGGTGTAACGCGAGTAGTCGTCAACGACCAGCAGGAAGTAACGCTCGTGACCCTGTCCATGGACGCGGGCTGGGCCCCACACGTCCATGTGAAGAGTCTGCAGGGGAGCCTCGGTCGGAGGGAACGAAGAGGAGTGAGGAGCGGCGCGCTGCCGGCCCTCGACACAGGGAACACAGGTGGGGGCAGGCCCCGGAGGAAGGGGAGGAAGGCACCGGGGGAGACACGAGACAAGGGTACGGGAGGCCATGCCTCGAAGACGAGGCAGGGAGGGGTGACCAAGGCGGTGATGCCACAGGAGAGTCTCGTGTGTCAGAGGACGACACGAGCAGGGGGCAGACGCAGGACTAGACCTGGACACAGCAGTAAACACCTGACTAGACGCAGCTACCTGACCAGACGCAGAGACCGGAGGAGGCGCAGTAGTCAGTGTGTACAAACTCGACCCTGGCCTACGGGTGAACGTGGCCAGGTGGCGGCCCGTCCGAGAGCAAGTGCAGTGGGTCACACGCTGACCTCCAGGGGCGAACTGGTCAACCCACGCATCCTGGAGGTCAGCTCCACTCACCAAGTTCATAGAGAACGAGGGGAGGTGGAGTCCCGAAAGCAAGCCCGACGGGGCCGCAGGACACGGTAGAACCGTGGAAGAGTGCGCAAGGACTGGGCCCCCAGAGGGGTCAGCAAGGGAGACTGCGACAGGCCGACTGAGCGGCGTGAGTGTGGTGCTGTCGCGAAAGAAAGAGCGTGAAGCAAAAGAGTCAAGTGTGAAAGTGTGCAAGGCCTCAGTAGGTGCAGTACCAGAGAGAGCAGACTCACCAGCACCTGGAGCAGCAGACTCACCAGTACCTGGAGCAGCAGACGCACTAGCACCTAGAGCAGCAGCCGCAATGTCCGGGTTGGGCGGGACACTCAGGTAACAGTCACCCTCAGCACTATCAGTCAAAGCATACATGGCAGCAAGGATAGCATCGAAATCAATATCAAAGATAGCCACATTCTGCCTAAGCATATCACCCCAGCAAGGGAGCTCAACAGCGTCAGGAAACTGAGCGCGCCAGGCGTCAGTCAGGCGACCGCAGCAGTGCTGCGTAGTGTGTGACAGCCCGCACGTCTCCCCACGACGACTGCCAGTGCGAAGAACGTAAGTGCAGGGACCAGCACCCCCAGACCTCCCACGCCCAGCGTACCACTCACGAAGCTGCTGGGCCGACGGGGTCTCACGAGAACGCGGCTGCTGCTGGCGCTGGCTACCACCAAAGCCTCCACGCTGCGCGGCTGCACCTCGACCAGCACCACCGCCACCGCCACCGCCACCTCCGCCACCGCTGCCGCTGCCTCCACCACCGCTGCCGCTGCCTCCGCCACCTCCGCCGTTGCCTCCACCGCCGCCACTGAAGCCCCCACTCCCGGCACCACCCCCACCTCCACCGCCACCCCCTACGCCTCCTCCACCGCCTCCGCCGCCGCCCCCTCCGTCCCCCCCACCACCCTTGCTCCCCTTGCCCTTGCTGTTGCGGCGTCTCCCACTAGGGGCAGACGCAGCGCCGACCTCCTCAGTGCCAACGAGGTCGACAGCAGCAGCAGAGGCAACAGAGGGGAGAAGGGGGACAGGGGAACACCCCTCAAAGAAAGGGGTGCGACGGTCTGTTAGAATATATCTGTAACTGTCTGTAGCTGTAGTTAGTGTAGTTATTATAAACTTTGTTAGGTGGTGCACCTTCTTTGTTCATTTGCTATATGTTCTTGCAAACCTATAGTGAAGTCATTCATTCCTCTTCTCATTCTCTCGACTCTCGCCTCCTTGGCACCAACCATCTCGACCCCCTTTGGCCTAGGCTACTAAGCCTAGGCCCAATCAACCTAACCACTCTTGCTACTATTGTGACATGGTATTCAGAGCAGGAACCTTCCTGCTGCCTTCCTTAACGGGCCCACCATTTTGCTTCCGCTACATGTCGTCCTGCCGCGCGCCTAGGGCGCGCGGCGATTTTCTGCCCGCCGTGTGCTCGGGGCGCACGGCGGTTTTCTGCCCGTTGTGCGCCCTGTGGCGCGCGACGGTGCCCTGAGCCGCCGCGGACCCGCCCCTGGCGCCCGCGACGGTGCCTTGAGCCGCCGCGGACCCGCCCCTGGCGCCCGCGACGGTGTCTTGAGCCGCCGCGGACCCGCCCCTGGCGCCCGCGATGGTGCCCTGGGCCGCTGCGGACCCGCCCCTGGCGCCCGCGACGGCGCCTCTTCATCACCAGCGCCTGCACTCGGTGCAGCCGCCCGTGCCTCACATGCGCTTGCACTCGGTGCAGCCGCCCCTACCCTACCCGCGCCTGCCCTCGGTGCAGCCGCCCCTGCCCTTCCCTGTGCGCCACCCCTCTGTGGCTGTGGGGCGGCTTCTTCCCCGCCACCCCCCCCCCCCCCCCCCTCCTCCTTCTTCTTCCTGCTGCGCGTGCAGCCGTGGGGGGGAGGGTATGGAGGTGGCGGGTATGGGGGTGATGGTGGTATGGTCCCTTCCCCTCCTCCTCCTTTCGTTCCCACTGCTGCAGCTGCCGCTGGGGGGAGGGTGTGAGGGTGTGGGGGAGCCAGGGGAGTGGCATTGGGGTGGCGGGTGTGAGACATCCAGCCCCCGTCCCTCTGAGGTGGGGGGGGGGGGGGAGGAGAGTAAAGGGGTGGCAGGAGTGCCTGCCCCCCCTTTGCTGCTGTTCCTGCTTTGTAACCTTGCCTGTTGCCTGCTGTTGCTGTTTTCTCAGTTCGTGGTGTACCCATCCAGGTTGTGTCGCTGCACAGACTCCTGCTTCTGGCAGTTATGGGGGAGTGTTAGAATATATCTGTAACTGCCTGTAGCTGTAGTTAGTGTAGTTATTATAAACTTTGTTAGGTGGTGCACCTTCTTTGTTCATTTGCTATATGTTCTTGCAAACCTATAGTGAAGTCATTCATTCCTCTTCTCATTCTCTCGACTCTCGCCTCCTTGGCACCAACCATCTCGACCCCCTTTGGCCTAGGCTACTAAGCCTAGGCCCAATCAACCTAACCACTCTTGCTACTATTGTGACACGGTCGCCGCGAGAAGCACCTACAGCTAAGATACTCTTCTCAGCTGCAGCTAGGCGCTCCTCTAGCAGGCCGACAGTGAGCTCGGTGGGGCAAAGGGAGAGAAAGTGGTCCCTGACTGAAGAAAGGGAGTCAGGGAGGCAGGTGACTAGGTAGTAAAGGGTGATGTACATGGGGGGGGGGGTTCTTGGCACAGAACTCAATGGGAAGGGCAGCGCGGTAGCGGGCGTCACTAGTGCGGAGGTGAGCAGTGAGGCCAGCGACTGTGGCAAAGGCGGCAAGGTCAGGGAAAAGGTACGGCAGCATGAGGTGGCTGAGGGCAGCAGTGGCAGGGGAGGAGTAGCGCGCAACTACAGCGTCGTACAAAGACTTAGCAGTCTTGTACTGGCCAAAATGCGCACGCTCAGCAGGCGGCAGGTGACTACGAACAGCAAGGCGAGCAACAGCGTCACGAGTGGTCCACTGCGAGCGAACAGTACTGACAGCAGTGGCAGCAGGAGTAGTGGAGACACCGGTCGTGTGATCGAAAAGGGATACCCCATCCCTAGAGTCACACTGAAGAAAGAGATGCAGGTCGTCAACCCACACATCAAACTCAACTGCACGCCCCTCAGCATCAAAGGTGAGAACAGTGGGGCTAGCCATAGTAGCAGTAGCAGCAGGAGCAGCAGAGGCAGCAGAAGCAGCAGTGGCAGCAGGCGCAGTGCAAGGAGAAGGGCAGCGCGGCTCGGTTCGGCAGCGCGGTTCGGCTGGGCTGCGCAGCTCGGAGGGGCAGCGCGGCTCGGCTGGGCGGCGCGGCTCGGTTCTTGGCGGCGCGGCGCGGCAGCAGGCAGTGCGGCGCAGCAGGGCAGCAGGTGGCGGGGTGGCGCGGGTGCTTACCAGGGGCGGGTGCAGGGCAGGGCCGCAGCTGGTGGTTTTAGGTCAGGGCCGCGGCAGGGGGCGGCTGTAGGGCAGGGCCGCGACCGGGGGCGGCTGCAGGACAGAGCCGCAGCAGGCGGCCGTGCCGTGACGGGCGGGCCGGAACTGGCGGTCGACGGGCGGAAAGAGGGGCCGTGTAGGGCGGCGAAGGGGCCGCCGGGTGGCTAAGGGCCGTGACGGGCGGCTAAGGGGCCAGCGGGCGGCTAAGGGGCCGACGGGCGGCTAAGGGGCCGACGGACGGCTTAGGGGCCGTGACGGGCGGCAAAGGGGGGGCCAGCGACGGGCGGCTAAGGGGTCGTGACGGGCGGCGAAGGGGCCGTGACGGGCGGGTAAGGGGCCGACGACGGGTGGCTAAGGGGCCGTGACGGGCGGCGAAAGGGGGCCGACGGGCGGCTAAGGGGCCGCGACGGGCGGCTAAGGGGCCGACGGGCGGCTAAGGGGCCGACGGGCGGCGAAGGGGCCGTGACGGGCGGCTAAGGGGCCGACGACGGGCGGCTAAGGGGCCGTGACGGGCGGCGAAAGGGGCCGACGGCGGCTAAGGGGCCGCGACGGGCGGCTAAGGGGCCGACGGGCGGCGAAGGGGCCGTGACGGGCGGCTAAGGGGCCGACGACGGGCGGCTAAGGGGCCGTGACGGGCGACGAAAGGGGCCGACGGCGGCTAAGGGGCCGCGACGGGCGGCTAAGGGGCCGACGGGCGGCGAAGGGGCCGTGACGGGCGGCTAAGGGGCCGACGACGGGCGGCTAAGGGGCCGTGACGGGCGGCGAAAGGGGCCGACGGGCGGCTAAGGGGCCGCGACGGGCGGCTAAGGGGCCGACGGGCGGCTAAGGGGCCGACGGGCGGCGAAGGGGCCGTGACGGGCGGCTAAGGGGCCGACGACGAGCGGCTAAGGGGCCGTGACGGGCGGCTAAGGGGCCGACGACGGGCGGCTAAGGGGCCAACGGGCGGCTAAGGGGCCAACGGGCGGCAAAGGTAGGGCGCGATGCGCGCTTCGGGCAGGGCAGGAGAAATTTCGTGGTGGGCCCTAAAAAAACGTTCCCACTAGGGAACCTGCTCAGAATACCATGTTAGAATCAGGAACGGAATGAATGAATTAGGAAGCAGGTGGGTACAAGTAGGAAACCTAAAAGTGTTGTACCCTATAAGAACTACCCCACTACAGCCTAAACAGTCTATAGCATATATAAGTTTGACATGATCCGACTGTCAAACTGTATGTTTGTGTTCTCTATAGGCTATAGTGGGTTAGCCTATAAGGGGTACAACACTTTAGGGTTAGTACATTTACCCAACTCATTCATAGTTTATTTATTCCTGCACAGTTATTCGGACATGGTATTCAGAGCAGGAAACCTGTTAAGTTTTTAGGGCCCACCGATCGTTTTGCTAGTTCCTGCCCGAAGCGCCCTTGCGTTCTCCGGCCCTCTCGCACAGTGTCACGCTGCCCTGCAGCTACTCGCACTGCCTGCCCTAGCGCGCTGCCCTACTGACACGCGCGCCCCTGCTGCCCGAGAGCAGCCCCTGCCCCGCGCGCCCCTGCTGCCTGCGTGCAACCCCTGCCCCGCGCGCCCCTGCTGCTTGCGAGCAGCCCCTGCCCCGCGCGCCACTGCTGCCTGTGAGCAGCCCCTGCCCCGAGCGCCCCTGCTGCCCGCAAGGAGCCCCTTCCCTGCGCGCCCCTTCTGCCCGCGAGCAGCTCCTGCCCCAGCACGCCCCGTCTGCAGAGTTGCGTCTGCAGGGTTCGCACCCTACTGCCCTGCGCGTCGCGCCCTACTGCAGCCCGCACATCGCGCTCTGCTGCTCCGCGCGTCGCGCCCTGCTGCAGCCCGCACGTCGCGCCCTGCTGCCCTGCGCGGCGTGCCCTGCTGCAGCCCACGCGTCGCGCTCTGCTGCTCCGCGCGTCGCGCCCTACTGCAGCCCGCGCGTCGCGCTCTGCTGCCCCGCGCGTCGTGCCCTGCTGCAGCCCGCACGTCGCGCCCTACTGCCCCGCGCGTCGCGCCCTGCTGCAGCCCGCGCGTCGCGCCCTACTGCCCTGCACAGCGCGCGCCCTGCTGCTCGCGCTGCCCAGCCCGAGCCGCCCTCCTGCTACTACTGCTACTACTGCTGCTGCTGCTGCTGCTCGTGCTACTGCTGCTGCTGGTGGAGGTGCTACTGGGAGTGCTGGAGGTGCCGCCGCCCAGCCCCACCGAGCCGCCCTGCTGCTACTACCGCTGCTGCTGCTGCTCGTGCTACTGCTGCTGCTGGTGGAGGTGCTGCTGAGAGTGCAGGAGGTGCTGCTGGTGCTGGAGGTACTGGAGGTGCGGCTAGGAGTACTGGAGGTGCTGGAGGTGCTGAACCTACTACTAACCGTAACTGCCTGTAAAGGCCACTGTCACGGCAGTTGCAGCGGCTAGGGGTGGACAGCAGCAGTCACTGCCTCTCCGGGACGACCCCACCCCTCAGCAGCTTCGTGAGTGGGTTATTCAGCGAGGCAGTCCTAGTGATGGAGGTTTTGGTTTTATGTGGCCTCGGCGACCTCGCGACTGTGCTTCTCAGCGATGCGTCCCTGGTAGTGTAGAGGCTGCTGCTCTCAGTTCTAGTGAGTCTGCTGCCGCTCCAGGTGCTGGTGAGTCTGCTGTAGCTCTAGGTGCTCATGAGTCTGCCGACACTCTAGGTGCTAGTGCGTCTACTGCCACAGGTCCTGCCCCAGCTGAGGCCTTGCACACTTTCACACTTGACTCAGGCGCGTCACGTTGCTTCTTTCGTGATTGCACCACAGTCACACCACTCGCAGCACCTGTCCTAGTCTCACTGGCTGACGGGGGCCCAGTAGTTGCGCGAGCCTCCACTTTCCTCCCGTGTCCGGCAGTCCCCTCCGGGTTTCTCTCAGGTCTCCACCTCCCCGCGTTCTCAACAAACTTGTTGAGCAACGCAGTTCTCCAGGATGAATGGGTTGACACCTTCATTCCTGGAGGACAGAGTGTGGCGATTTGTAAGTGCTCACGGACTGACCGTAACCTTGCTACGTTCACTCGTCAGCCTGGGTTCGGTATGTACACCCTGACCACTGCGTCTGCATAGGTGGCTGAGTCAGGTCAGGTGGCTGCGTCGAGTCGGGTGTATGCGTCTGGTCAGCTTGCAGCGTCTTGCTCATGTCGAGTACTCTCTCACCAGACTCTCCTCTGGCACCACCGCCTAGGTCACCCCTTGGTGCCGCATCTCCGTAGCATGCACTCCCATCTCCTTGTCTCTGGCCTTCCCAGGTCCCTACCCTCCCTCCCGTGCTCGCCTGCCCCGCCGTGCTTTCCCTGCATCGAGGGGTGGCAGCGCGCCGCTCCTCACTCCTCCGAGTTTCCTCCGACCACTGCTCCTCTGCAGACTCTCCCCATGGACGTTTGGGGCCCGCTCCCTGTCGGTGGGACGGACCAGGAGCGCTACTTCCTGCTGGTTGTTGACGACTACACACACTACACCACTTTCTTCCCCTTGCGGCGCAAGGCAGACGTCAGCGGTGTTTTGATCCCCTGGATCCGTGCTACTCGTCGCCAACTGCGCGAGCGGTTTCGTCGGGACTTCCCAGTCCTGCGTCAACACTCTAACAGGGGCGTTGAGTTCTCTTCTGACCTCCTTGCGGAGTTCTGTCGAGACGAGGGCATCCGCCACTCGTTCACGCTTCCGGCCTCTCCTCAGCAAAATGAGATTGCTGAGCATCGCATTGGCTTGATCGTGGAGGTTGCTCGTACCTCCATGATCGGCTGCTCCCCATTTTCTGTGGCTGTTTGCGGTTCGATACGCTGTGCATCAGCTCAACCTCTAGCCCCGTGTCTCTGAGCCAGAGACCTCGCCCACACTCTGGTGGACGGGGAAGGTTGGCAATGCGTCAGTGTTTTGGGTCTGGGTCGCGCTCTCCCTTGTTCGCGATGCCAAAGCAAGCAAGCTCTCCTCTCGCACTCTCCGCTACGTCTTCCTTGGCTTCCCCACCGATGCCCCGCCGTGGCAGTTCTACCACCCGCGCTCGCGTCGAGTCTTCTCCTCCCAGGACGTCACCTTTGACGAGTCTGTCTGTTTCTACAGGCTACACCCGCACGCGTCCCACCCGGTCCTCCTAGCGCCTCTTATCTTGGTACCAGTCCCCCCCCCCGGTAGACCCCCTCCCCCCACAGGGTCTTGCTCCCTCAGGTGTGTCTCAAGTAGACCCACCCCCCTTAGTTGAGCCTTTGGAGATCTCTTCTGACTCCTCTGGCCCAGCTGAGGGGGGCGACCCCGCCGTTGACGATACGATGGCCACTCGCCGCTCTCCACGTTTGGAGACCCCCCTTGGTTTTCCGCCTCGTCCGTCTTCGCCGCCTCTGTAGCCTGCTACTGTGGACTCTGGAGCTGAGACTGCTGGTGCTGAGCCTGTGGATGCTGAGACAGAGGGTGAGGGTTCTGGAGGTGCTGCGACTGGGGGTGCTAGTTGTGGGGGTGCTGCGACTGGGGGTGCTAACTCTGGGGGTGCTGAGAGTCCTAGTGGTGGTGGAGCTGTGGGTGAACCTGCTAGAGGTCCTGGAGCTGGAGAGCCACCGCAGCCTGATCTACTTGAGACCTACTAGTCCTGGAGGTACAGCTGGTGCTGGAGGTGCTGGAGGCGCTGGAGCTGGAGGTACTGGAGCTGCTGGGGCTGCTGGTCCTGGAGGTGCTCGTACTGGAGGTGCTGGAGCTGCCGGAGCTGGTGGTGCTGTTAGTGCTGGAGGTGCTGGGGGTACTGGAGCTGCTGGTACTGGAGGTGCTGGTGCTACTGGTGCTGGAGCTGCGTGAGTTGCTGGTCCTGGAGGTGCTCGTACTAGAGGTACTAGAGCTGCCGGAGCTGGTTGTTCTGCTAGTGCCAGAGGTGCTACTGGAGCTGCTAGCACTGGAGGTGCTGGTGCTACTGGTCCTGGAGGTGCTTGTACTAGAGGTGATGAAGCTGCCGGAGCAGGTGGTGCTGCTGGTGCTGGAGGTGCTACTGGAGCTGCTGGCACTGGAGGTGCTGGAGGTACTGCTGGTGCTGGAGGTGCTGGAGCTGGAGATACTGGAGGTACTGGAGGTGCTAGAGCTGCTGGTCTTGGAGGTGCTCGTACTAGAGGTGCTGGAGCTGCCGGAGCAGGTGGTGCTGCTGGTGCTGGAGGTGCTGGAGGTGCTACTGGAGCTGCTGGCACTGGAGGTGCTGGAGGTACTGCTCGTGCTAGAGGTGCTGGTGCTGCTGGAGCTCGTTGTGCTGCTGGGCTGGAGGTGCTACTGGAGCTGCTGGTGCTGGAGGTGCTTGAGCTGCTGGTGCTGGAGGAACTGGAGCTGCTGGTACTGCCCCGCGCCGACTATTTTTCTACCCGTAGCCGCAGTCGTCCCTGCCGCCGCCTGACTCGGTCCTTCGCCAGGTTCTTAGTCTCCCGTCGTCAACTGGCCTCACTCCACCTCTCCTGTGTCCACCGATAGACCAGTCTCAGCCACGGCTTCTTCCTGGCTCCCCGCTGCCTGCGCCTGCTCCTCACACTGAGGTGATTGAGTCCTTGACTGAGCGTCGTGAGCATGAGACTCGTGCTTCCACACCTGTTCGTGCTCGTTGTATCCGTCAGAATGTATTTGCTGTCTAGCCTACAGTGGGGTACTCTATAGTGAGTACAACCCAATTTAGGGTTTGCTATTTGTATCCCAACTTTCTATAGTGAAATCATTCCTCATTCTCCTTCTTGACTTTTCTCTCGACACTCATGCTAGCACCTAGAATCCCAGCCATGGTTCCTAAGTTCAACTAGCTATTCCAACATGCTATCAGAGTAGGTCGTTCCCAGGACCTCACATTAATGGGCCCACCACCTAATGCCCTGCTAGCCTAGGCCCCGGCCCATCGCCCCTTGGCGTCGCCCCTAGCCCCTAGGCTCGGCCCCTTGGCCCCGTCGCCCCTAGCTGTGCCACTCGGCCCCGTTGGCCCCGTCGACCCCGTCGCCCCGCGCCAGGCCGGGTACTTAGCCCGCAATCGGCCCGTACCTAGTCCGCGGCCCGTCGACACCCGCGCCCGGCCTCGTCCCTCGCCCAGCGCCTGGCCCCGTACCTTGCCCGCGCCCGGCCCCGTACCTAGCCCCGCGCCCGGCCCGTACCTCGCCCACCCCGGCCCGTACCTAGCCCGCGCCCGGCCCCGTCTCTCGCCCGCGCCCAGCCCGTACCTAGTCCGCGATCGGCCCGTACCTAGCCCGCGATCGGCCCGTCTCTAGTCCCGCGCCCGGCCCCGTACCTGCCCAGCACCCGGCCCCGTCTCTAGCCCCGCGCCCGGCCCCGTTCCGCGCCCATCGCCCGGCCCCTTACCTGCCCAGCGCCAGGCCCCGTCCTTAGCCCAGCGCCCGGCCCCGTACCTAGCCCGCGCCCGGCCACGTACCTAGACCCGCGCACGGCCCCGTATCTAGCCCGCGCCCGGCCCTGTACCTAGCCCGCGCCCGGCCCAGTTCCTAGCCCGCGCCCGGCCCCGTACCTGCCCGCGCCCGGCTACGTACCTAGACCCGCGCATGGCCCCGTACCTAGCCCGCGCCCGACCCTGTACCTAGCCCGCGCCTGGCCCCGTACCTAGCCCACCCCCGGCCCAGTACCTAGCCCGCGCCCGGCCCTGTACCTAGCCTCGCGCCCGGCCCCGTTCCGCGCCCAACACCCGGCCCCGTACCTGCCCAGCTCCCGGCCCCGTCCCTAGCCCAGCGCCCGGCCCCGTACCTAGCAGCGCCCCTCGGCTCCACTGGCCTTGTTGCCCCTAACTATGGCCCCTCGCGACCTGCAGCCCCTAACCGCGGCCCCGTCGCCTCTAGCCTCGGCCCCTCGCAACCCGTCGCCCCTAGCCGCGGCCCCGGTGCCCTGTCGCACGCGCAGCTCCGCCCCCGCCCCCCTCCCCCCCCTCCATGGGGACGGGGGGGAGAGGGTGTGAGGGGGTGGCGGATGTGCCTCAGCAACAGCAGCTGCCGCCGCGCCTCCTCCTCTCTCTCTCCCTGCCGCACCTTGTGTTGGGAGAGGGGGAGGAGCTTGGAAGTTCAGGGGGAGGCAGGAGGGGATCTGCAGCACCAGCCCCCCCCGCCCCCCCTTTCTCCTCCATCCCTGGGGGGTGAAGGATTGTGGAGCGGCAGTGGGGGGGAGGGGATCTGCAGCACCAGCCCCCCCCCCCCCGCCCCCCCCCTCCCCCCCCTCCCTTCTCCTACCTCCCCCTGCTGCGGGTGCAGCAGTGGGGGGGAGGGGATCTGCAGCACCAGCCCCCCCCCCCCCCCCCCCTTCTCCTACCTCCCCCTGCTGCGGGTGCAGCAGTGGGGGGGAGGGGATCTGCAGCACCAGCCCCCTCCCGCCCCCCCCCCTTCTCCTCCATCCCCTGCTGCAGGTGCAGCAGTGGGGGGAGGGTATGGGGGTGGCGGGTGAGTGAACCGTCCCCTGCTCCTCCTCCTCCTCCATCTCCCATTGCTGCAGCTGCCGCTGAGGGGGGTGGGTGTGTGGGAGCCGAGGGAGTGGTGCTAGGGGGGTGACGTGGGAGTGGAGCTAGGGGTGCAGCAAGGGGTGTGTGAAAGGGGGGTGGGACAGTTGGGGGAGGTTGAGCGGAGGCTGCCGTCTTGTCGTCCGTAGCACCTGTAGTCCGGGGCTCTGCTGCTGGTAGCTCAGAGAGCCTGTTGCGCCTGTCGCCCGTGGGTCCGTTGCTCCTGCCGCTCAGAGTTAGCCGCAGAGCTAGTTACTCCTGTAGTCCGGGGCCCTTGCTCCGGTAGCCACCGTGCGCGCCGCTCCTGTTGCCCGTGTGTCTGCAGCATCAGCCGTCGCCTCCTATCTCCTCTCCTCTCACAGTCCAGCCTCCTCCTCCTCACTTGCCCTTTGTGAATGCCTCTAGCTTTGCTTGTACTTGTGAACCTGTTCTATGACTGCTTGCTCTGCTGATTATACCCCACTTTGACTATGGGGGTGTGTCAGAATGTATTTGCTGTCTAGCCTGCAGTGGGGTACTCTGTAGTGAGTACAACCCAATTTAGGGTTTGCTATTTGTATCCCAACTTTCTATAGCGAAATCATTCCTCATTCTCCTTCTCGACTTTTCTCTCGAAATCATGCTAGCACCTAGAACCCCAGCCATGGTTCCTAAGTTCAACTAGCTATTCCAACAGTATCGCCCGTCCTCGTCCTCCTGCTGTCCCAAGCACTCACGGTATGGCACTTCGTCCTTCCTCTGTTCCACAGCGTGTTGTCCTGCCTGAGCCTCCCGCGTCCTCTCTTTCGCACGTTCCTGACCCTGAGTCCGACCTTGCTCGTACTGCAAGTCCTACTGTCACTCGTCTCCTCGCTACTATCATCACTGACCCTGACTTTGAGTCTACTGCTACGTTTTCCCTAGTTACGGAGCAAGTCGACTTTGCAACTACGATTCGTCTCGACTACGTCGCGAGTCTTATTACTTAGTCTGATTCTGTCTGTCCTCCGTCCGTCAGGGGTGAGCCTGCCCTTAGCAGTGACGTCCTTGAGGACTGACAGTTTGAGCTTGAGTGTCTTGCGGCCGCTTTACCTCGTTTTGCATCCATGCTGCTTTGCCCTGAGGGACACCCGGATGCACTTGACATCCCTACCCCGCGCTCTTACGCTGAGGCGATCGCAGGTGAGTACTCCTCTCAGTGGCAGACAGCAATGGACGCAGATATGGCTTCCTGGAAGTCCATAGGCACCTATGCCGACGAGGTTCCTCCTCCTGGGGCGAACATAGTTGACGGCATGTTGATTTAAAAGGTGAAGCGGCCGCCGGGTTCTCCGCTTGCCTTCAAGGCGTGTTACGTTGCTCGAGGCTTTAGTCAGCGACAGGGGGTCGACTTCTTCCATACCTTCTCCCCCACCCCGAAGATGACTACTCGTCGGTGTTAAGGTTTAGCCCTTCACGCGCCTGGTTTTGCATGTAGCAACCCTATGCGATATAGCGAGGTTTCGCATACCGCATACCGGAGCGTCGGTATTCGCCGAGTACACTCCAATAGTGCACTTCGGTATGAACTGTTCAATACTGGACCGATTTGGAGGGAAGTGACGACATTGCACACACGAGTACGTGCAACTGTCTGTTGCGAGCACCTGCGCAACTACTCCTGGACAGGTAGAATATACACCTGACGGTACTTTCACCTGATGGCGTTATCACCTGGCGGAGCCAACCTGGAATCGCATACTAGAGTAGGTGCTTGCACATTCTCCTTGAACAACGTTCTTCATGAACAACGTTCTCGTAGAACGTTGTCGCAAACGTCACTATGTTTTCTATAAGGTTCATATTGTATCTGTTGTAATCAATCAATTAATGGATCACTTTCCTTTTGTTACTGGATAACAAGCCTGTTGCTGCATACCAAGCACGCGGTTATCCAAATACCAGTATCCGGTCTCCCACAAGTCCTTACACGGAAAACTTACACCTCTCTCTCATATCGTGCAACTCTGCGCCTAGGCTCTCCCTTAATCGTCTATTCTCCGCAAGCGTTACGTTGCTCGAGGCTTCTGTCAGCAATAGGGGGTCGAACTTTTCCATACCTTCTCCCCCACCCCAAAGATGACTACTCTTCGGGTGCTGCTATGCGTTGCAGCACAGCGTGACTACGAGCTGCACTCCCTCGACTTCTCCACAGCTTTCTTGCAGGGCAGCCTTCACGAGGAGATCTGGCTGTGCCGCCCACCTGGCTTCACTGGGTCATTTCCTGCAGGTACCCATTGGAGCCTCCGGCGGCCAGTCTACGGTCTCCGCCAGGCGCCCCGAGAGTGGCACGACACACTAAGGACTACACTTGCAGCTCTTGGGTTTGCTCCTTCCTCTGCTGACCCGTCGCTGTTTCTACGCACCGACACTACCGTGCCGCCGTTCTATGTTCTATTGTACGTCGACGACTTGGTTTTTGCTACTGCTGACACGGAGGCGCTGGCCCTAGTGAAGGCGGAGCTGTAGGAGAGACATACCTGCACTGACCTGGATGAGTTGCGGAGCTATCGTGGCTTGCAGATCACCCGGGACAGAGCACGGCGCACCATCACCCTGACTTAGTCACACATGGTGCACCAGGTCCTTCAGCGCTTCGGCTTCCAGTTCTCCTCGCCACAACCCACTCCTCTGTCTACCGGCCACTTGCTCTCAGCTCCACCTTTGGACGAGTCCGTAGAGCCGAGTGGTCCGTATCCAGAGCTTGTGGGTTGCCTCATGTACCTGATGACGTGCACACGACTTGACCTCGTGTACCCTCTCAGCCTCCTGGCTCGCTACGTGGCTCCCGGTAGACACCAAAAGGTTCATTGGGATGCTGCGAAGAGGGTACTGCGTTACTTGTGTAGTACATCGGGCATGGGGCTTGTGCATGGAGGACGGGGTTCAGTGGTACTCACAGGACACTCCGACGCTTCTTGGGCCGACGACCAGGCGACTCAGCGTTTGTCACAGGGTTACACCTTCAGTCTTGGCTCTGTTTCTGTCTCGTGGAGGTCCACTCGTTCTTCTTCTGTGCTTAGTTCCAGCTGTGAGGCTGAGATATACGCTGGGGCCATGGCTGCACAGGAGCTACGCTGGCTGACCTACCTGCTGACTGACTTGGGGGAGCGGCCTTGTTCTCCTCCAGTTCTGTACGTCGACAACAAGGCCATGCTTGTCTTATGTCGTAAGCAGAGACTGGAGCACAGAACGAAGCACATTGCTCTTCGCTACTTCCTTGCATGTGAGCTTCAGCAGTGTCGTCAGCTCCGCCTTTCCTATGTGGCGTCGCGGGCCAACATTGCTGATGTGTTCACCAAGGCCCTTAGGTCTGGTGATCATCAGCGTTTTTGCACTGCTCTTGGGCTTGTGCCCACTCTTCCTCACCTGCTAGTTGCTTGACTTGCTCTTGTTGTACATTGATATGTATCTTTATACATGCTTGTTTACTCTTCCTAGGTTGTGATCAGTGTACTGCCTTGCTATTATTACTCTGCATGTGAACTGGCCTTGTGGCCGCTTGCTTGTGCTCAGATTGCATGGTGTCCTAGAGATCCACTTTGAGCTTTGCTTTGCTTTGTTCTCTTGCTTGACTGGTCTTGTGATCATCTGCTGTGTTTGCTCTCTCCTACTTAGCCTATGGGGGTGTGTCAAACTATATGTTTGTGTATTTTCTAGGCTATAGTGGGTTAGCCTACAAGGGGTATTGTTAAAGGGAGTAGAGTGTTGGCCCCGCCCTCGCTTGGGCAACGCCGACGACTTGGTCGGATGTACGGGAATAGCAGCCGACCGTCCACAGTGGGAGAGCTGCTTGACAGGCTTCGTCGAGCTACAGGGGACCGATGTGGTGTTGCTGTCGACCAGGGAGCTCGACAGCTGCAACTGACTGGTCTGGGCAACAGGTGGGCCGTCGACCAGGAGGGGCAGTTCGACCGGGAGGTTGACGGAGCAGTCCGTCGACATGAGAAGTGAGCAGCGGCCGACGAGGGGTGCTCGTCGACAACAGCTGACAGTTCTGGTCGACGGAAGGGGTCCGTCGACCAGGGGGTAGCTCGACGGGAGCTGTGGTCGACCAGGGGCACCTGGGGTTGTCCAGGTCGACCGGGTAACCTGCTCGGCGAGTTCTGCGGAGGCACGCAAACGTCGTCGAGGTCGCGATGGCGAAGGCGACTTCGGGATACCATCCCCAAGTCGATATGGCTCGTCAGGCGCAGACAACAGCCAACGGATGCACAACGGTGCAAGTCGGGCCAATCGTCTGCGCGTATTTGCGAGCGTGCGCACTGCTGTCTTCTACGGGGCAACGCTCTGCTGCAGCGTTGGCACACCGTCGGCCTGCTATGTTGGCTGGTCGCCTTTCTACAGTGCTGGCGCGGATCCTCTACGCAACGCTGGCAGGCGGTCGACCATGCTGTGCTGTCAGTCGACCAGGCTAGCTGCAGAGTTGTTAGGTGCCTGATGTAGTCATTGTTGTCATTGCTTGTTAAAACAATTATGTAATTCCAACTTTGCTAGTGGAAAATCTTGCCAATTTCTCCCGTGATTGTGCAAGCACTAAGGAACTAGGCAAAGCTTTGATCACTCCTAGTAGTTCGTGCCAACCCCCGTAGTCTAGCTCACTACCGTTGTAGAGTGAATCTCCGCATGGTGCGGTGAGCGTGGACGACCCCGCAGATTACCTTCATATAGGAGCTGATTTTTGCACCTACTAAGTCGTTCGTAGGCCGACAGCAGCGATAGTCACCATGGTCGACCCCGTAGCTAATGCGGGCGTAGCGGACACCTTGGAGATACACTTGGCTGATGCGAGGAAACGCCACGCGGATGGCGAGTACGGGACGATCCCCTTGCTGATCGTCGAGTTGGGCATCCGGTCACAGTGGGCGACGGAACACCCTTCCCGTCCTGTTTCTCCTCGACCGGTGCAAAACGAAGGTGGCATCGACGACGAGGTCGACGGCGGTGTACGAGTTAGCGGCAACAATGGCACGAAGCAGAGAGGAGTGATCAAGGTCGACGGTGGCGTCGACAGGAGTCAGGCGTGAGTTCACCAGTCGATGGCAGCTGCAGGCAGCTCGCGTGCCGACGTCGATGGTCGACGTCGCTCCCCTATATTAAGCGGTGGAGGGCTCTCGGCGACGACGCATGTGACGGCGGGCGGGATTGTACCGTCGTATGGCTACTTCAAATTTTCTCCGGACCGGATTACCGTCGCACCTCTGCAAGGTCGACGATTCACCTGGAGGGAGTCGATAGAACCTCAACTGGAGGTCGCCGGGCTGAAGGGCTTCGCCGACGGCACAGTGCCAATTCCGTCCGTGGACGATGTCGGGCTATGCGGGGAGTTTTGTGCGACTCACTTGCTCACCTTCATGGTCATCTCAAGGTGCTGCTCGCCGGTGGTGCAGCTGGCGCTCAGGAGCTGTCGAGAGCGACTGGATGCTGGTCACCAGGCATGGCACTTCATCCTGTCGACGTACCAGGTCAGGGACGACCTGTACATCACACAGCTGGAGGAGAAGATGACTCACATTCGGATGGGCGAGCAAGAGTCGGCAACGGACTACTGCAACCGTGCTCGACTGATCCTGGCTGAGATGCGGATGGCGGGCGCCGAATACTCGACAGGCGTCCTACATCTCCCACATCGTCAGGGCCTGCCGCGCGGCTACAACCTCATGAAGAGGTTGATGATGGTACCTGGCACGCGCGAGTCCCTCGACGAGGACTCCATCACCAGCTATATTCTTCAAGACGAGGTGATGTAGGAGGCCAAACAGCCCACAGAGCTCCTTCCTCAGGTAAACTACGCTGCACCGACGAAGCTGAATCAGCAGCAAGGGCAGCACAGGAATCCGGGCGGAGGTGGTAGCGGAGGTGGGCGGTCGACAATGGACGTCGGCGAGAAGAGGTCGACGCAGGACAAGGGCCGTGGAGGTGGTGTTCGACGGCGGGACTGTTGGATCTACCACGATCCCGACCACCTTTCCTACGAGTGTCCCGACCGCGATGACAGTGACGAGGACGACACCAAGGGAGGCCGCGGTCGATCGACCAGCCGTCGCCCACGTCAAGATGCGAAGCCTGCGCAACGAGAAGAAGACGTCGAAAGAAGACGTCGTCGACGAAGGACGTCGACAACTCCAGCGGCAAGAGCCAATGCGACGGGGTGGCGTCGTGCTCGATGGTCGGTGTAGTGGAGCCGACGGTCTCGCTGGCGCCGGAGGCTGGCGAGGACTTCCAGGCGGTGGCGGCAGCTGTGCAAGCCAACCCGATGGCGGTGCTACTCGACAGCGGCTGCTCCCACCACTTGATGGGGACGAAGGCGGTCTTCGTCGACATGGCGCCGAGCGACGGCGTGAAGCATGTGCGTGGATTCAACGGGGCACTACAGCCTGTTGAGGGCCGCGGAACCGTCGCCCTGCAAGGGGAGGCCGGGAAGCGGGTCCTCATCCCCGACGTTCTCTACGTTCTGGGCGTACAGGCGAACCTGCTATCTGCTGGCCAGCTGAAGGAGAGCGGAGTGCAGCTGCAAGGCGATGGCGACGAGATGCTGCTCGTCGCTACGACCGGGGAGGTGCTCGGTCGAGCACGCTACAATGGACGAGTCCTCTGCACCGACCTTCGCCCCTGCTCGACGCGATCGTAGCCGACCGAGGTGGTGGCTCTACGGACGATCGTCTCGGCGACGAAGTCGACCCCTGACCGGCTGCATGCGAGGCTCGCGCACGTCAGCGTCGACACGATCAAGAGCTCGGCAAAACATGAAGTTGCGACTGGGCTCGACATCACTCCGTCGACCGGAGCAGACCCGCCATGTGTCTCGTGTGTCGGAGGAAAGATGGCGCGGACACACCTTCCCCGACAAAGGTTCGGACGCCGAGGAGGCGCTGGCTGTCGTGCACATTGACTTGTGCGGGCCATTTCGGGTTGCTGCCAAGGATGGCAGCTTGTTCTTCCTGCTGCTGAAGGATCGCCACACTCGATTTGTGTGGGTGATGCCGGTCGCTAAGAAGAGCGACGTACTGTGGGAGTTCCAGAAGTTGCTGGTCCTGGTGGAACAGCAGGCGAAGACGTCGGTGGTGAAGCTTCGTTCAGACCGAGGAGGTGAGTTCCTCGGAAAGGCATTCACTGACTTCGTCGACGGCAAGGGCATCGTCCATGATCTGACGTGCCCTTACACTTCGCAGCAGAACGGCATGGCTGAGCGGGAGATGCGCACGGCCGTCGAGTCCGTGAGGACGATGCTGCTGCACACGGGCGTGCAGCACCACTGGTGGCACCTCGCTCTACGACAAGCTGTCTAGGTGCGCAACTGCTTGGAGCGGTCCGACGACGCCGCCGGGGACAACTCCGTACCAGCTGCTAACCGGGAAGAAGCCCGACCTCACACTGGCGCGGGTGTGGGGCTGCATGGTGCAGTTCATGGTTCCTGAGCAGCAGCGCGGTGGGAAGCTGGCGCCGAAAGCTCGCTAGGGGCTTCACCTGGGCGTGTCGCCGGAGAGTAAGGGCTGGGAGGTGCTCGACCTAACCGACAACAAGGTGGTCACGTTGGTCGAGGTGATCTTCTACGAGACGCTGTCGCTGGAGGTGTGGAAGGCGAAGTTTGGGCCGGCGTCGGGGCGGACGCAGGCACACCCGCCGACGGACACCTCAACGGCGACGGTTCCTTTGCTCGCCGAAGTCGATGAGCCTGCTGATGAGGATGTTGTGCAGGTTCTTCCACCTCCCCCAGTTCTTGCTCCTCCCTTCCCCGTAGCAGATTGGCCTGCGTCGCCACCTGTGTCGGCCACCGGAGATGAGGGGAGCCTTGAAGCGTCGCTTGTGGCGCCGGCCTGTGGCATCGCCGGCGGTCGACAAGGCGCCAGGCTTGTCGACCAGGATGGGAAGCCGTCGACGACAGGGGAGCAGCAGACAGGGGAGCTGGTCGAACAAGAGGCAGCAGCAGGGGTGCAGTCGACAGGGGAGCTGCCGAAGTCAGCAGGAGGTAAGCAGCCGGTCGACGACTTGTCCGTCAACGAAGAAGGGGAGTTGTCGGCAGGAGAAGAGTCCACCGACAATGACGTGGTGGAGGTGCCGATCACGAAGCCTGAGCTGCGACACACAGGTCGAGCTTGACGGCCGCCGGAGCGGCTGAGCTTCCACGCCTGCCTACCGACAGCTGCCTTCACCGCTGTGTATGACGAGGTCGACGATGACCTATTGTACGACGACGTCGAGGAGGATGAAGAAGCGCCGGAGCTCGACCTCGACATGCACGCAGACCCTGAACACCGCTGGGACATCGCCACGATGACCGTAAAGGAGGCGCTGGCAAGCTGGAAGGGTAAGGCGGTGAAGGCCGCCATGGAAGAAGAGATTTGTAGCCTTGTCGGCATGGGCACTTGGGAGCTGGTCGAACGCCCACGCGGGGTGAACATCATGAAGAACCGGTGGGTGCTGACGACCAAGTACTGCCTCGACGACACCGTCGAGCGTGAGAAGGCGAGGCTGGTCGTGAAGGGCTTCACGCAGGTGTGCGGTGCTGACTACGACGAGACGTACTTGCCGGTGAGCAGCTACGTCACGCTGAGGATCTTCCTCAGCATCGTCGCCGTCTTCGACCTCAACCTGATCCAGCTCGACATGAAGAACGCTTTCCTGCAGACCAAGCTCGACAGGGTGCTCTACATGTACCAGCCGGACTACTTCGACGATGGGACTGACCGGGTATGTAAGCTGCTGAAGAGCCTCTACGGGCTTAAGCAATCGCCGCTGCTGTGGTACAGGGCACTCGACGGTGTGCAGCTGGGCGCTGGCTGGAAGAAGAGCCAGGTCGACGAGGCGCTCTACTTCAAGGCCAGCGACAACGGAGTGACCTGCTGGGTGCTGCCTCGCCTACCTTGCTGACACCCGGTCGACCGCTGCCTCGCCTACCTTGCTGACACCAGCAACACCGCCTTGGAATTTGGCGGTGGACCGGAGTCGCTGGAGCTGATCGGCTACATGGACGCCGACGACGCTGGCGAAAAGCAGAAGCTGACGAGCACGAGCAGTTATGTGTTCGTCTATGGAGGGGCCGCTGTCTCCTGGTCGAGCTCGCGCATCAAGTGCGCGACATTGTCGTCGACAGAGTCGGAGTACGTTGCGGCCACGAATGTAGGCAAGGAGGGACGCCGACTTCGTTTCCATCTTGCGGAATTCAAGCTGCTCGACGCTGGGAAGTCGACCATCCTTCGCGTCGACAACAAGTCGGCAATTACGGACGTTATGGGCTTGGGGCTGACGGGAAACCTCAAGCACATGGAGCGAAGCTATGCCTGGCTGCAGCACATGGTGAGGCGCGGGAAGTTCGTACTGAAGTACATCCCGACCACCGAGCAGCTGGCAGACTTCCTGACGAAGGCGCTGCATTTTCCGGCTTTCAACCGGTGCTCTGTCGCCATCGGCCAAGTTCGTCTGACTGACGTCGGCGACAGTGACGATGATGTGCAGCAGTAGGTGCCTTGCCCTTCAGCACGGCTGGTGCGGTGACGGCGTGCTGTGTGTGGGGTGCACGCCGAGGACTTTTCTCCGTAGTGTGCTGCCGTGTGGGCTGGGGGCCCAATCGTGAGCGTGGCAGGGGAGTGTTAAAGGGAGTAGAGTGTTGGCCCCGCCCTCGCTTGGGCAACGCCGACGACTTGGTCGGATGTATGGGAATAGCAGCCGACCGTCCACAGTGGGAGAGCTGCTCGACAGGCTTCGTCGAGCTACAGGGGACCGCTGTGGTGTTGCTGTCGACCAGGGAGCTCGACAGCTGCAACTGACTGGTCTGGGCAACAGGTGGGCCGTCGACCAGGAGGGGCAGTTCGACCGGGAGGTTGACGGAGCAGTCCGTCGACATGAGAAGTGAGCAGCGGCCGACGAGGGGTGCTCGTCGACAACAGCTGACAGTTCTGGTCGACGGAAGGGGTCCGTCGACCAGGGGGTAGCTCGACGGGAGCTGTGGTCGACCAGGGGCACCTGGGGTTGTCCAGGTCGACCGGGTAACCTGCTCGGCGAGTTCTGCGGAGGCACGCAAACGTCGTCGAGGTCGCGATGGCGAAGGCGACTTCGGGATGGTATCCCGAAGTCGATGTGGCTCGTCACGCGCAGACAACAGCCGACGGATGCACAACGGTGCAAGTCGGGCCAATCGTCTGCGTGTATTTGCGAGCGTGCGCACTGCTGTCTTCTACGGGGCAACGCTCTGTTGCAGCGTTGGCACACCGTCGACGTGCTGTGTTGGCATGTCGCCTTTCTGCAGTGCTGGCACGGCTCCTCTACGCAACGCTGGCAGTCGGTCGACCATGCTGTGCTGTCAGACGACCAGGCTAGCTGCAGAGTTGCTAGGTGCCTGATGTTGTCATTGTTGTCATTGCTTGTTATAACAATTATGTAATTCCAACTTTGCAAGTGGAAACTCTTGCCAATTTTTCCCGTGATTGTGCAAGCACTAAGGAACTAGGCAAGGCTTTGATCACTCCTAGTTGTTCGTGCCAACCCCCGTAGTCTAGCTCACAACTGTTGTAGAGTGAATCTCCGCAGGTACAACACCTTAGGGTTGGTACTTGTACCCAACTCATTCATAGTTCATTCATTCCTGCACAGTTATTCTGATACCGACAACGGCAGGCAAATGCAAGGACATTGTGCGAAACACCTCCACACCGTACGGAAAGGTTTCGGACGGCTCGCAACTGATTTGCACCACGGCACATTACAACACTGGTGCTCGAAATTTCTATATGAAAACTGTGCGCTTAAGGGAAATTATCCTATGTATCAGACCTGCCCTATGGTACGGTCTGCATGAGAGTACAGTATGTTCTCACACGGGCTGATGCATCTTGTACATGAGAAGGTACACTTTATTTTCGTTTGGGTTACCCAGTGTTGCCTTGTGAAAAGGGCGCTTTAGTTATTCTTGCATTTTGCAATGGTTCCGTCAATTCGCTGCTAGAAAAAAAGGATTTGTCAGAGCTTATAAAACAATTTTAACTTAACCGTTGACATTTTGACTTCGGTCTCTTCAGTTTGACTTTGGTTTCTTCGTTACTATTGGTTCAGAATCACTGCAACTTGTGCGGGGTGCTTGTAACGTGGGTGCAACTGGCTGGTCCAAAAAACACGGGTGCAAAATTTCCATCCGGTGCAGGGCAAATTCGCGTGCAGGGGTTGAGCATCGTATGTATTATATTTTCTTTGGTGAACATGCTTTCCATCGTTTTTTTACAAGTCATGTTGTATCGAGCAAACGTGTTTAGAAAGTGTATTCTTTGTTACGCTTAACAAGCTTTCTCCAAATGAGCCATCCGTAACACATGTCGCAATCTCGTGGCGAGATGTTTTCGTTGCTCGCGTGGACGCACAGTTACTCGCCAGCAGGGCTGTCGCTTGGTCTGGGCCCAACCCTTACGAAGCTGAGCTGGCCCGAAACAAGCCCTGAAACATCCGGACAGCGGTCAAATCTAGCCCTTCAATTCAGGCCATTTGGATTCCTGCTCTGAGCCACACGCACCAGGAAGCTACGTAACTATAGGTACGTACTCTACCGATCAGAGCACGCTGGTGCGAGAGAGTAGAGAGGGATGAGAGGAAGAGAAGTGGGACACGTACACGGTCGAAGGTCAGGAAGAAGGGGGGGAAGGGGTGGGGGGAGGGGAGAGCAGGTACACGGGAAATCCAGGGAAGGCTCCAAACCCGTCCGAACATCCCAGCGCAAATCGGTTGTCGGAACCGATTTGCCAGTGTCGTCGGTGTTGGAGGTTGCGTGAGGCAACTTTGCCCCCAACCACCGAAAGGTGTTGGCTTGGTGCTCACTTTCGAGTGAGCTGCAGGTTGGCGTGGGGTTGAAGGATTGACTTCGGAAGACCCATCGATTCGGTGCCACATGGTAGCACCAGGAACATTCGAGACTCAAGGAGAATTCGGTTTGGTGAAATTCGAGTGTCGAATTTCACCCCTTCGAAATGTTAATCGAACTTTCGAGAGTGTAGAAATTCGAGGTTACTTGTGCGACCCGATGTTTGTTGCATGATATAAATCTGTTTGCTTTGTATTGCATGAATCATACTGAAATCGAGAATCACTTTGTATGAAGTAAATTCGAACACAAATTCCAGAGAGTTGTAAATTCCGGCGAACCCTGGGCAACCGCGACGATGTTCGACATGTCGGTGGTACCGATTTTCACGGGACAAAACTACTCCGCATGGAAGTTTAAGTTCCAAGTGCTCGTGATGGAGCGGGGACTTTGGGGTTTCTTTGATGGAACGGAGAAGAAGCCGGAGAACGAGAGCGACATCGCGGCATGGAAGAAGAAGGACCAAAAGGCGTTCGCTATGTTGATTTCGCGCATCGGCATCAATCTCGTGAGCGCGGTACGCACGTGCATCAAGTTCGAAGCGTCTGCTTATTAAGTGTGGAAGCGGCTCGAGACGATTCACGTGAACAAGACTCTCCACGGCAAGATCCTAGCCTGGAATGCGTTCTACACGGTGAAGATGCGCGCGGGCGAATCGATGCACGAGTATGCGACTCGTGTGGAGGAACTCAGGGAAACATTCATGGACCTCGGTGGAACGATCACGAAGGAGGATTGCATTTTGACCTTGCTTTGCGGCCTTCCAGAAGAGTGGTCGACGTTGATTACGACACTCGATAGTGTGCAAGACACTTGGACAGAGGAAATGGTGGTCGGTCAGCTTCTCCATGAGGAATCGCGTCGCCGACAATTCGCTAATGAGAGCATGGGGACTGCCATGTTCTCCGGAGGGAGTTCTGGAGGAAATTCCAAGTGGAGCAAGGGTGCGACGAAGAAGTCGTCCGGTGGAAGCTATCGCGGCAAGGCAAACACATCGAACAGCGCAAGCAAGTGCCACTATTGTGGCAAAGCGGGACACTTTTGGCGTGAGTGTCGCAAGCGCCCGAGCGATTGGACTCCATCGAAGGCGCGAAACCACGAGGGCAATGCGCATACGGCATCCGGCGAGGCGGATGATTCAAGGGAGTCAATCGTGTTATTGGCGGGTGATCGGACCAACACTCCAAGCGACGCATGGTTCCTCGACACCGGCGCAACACAACACATGATGCACTCGGCATCGTTCCTCACCAACGTTGGTACACCGGGAGACGTAACGCGCTGACAAACATATGTGTTTATGTGTTTACAGTTGTCTAGGCTACAGTGGGTTTAGCCTTAGAGGGTACACAATTTCTCTCGACATTGTACTTGTACCCCTCCTTCCTTCCTAGTAAACCATTTTCTCGCTACTATCTAACATGGTATTAGAGTAGGTTCCTCTTGGGCCCACCACCTACTACGTCGTTCCTAGCCCCGCGCCCCGCCCGTACCGCGCCCGCGATAGTCCCGTACCTAGCCTGCGCCCGGCCCAGTCTCCTGCCTGCGCCTGGCCCGTACCTAGCCCGCGATAGGCCCGTACCTAGCCCGCGCTCGGCCCTGTCTCACGCCCGTGCCCCTAGCCAGCAATCGCCCCATCGACACCCGCGCCCGGCCCCGTACCTAGCCTGCGCCCCGTCGACGCCCGCGACCGGCCCGTACCTAGCCCGCGACCCGGCCCCGTACCTAGCTCGCGATCGCCCCGTCGACACCCGCGCCAGGCCCTGTACCTAGCCCGCGCCCCGTCGACGTTCGCGACCAGCCCGTACCTAGCCCGCGACCCGGCCCCTTACCTAGCCCGCGCCCTGTCGACACCCGTGCCCGGCCCCGTACCTAGCCAGCACCCCGTCGACACCCGCGCCCGGCCCCGTACCTCGCCGCGCTAGGCCCCGTTCCTAGCCCAGCGCCCGGCCCCGTACCGAGCCCCGGCCCGTCAACACCCATGCCCGACCCCCTGTTTGGCCCCTCGGCCCCGCCTCTCGACCCCGTGTGACTGGCCCCTCGGCCCCCCCCCTAGCCCCCCCCGGCCCCTTGTTTGGCCCCGCGGCCCCTAGGCCCCTCGGCCCCACCTCAGAGCCCTGCGCCCGGCCCCCTGTTTGGCCCCTCGGCCCCGCCTCTCGGCCCCGTGTGATTGGCCCCTCGGCCCCCCCTAGGCCCCCCGGCCCCTTGTTTGGCCCCGCGGCCCCTAGGCCCCTCGGCCCCACCTCAGAGCACTGCACCCGGCCCCCTGTTTGGCCCCTCGGCCCCATGTGATTGGCCCCTCGGCCCCCCCTAGGCCCCCCGGCCCCTTGTTTGGCCCCGCGGCCCCTAGGCCCCTCGGCCCCACCTCAGAGCCCTGCGCCCGGCCCCCTGTTTGGCCCCGCGGCCCCTAGGCCCCTCGGCCCCACCTCAGAGCCCTGCGCACGGCCCCATGTTTGGCCCCTCGGCCCCGTGTGATTGGCCCCTCGGCCCCTCCTAGGCCCCCCGGCCCCTTGTTTGGCCCCGCGGCCCCTAGGCCCCTCGGCCCCACCTCAGAGCACTGCACCCGCCCCCCTGTTTGGCCCCTCGGCCCCGCCCCTCGGCCCCCCCCCCTAGGCCCCCCGGCCCCTTGTTTGGCCCCGCGGCCCCTAGGCCCCTCGGCCCCACCTCAGAGCCCTGCGCCCGGCCCCCTGTTTGGCCCCTCGGCCCCGCCCCTCGGCCTCGTGTGATTGGCCCCTCGGCCCCCCCTAGGCCCCTCGGCCCCCCCTAGGCCCCCCGGCCCCTTGTTTGTCCCCTCGGCCCCTAGGCCCCTCGGCCCCACCTCAGAGCCCTGCGCCCGGCCCCCTGTTTGGCCCCTCGGCCCCGCCCCTCGGCCCCGCGTGTTTGGCCCCTCGGCCCCCTAGGCCTCTCGCCCCCCCCCTAGGCTACTAGGTCCCTCGGCCCTCTTGTTTGGCCCCTCGGCCCCTAGGCCCCTCGGCTCCGCTCCTTAGCCACTGCTACTGCTGCTCCTGAGTCCTGTGCCACTATGGCGTCGCTTCGCGTTCTCCCGTTCGACCCGGAGGGCAGACCTGTAGCATTTGACACGTGGCACGACGATCTGCAACTGTACCTACTGAGCGATAGTCGGGACAGTGTCTCACTGTTTGACCACGTGTCCGGTGCCGCTCCAGCCCCTCCCGCCACAGCTGACGTTTCGACTCGTTCCCAGTGGCTGTCTCGTGACGCTACTACCCGCTTGGCCATTCGCAACCACCTGCCCGCGACCGAGTGTGCTCACTTTGGCGAGCACAGGACAGGACAGGCCTTGTACGACGCTGTCGTTGCTCGCTACTCCTCCCCTGCCACTGCTGCTATTGGCAGGCTGCTACTGCCCTACCTGTTCCCTCAGCTGTTGGCTTTTGCCACAGTAGCCGACCTGGTTACCCACCTGCGCACTAGCGCCGCTCGCTACCGCGCTGCCGTCCCTGCTGAGTTCCTTCCCACGAACCAGCCCCCCATGTTCATCACCCTCTACTTCATTGTCACTCGCCTCCCTGACTCCCTTCGCTCTGTCAGGGACCACTTCCTCACCCTCGACCCCACCTCCCTCACTGTTGACCTCCTCGAGCAGCATCTCCTCGCAGCTGAGACTAGTGCAGTTGCTGTAGGTGCTGCTCGTGGCACTCCGCGCTCACCCTTCTTTGAGGGGTGCTCCCCCTCCCCCCTTTCCTCCTCCTTCGCCTCTGCTGCTGCTGCAGACGTCTCTGTTCGTGAGGACGTCGGTGCTACTTCGACTAGTACGAAGCGCCGCAACAGCAAGGGCAAGGGTGGCCGGGGTAGTGGAGGAGGCAGCGGTGGTGGTGGAGGTGGCAGTGGGAGTGGTAGTGGGGGCAGCGGTAGAGGAGGCGGAGGCGGTGGAGGTGGTGGCGGCGGTGGGACCGGTGGCGGCAGTGGAGGCTCTGGTGGCGGCGGTGGAGGCAGCAGAGGGAGTGGCGGCAGTGGAGGCGGTGGGACCAGTGGTGGTCGGTCTGGGCCTCAGCGTGGAGGCCCTGGTGGTGGTCAGGGCCAGCAGCAGCAGCGTCGGAGCGAGACTCAGACGCCCCAGCAGCTCCGTGAGTGGTTGGTTCAGCGTGGGGCGGGTAAAGGTAGTGAGACCTGCCCGTATGTCATTCGCACGGGTGCCCGTGCGGGCCGGACATGCGGGAGGTTTCACACTGAGCGCCACTGCTTTGCCCGCCTTGACGACGCCTGGCGTACTCAGTTTGGTGATGACGTCGAGCGCCCTCGTTGGGCGGAGTTGCTTAGGTCCGGAGTTGCTATCTTTGACCTAGACTTTGATGTTATTATCTTTGCCATGTATGCTTTGTCTTTTAGTGCTGAGGGTGACTGTTACTTGTGTGTGCCGCCTGACCCAGGTATAGCCGCTGCTGCTCTAGGTACTAGTGCGTCTGGTACTCCCCCTGGTACTGCACCTGCTGAGGCCCTGCACACCTTCACGTTGGACTCCGGCGCCTCGCGCTGTTTCTTTCGTGACAGCACCACTCTCACTCCTCTTCCTGCACCTGTTCCGGTCAGACTGACTGACCCCTCAGGGGGCCCAGTCGTTGCCAGTTCCTCCACTGTCCTCCCGTGTCCGGCGGTTCTGTCCGGCTCACTGTCAGGTTTTCACCTCCCCTCGTTCTCTACGAACTTGGTGAGTACCGCTGCCCTTCAGGATGCGATGGTCACTACCACCACTCCTGGGGGTCAGCGTGTGTCGATCTGCACGTGCACACGGACGGGGCGTCACCTGGCTACGTTCACTCGTCGGCCAGGGTCGAGTCTGTACACACTGGCTACTGAGCCTCCTCAGGTCGCTGCGTCTGCTCAGGTGTCCGCGTCAGGTCAGGTAGCCGCCTCTTGCTCATGTCGCCTTCTGTCGCACCACACTCTTCTTTGGCACCACCGCCTGGGTCACCCCTCCCTGCCACGCCTTCGTGGCATGCACTCCCGTCTCCTTGTCTCTGGTCTCCCCAGGTCTCTGCCTCCCTTACCGCCCTCGCCTGCCCCGCCCTGTCTTCCTTGCATCAAGGGGCGGCAGCGCGCCGCTCCTCACTCCTCCTCGTTTCCCCCGACGACTGCTCCCCTGCAGACCCTCCACCTGGACGTGTGGGGCCCAGCCCGCGTCAGTGGACAGGGCCGCGAGCGCTACTTTCTACTGGTAGTTGACGACTACACGCGGTACACCACAGTCTTCCCCTTGCACAGCAAGGGTGAGGTCTTTGCTGTCTTGATCCCTTGGATCCGCACAGTCCGTCTCCAGCTGCGCGAGCGGTTCGGCCAGGACCTTCCTGTCCTGCGTCTGCACTCTGACAGAGGTGGTGAGTTCTCCTCCGACCTCTTGCGGGACTTTTTTCGTGGGGAGGGCATTCGCCAGTCGTTCACCGCTTTCGGACTCCCCTCAGCAAAATGGGATTGCTGAATGCCGCATTGGCTTAGTCATGGAGGTGGCTCGTACCTCCATGATCCATGCGGCTGCTCCCCATTTTCTGTGGCCGTTTGCGGTCCGGTACGCTGCACATCAGCTCAACCTTTGGCCCCGTGTCTCCTTGCCGGAGACCTCGCCCACACTGCGTTGGACGGGGAAGGTTGGCGATGCGTCGGTGTTCCAGGTCTGGGGTTCTCGTGCCTTTGTTCGCGATACATCCGCGGACAAGCTCTCCGCCCGCGCCATTTCCTGCGTCTTCCTTGGCTTTGTCCCTGACGCGCCTGGCTGGCAGTTTTACCACCCCACCTCGCGCCGTGTCCTCCCTTCTCAGGACGTCACGTTCGATGAGTCGGTTCCCTTTTACCGTCTCTTCCCCTACCGCTCTGCCCCTTCCCCGCCCCCGCCGCTCTTCCTTGCTCCCGGTCCACCTCCAGTAGACCCCCTCCCGCCCAAGGGTCCTGCTCCCTCGGGAGTGTCTCAGGTAGACCCTCTCCCTGGTACTGCGCCTGTTCAGGTAGCTGTCGTCTCAGGTGCTGCTCCAGGTGCTGCGTCTGGGGGTGCTGCGTCTGGGGGTGCGGAGCCGGGGGGTGCGGGGTCTGAGGGTGCTGGGTCGGGGGGTGCTGAGCCTGAGGGTGTTGAGCCTGGGGGTGCTGAGTCGGAGGGTGCGGAGCCTGGGGGTGCTGAGTCGGAGGGTGCGGAGTCTGGGGGTGCTGAGCCTAGGGGTGCAGCTTCGTCTGGAGGTCCTGCTGGTGCTTCACCGTGACTGTCCTCGCAGCAGCTGCGTGAGTGGATTGTTCAGCGTGCACACCGTCGGAGTGGAGCTCCTGGGGCTGGCGAGCCTGGAGACGCTGGAGCTGGAGGTGCTGCTGTTACTACTGGAGCTGGAGACCCTACGGAGCCTGGAGCAGCTGGCGCCGGAGGCGCTGGAGCTGGTGTACCTGGAGTTGGAGGCCCTTGTGCAGGAGGCGCTGGAGCTGCAGGAGCTGGAGCTGTTGACCCTGGAGCTGGAGGTGCTCGAGGCACTGTGCGGCCGCGACCGTACTTCGTTCCCCTGCTTCAGCAGGTTCTTGGTGTCCCGTCTTCTACTGGTCTTCCTCCTCCCTTCCTATGTCCACCGCTTGACCAGTCGCAGCCGCCGTTACAGCCAGCCTCCCCACTGCCTGTTCCCTCTCCTTACACTGAGCACTCTGGAGGTCTTACAGAGCGTCGTGAGCCTGCGTCTCGTCCTGTCTCGCCTGTTCGCACTGCTCGTCGCGCTCCTCGTTTGCGTCCTCCTCCTGTCCCAGGCACGCACACCATGGCACCCCGTCCTTCCTCTGTTCTACTGCGTATTCCTCTGCCTACTCCTCCTAAGTCCTCTCTTCCTGAGGTCCCTGACCCTGAGTCTGACTGAGCGTGTGCTGCCAGTCCCACTGTCGCTCGTCTCCTTGCCACTGCTGTCACTGACCCGTCCTTTGAGTCTGCTGCTGCTTCTGCTCTCGTTGCTGAGCTGCTTGACTTTGCTGCTGCCTGCCGTCTTGACTACGCCTCTGCTCTAGTCACTGAGTCTGTGCCTGCCAGTCCTCCTTCCGTCGGGGGTGAGTGTGCTCTTAGCATGGACGTCCTTGAGGACAGGCAGGAGGACTTTGAGTGTCTTGCAGCTGCTGTACCTCGTTTCGCTTCCTTGCTGCTTGCCCCTGAGGGAGACCCGGATGCTCCAGACATCCCGACCCCGCGCTCTTACGCAGAGGCGATTATGGGTCCTTACTCCTCTCAGTGGCAGGCAGCTATGGATGCCGAGATGGCATCCTGGAAGTCCACAGGCACTTACGTTGACGAGGTTCCCCCACCTGGGGTGAACATAGTCGATGGCATGTGGATCTTCATGGTGAAGCGGCCGCCGGGTTCTCCGCCTGCCTTCAAGGCACGCTACGTTGCTCGAGGTTTCAGTCAGCGACAGGGAGTTGACTACTTCCAGACCTTCTCCCCCACCCCGAAGATGACTACTCTTCGGGTGTTGCTGCACGTAGCTGCTCAACGTGACTATGAGTTACACTCCCTGGACTTCAGTACAGCCTTCCTGCAGGGCAGCCTGCACGAGGAGATCTGGCTGCGTCGACCACCTGGTTTCACTGGGTCATTTCCTGCAGGTACCCAGTGGAGCCTCCGCCGGCCAGTCTACGGTCTCCGCCAGGCGCCTCGCGAGTGGCATGACACACTCAGGACGACACTTGCGGCTCTTGGGTTTGTTCCTTCTACAGCAGACCCGTCGTTGTTTCTACGCACCGACACCTCGCTGCCGCCCTTCTACGTCCTAGTGTACGTCGACGACCTTGTCTTTGCCACGGCTGACACTGAGGCACTAACCCTTGTGAAGTCCGAGCTGCAGAAGAGACATACTTGCACTGACCTGGGTGAACTGTGCAGCTATCTTGGCCTGCAGATCACCCGGGACAGAGCACGGCGCACCATCACACTGACTCAGTCACACATGGTGCACCAGGTCCTTCAGCGCTTCGGCTTCCAGTACTCCTCGCCACAGCTCACTCCTCTGTTTACCAGCCACTCGCTCTCAGCTCCACCTTTGGACGAGTCCGTAGAGCCGAGTGGTCCGTACCCAGAGCTTGTGGGTTGCCTCATGTACCTGATGACTTGCACACGACCTGACCTTGCGTACCCTCTCAGCCTTCTGGCTCGCTACGTGGCTCCCGGTAGGCACCGAAAGGTGCACTCGGATGCTGCGAAGAGGGTACTGCGTTACCTGTGCAGTACGTCGGGCATGGGGCTTGTGCTTGGAGGACGGGGTCCGGTTGTCCTCACTGGTCACGCAGACGCTTCCTTGGTTGACGACTCAGCTACGCAAGCGGTCGTCGCAGGGTTACACCTTCAGCCTTGGGTCCGGCTCAGTTTCTTAGCGTTCTACCCGCTCGTCCTCAGTTCTCAGCTCCAGCTGTGAGGCTGAGATCTACGCCGGAGCCATGGCTGCTCAGGAGCTACGCTGGCTCACCTACTTGCTGACCGACTTGGGAGAGCCGCCTCGTTCGCCTCCAGTCCTGTACGTAGACAACAAGGCCATGATAGCCTTGTGTCAAGAGCACAGACTGTAGCACAGAACGAAGCACATCGCTCTGCGATACTTCCTTGCTCGAGAGTTGCAGCAGCGTGGTCAGCTTCGTCTAGCGTACGTGGCCACTCGGGCCAACACTGCTGATGTCTTCACCAAGGCACTTCCGCCTGGTGACCATCAGCGCTTTGTTACTGTGTTAGGCCTTGTGCCTACTTTGCCTCACTTACTGCCAGACTCTGCCTGTACTGTGATCTATCTATATACCTGCATGCTTGTACTTGCTAGGGTATGATCACTGTATTATTTGTTCTCTTTATATAACTCTGCATGTGAACTGGCCTTGTGGCCCTTTGCTTGTGCTCGGACTGTGTGGTGACTTTGTGATCCACCCTGAGCTTTGCTTTGCTTTGCTTCTTCTCTTGACTGGTCTTGTGACCATTGCTTGCTCTGGCTATCCCCCACTTCGCCTATGGGGGTGTGTCAAACATATGTGTTTATGTGTTTACAGTTGTCTAGGCTATAGAGGGTTTAGCCTTAGGGGGTACACAATTTCTCTCGACATTGTACTTGTACCCCTCCTTCCTTCGTAGTAAACCATTTTCTCGCTACTATCTAACACGCGCGTCGTCTTCGGAGCCGATGGGAGCCGCGGTGTCGGCGCGGTGGGTCCAGGCGGCTCGCGGACTCGAGGTGAGAGCGTGGTCGACCAGCTCAAGAAGAACGGGGCCAAGGTGATAAGGTCGCACAGCAAGGGTGATGGAATCGGGAGTGCAGATGGGGGCCATGCCGACGAGGTTGCCGCGCAAGACGCTGGACCATCAGCCTCGCCCCTGGTTGCTGAGAAGCCCCATGGTCTGGCGAGCGGCGGGAAAGGCTTGAGCGACAAGGAGATCCCAACCACTCAAACGGCGATAGATGGCGGCGCCAGAACCGTCAAGGGACCGTCTGTCGGGGTGGCGGGGACCACGTCGATTCCCCGTAAACCCCCTGTGGCTAGCAGCGCGCCGGTCAGCCCGTCAGCCGCCAACAACAATGGGCCGGCCCTTGCCGCTACTCCAGCTCCAGCAGGCCCGTCTGCCGCCAAGGGCGACACGAAGGATGCTGCGGCTAACTGTCAAAGTTCCCGCAGCGGCGAACGCGCTCAGGGAAATGCTCCACCGCATGGAGGCCCATTGCAAGGACGTGCAGTAGCCTCCCTTGGTCGATGCCGCCCCCCGCCGAAACAGCACGTCGCTCTGTCACTCCGCAGGTCGCCGCCACAACGCCCAGTGCCCCACCTACCGCGCCTCTGGTCGCCGCCCGTCCTCCTGCGGACCCAAAGTCCGCATTGCTTCGCGCCTGGTTAGGCGCACGTAGTGCGCCAGCGCCAACACGGACTCAGCCGGAAGCAGGCTCAAGCGCGACGCCGACGTCGGTAAACGAGGCGGCGGAGAAGGGCGTGAGGGCAGCGCTAGCCACCGGCGGCGGGGCCGTTGATCTTGCACGGGCGTCGAAAGGCCACAACGACACCGACATAGCTGCCATCCAGAACCTGTTGGAAGCGGTAAAACGCCCCAGGCACCCCCCTGCTTTGGCCATCTTGGACACGACGCATGTGGAGCCCTCGGCGAGTCCCCCCGGTGGTTCAGCGGAGCCAAAGAGAACCACTGATGCTGTCGGCGAGGGAGAGTCGAAACGGAAGGGGAAGGCCAACACATGGAAAGGGAGGGCGAGCTCTCAGAGGAAAACACGGGCGATGACGGCCGAGACAGGGAGGGAGAAGGCAAAGGAGAATTCGGTGGAGAAAGGGAAGGAGAAGGCGGAGGAGAATCAGGAGGAGAAGTCGGTTGGCGAGGGTACGTCGGTGAAGAAAGGGAAGGAGAAGGCGGCGGAGAAGGAGAAGGAGAAGGAGAAGGCGGTGGAGAAGGAGAAGGAGAAGAAGAAGGAGAAGGAGAAGGAGAAGGAAAAGGAGGAGAAGGAGAAGGAGAAAGGACGGAAGGGTCATGGCATTCGCCACGACAACTCGGGCGACGGTCTAGGGTGGGTGGGCGAGATTAAGGTGCTCGGCGCTAATCGATACATCGGCAAGTCGCACGACAAGATGGAGCCGGCGTACCTGCACTCGATTGCGTACATCGTCTACGACGGTTACGTCAGCAAGGTCCTCATGGCCGAGCTCACCGACTTGGAGGAAACCGAGTTGGAGAAGTGGAGGAAGGTGTGGGAGGAGGTCAAGATTTTGCCGACAGGGATGTGGACGGTGATATGGGCACGAGGCGCGTACCTTCCAAAAACACGATAAGTCGGACACCCTTCGGCCGATGTCGGAGTCACTAATGGTCGCCCGGTTTCATGTGATTGCGTGATAGGTTCGATGACATTCTCGGAAAGTATCGAGCGTACAAGAGCTCAGGCAATGCGCACCACGACGGGTGTGAGAATAGTAGGCGAGAATGATTGACTAGGAAAAGGGAAGGGGTACAAGTAGAATGTCGAGAGAAATATGTACCCCCTAAGGCTAAACCCACTATAGCCTAGACAACTATAAACACATAAACTAAGCCTAGATATAACTAAGCATATATGTTTGACACACCCCCATAGGCGAAGTGGGGGATAGCCAGAACAAGCAATGGTCACAAGACCAGTCAAGAGAAGAAGCAAAGCAAAGCAAGCTCAGGGTGGATCACAAAGTCACCACACAGTCCGAGCACAAGCAAAGGGCCACAAGGCCAGTTCACATGAAGAGTTATATAAAGAGAACAAACAATACAGTGATCATATCCTAACAAGTGCAAGCATGCAGGTATATAGATAGATCACAGTACAGGCAGAGTCAGGCAGTAAGTAAGTGAGGCAAAGTAGGCACAAGGCCTAACACAGTAACAAAGCGCTGATGGTCACCAGGCGGAAGTGCCTTGGTGAAGACATCAGCAGTGTTGGCCCGAGTGGCCATGTACGCTAGACGAAGCTGACCACGCTGGCTGCAACTCTCGAGCAAGGAAGTATCGCAGAGCGATGTGCTTCGTTCTGTGCTCAAGTCTGCGCTCCTGACACAAGGCTATCATGGCCTTGTTGTCTACGTACAGGACTGGAGGCGAATGAGGCTGCTCTCCCAGGGTCGGTCAGCAAAAAGGTGAGCCAGCGTAGCTCCTGAGCAGCCATGGCTCCGGCGTAGATCTCAGCCTCACAGCTGGAGCTGAGAACTGAAGACGAGCGGGTAGACCGCCAGGAAACCGAGCCGGACCCAAGGCTGAAGGTGTAACCCTGCGACGACCGCTGCGTAGCTGAGTCGTCAACCCAGGAGGCGTCTGCGTGACCAGTGAGGACAACAGGACCCCGTCCTCCAAGCACAAGCCCCATGCCCGACGTACTGCACAGGTAACGCAGTACCCTCTTCACAGCATCCCAGTGCACCTTTCGGTGCCTACCGGGAGCCACGTAGCGAGCCAGAAGGCTGAGAGGGTACGCGAGGTCAGGTCGTGTGCAAGTCATCAGGTACATGAGGCAACCCACAAGCTCTGGGTATGGACCACTCGGCTCTACGGACTCGTCCGAAGGTGGAGCTGAGAGAGAGTGGCTGGTAGACAGAGGAGTGAGCTGTGGCGAGGAGTACTGGAAGCCGAAGCGCTGAAGGACCAGGTGCACCATGTGTGACTGAGTCAGTGTGATGGTGCGCCGTGCTCTGTCCCGGGTGATCTGCAGGCCAAGATAGCTGCACAGTTCACCCAGGTCAGTGCAGGTATGTCTCTTCTGCAGCTCGGACTTCACAAGGGTCAGTGCCTCAGTGTCAAGCCGTGGCAAAGACGAGGTCGTCGACGTACACTAGGACGTAGAAGGGCGGCAGCGAGGTGTCGGTGCGTAGAAACAGCGACGGGTCTGCTGTAGAAGGAACAAACCCAAGAGCCGCAAGTGTAGTCCTGAGTGTATCGTGCCACTCGCGAGGCGCCTGGGCGGAGACCGTAGACTGGCCCGGCCGAGGCTCCACTGGGTACCTGCAGGAAACGTCCCAGTGAAACCAGGTGGTCGGCGCAGCCAGATCTCCTCGTGCAGGCTGCCCTGCAGGAAGGCTGTACTGAAGTCCAGGGAGTGTAACTCGTAGTCACGCTGAGCAGCTACGTGCAGCAACACCCAAAGAGTAGTCATCTTTGGGGTGGGGGAGAAGGTCTGGAAGTAGTCAACTCCCTGTCGCTGACTGAAACCTCGAGCAACGTAACGCGCCTTGAAGGCAGGCGGAGAACCCGGCGGCCGCTTCATCCTGAAGATCCACATGCCATCGACTATGTTCACCCCAGGTGGGGGAACCTCGTCGACGTAAGTGCCTGTGGACTTCCAGGATGCCATCTCGGCATCCATAGCTGCCTGCGCATGAGAGGAGTAAGGACCCGTAATCGCCTCTGCGTAAGAGCGCGGGGACGGGATGTCTGGAGCATCCGGGTCTCCCTCAGGGGCAAGTAGCAAGGAAGCGAAACGAGGTACAGCAGCTGCAAGACACTCAAAGTCCTCCTGCCTGTCCTCAAGGACGTCCGTACCAAGAGCACACTCACCCCCGACGGACGGAGGACTGGCAGGCACAGACTGAGCAACTAGAGCAGAGGCGTAGTCGAGACGGCAGGCAGCAGCACAAAGTCAAGTAGCTCAGCAACGAGAGCAGAAGCAGCAAGCAAGACTCAAAGGACGGGTCAGTCACAGCAGTGGCAAGGAGACGAGCGACAGTGGGACTGGCAGCACGCGCTCGGTCAGACTCAGGGTCAGGGACCTCAGGAAGAGAGGACTCAGGAGGAGCAGGCAGAGGAACACGCAGTGGAACAGAGGAAGGACGGAGTGGCCATGGTGTGTGTGCCTGGGACAGGAGGAGGACACGAACGAGGAGCGCGAGGAGCAGTGCAAACAGGCGAGACAGGACGAGACGTAGGCTCACGATGCTCTGTAAGACATCCGGACTGCTCAGTGTAAGGAGAGGGAAACAGGCAGTGGGGAGGCTGGCTGTAACGGCGGCTAGCGACTGGTCAGGCGGTGGACACAGGAAGGGAGGAGGGAAGACCAGTAGAAGACGGGACACCAAGAACCTGCTGAAGCAGGGGAACGAAGTACGGGCGCGGTCGCACAGTGCCTCCAGCACCTCCAGCTCCAGGGTCAACAGCTCCAGCTCTTGCAGCTCCAGCGCCTCCTGCGCCAGGGCCTCCCAACTCCAGCTACACCAGCTCCAGCGCCTTTGGCGCCAGCTGCTCCAGGCTCCGTAGGGTCTCCAGCTCCAGTAGTAACAGCAGCACCTCCAGCTCCAGTGTCTCCAGGCTCGCCAGCCCAGGAGGTCCACTCCGACGGTGTGGGCGCTGAACAAGCCACTCACGTAGCTGCTGCGAGGACAGTCGCGGTGAAGCACCAGCAGGAACCTCCAGACGAAAAGCAGCACCCCAAGGCTCAGCACCCCCAGACATCCGCACCCTCCGACTCAGCACCCCCAGGCTCCGCACCCTCCGACTCAGCACCCCCAGGCTCAACACCCTCAGGCTCAGCACCCCCAGACCCAGCACCCTCAGACCCCGCACCCTCCGGCTCCGCACCCCCAGACGCAGCACCCCAGATGCAGCACCCCCAGACGCAGCACCCCCAGACGCAAGCACCTTGGAGCAGCACCTGAACAGGCGCAGAAGTACCAGGGAGAGGGTCTACCTGAGGACACTCCCGAGGGAGCAGGACCCTGGGGCGGAAGGGGGTCTACCGGAGGTGGACGGGGAGCAAGGAAGAGCGGCGGGGGCGGGGGAAGGGGCAGAGCGGTAGGGGAAAGAGCCGGTAGAAGGGAACTGACTCGTCGAACGTGACGTCCTGAGAAGGGAGGACACGGCGCGAGGTGGTGGTGGTAAAACTGCCAACCCGGCGCGTCAGGGACAAAGCCAAGGAAGACGCAGGGAATGGCGTGGGCGGAGAGCTTGTCCGCGGACGTATCGCGAACAAAGGCACGAGAACCCCAGACCCGGAACACCGACGCATCGCCAACCTTCCCCGTCCAACGCAGTGTGGGCGAGGCCTCCGGCAAGGAGACACGGGGCCAGAGGTTGAGCTGATGCGCAGCGTACCGGACCGCAAACGGCCACAGAAAATGGGGAGCGGCCGCATGAATCATGAGAGGTACGAGCGACCTCCATGACTAAGCCAATGCGGCGCTCAGCAATCCCATTTTGCTAAGGGGAGTCCGGAAGCGTGAACGACTGGAGAATGCCCTCCCCACGACAAAAGTCCCGCAAGAGGTCGGAGGAGAACTCACCACCTCTGTCAGAGTGCAGACGAGGACAGGAAGGTCCTGGCCGAACCGCTCGCGCAGCTTGGAGACGGACTGTGCGGATCCAAGGGATCAAGACAGCAAAGACTTCACCCTTGCTGCGCAAGGGGAAGACTGTGGTGTACCGCGTGTAGTCGTCAACTACCGGAAGAAAGTAGCGCTCGCGGCCCTGTCCACTGACACGGGCTGGGCCCCACACGTCCATGTGGAGGGTCTGCAGGGGGAGCAGTCGTCGGGGGAAACGAGGAGGGAGTGAGGAGTGGCGCGCTGCCGCCCCCTCGACGCAAGGAAAGACAGGGCGGGGCAGGTGAGGGCGGCAGGGGAGGCAGAGACCTGGGGAGACCAGAGACAAGGAGACGGAGGAGTGCATGCCACGAAGGCGTTGGCAGGGAGGGGTGACCAAGGCGGTGGTGCCAAAGAAGATTCTGGTGCGACAGGAAGCGACACGAGCAAGAGGCGGCTACCTGACCTGACGCGGACACCTGAGCAGACGCAGCGACCTGAGGGAGGCTCGGTAGCCAGTGTGTACAAGACTCGACCCCTGGCCGACGAAGTGAACGTAGCCAGGTGACGCCCCGTACGTGTGCACGTGCAGATCGACACACGCTGACCCCCAGGAGTGGTGGTAGTGACCATCGCATCCTGAAGGGCAGCGGTACTCACCAAGTTTCGTAGAGAACGAGGGGAGGGAAGCCTGATAGTGAGCCGGACGGAACCGCCGGGACACGGGGAGGACAGTGGAGAACTGGCAACGACCGGGGCCCCCAGAGGGGTCAGCCAGTCTGACCGGAAACAGGTGCAGGAAGAGGAGTGAGAGTGGTGCTGTCACGAAAGAAACAGCGCGAGGCGCCGGAGTCCAACGTGAAGGTGTGCAGGGCCTCAGCAGGCGCAAGTACCAGGGGGAGTACCAGACGCACTAGCACCTAGAGCAGCAGCAGCTATACCTGGGTCAGGCGGCACACACCAGTAACAGTCACCCTCAGCTCTAAAAGACAAAGCATACATGGCAGAGATAATAACATCAAAGTCTAGGTCAAAGATAGCAACTCCCGACCTAAGCAACTACCGCCCAGCGAGGGCGCTCGACGTCATCACCAAACTCAGTACGCTTGGCGTCTTCAAGGCGGGCAAAGCAACGGCGCTCAGTGTGAAACCTCCCGCATGTCCGGCCCGCACGGGCACCCGTGCGAATGACATACGGGCAGGTCTCACTACCCTCACCCGCCCCACGCTGAACCAACCACTCACGGAGCTGCTGGGGCGTATGAGTCTCGCTCCGACGCTGCTGCTGCTGGCCCCGACCACCACCAGAGCCTCCACGCTGAAGTCCAGACCGAGCACCACTGGTCCCACCGCCTCTACTGCCGCCACTCCCTCCGCTGCCTCCACCGCCGCCACCAGAGCCTCCACCTCCGCCACCGGTCCCACCGCCGCCACCACCTCCACCGCCTTCGCCTCCTCTACTGCTGCCCCCACTACCACTCCCACTGCCACCTCCACCACCACCGCTGCCTCCTCCACTACCCCGGCCACCCTTGCCCTTGCTGTTGCGGCGCTCCGTACTAGTCGAAGCAGCACCGACGTCCTCAGGAGCAGAGACGTCTGCAGCAGCAGCAGAGGCGAAGGAGGAGGAAGGGGGCGGAGGGGGAGCACCCCTCAAAGAAGGGTGAGCGCGGAGTGCCTACGAGCAGCACCTACAGCAACTGCCCTAGTCTCAGCTGCGAGGAGATGCTGCTCGAGGAGGTCACAGCGAGGGAGGTGGGGTCGAGGTGAGGAAGTGGTTCCCTGACAGAGCGAAGGGAGTCAGGGAGGCGAGGGACATGAAGTAGAGGGTGATGAACATGGGGGGCTGGTTCGTGGGAAGGGAACTCAGCAGGGACGCAGCGCTGGTAGCGAGCGTTCGCTAGTGCGCAGGTGGGTAACCAGGTCGGCTACTGTGGCAAAAGCCGACAGCTTCAGGGAACAGGTAGGGCAGTAGCAGCCTGCAATAGAAGCAAGTGGCAGGGGAGGAGTAGCGAGCAACGACAGCGTCGTACAAGGCCTGTGCTGTCCTGTGCTCGCCAAAGTGAGCACATTCGGTTGCGGGCAGGGTGGTTGCGAACTGGCCAAGGCAAGGGCTAGTAGCGTCCCAAGACAGCCCACTTGGAACGAGTCGAAACGTCAGCTGTGGTGGGAGGGGCTGGAGCGGCACCGGACACCCGTGGTCAAACAGTGAGACACTGTCCCGACTAACGCTCAGTAGGTACAGTTGCAGATCGTCGTGCCACTTGTCAAATGCTACAGGTCTGCCTTCCGGGTCGAATGGGAGAACTCGAAAGCGACGCCATAGGGGCCTAGGGGCCGCGGGGCCAAACAAGGGGCCAGGGGGGGGGAGCCTAGGAGGGCCGAGGGGGCCTAGGGCGGCCGAGGGGCCAAACAAGGGGCCGGAGGGGCAGGCGCCGGGCTATGAGGTGGGGCCGAGGGGCCTAGGGGGCCGCGGGGGCAAAACAAGGGGCGGGGGGGGCCTAGGGAGGGCCGAGGGGCCTAGGGGCCGAGGGGCCAAACAAGGGGCCGGGGGGGGGGCCTAGGGGGGCCGAGGGGCCGAGGGGCCAAACAAGGGGCCGGGGGGGGGGGGGGGCGGGCGCCGGGCTATGAGGTGGGGCCGTGGGGCCTAGGGGCCGCGGGGCCAAACAAGGGGCCGGGGGGGGCCTAGGGGGGCCGAGGGGCCTAGGGGGCCGAAGGGCCAAACAAGGGGCCGGGGGGCCGGGCGCCGGGCTATGAGGTGGGGCCGAGGGGCCTAGGGGCCGCGGGGCCAAACAAGGGGCCGGAGGGGCCTAGGGGGGCGAGGGGCCTAGGGGGCCGTGGGGCCAAACAAGGGGCCGGGGGCCGGGCGCCGGTCTCTGAGGTGGGGCCGAGGGGCCTAGGGGCCGCGGGGCCAAACAAGGGGCCGGGGGTCCTAGGGGGGCCGAGGGCCTAGGGGGCCGAGGGGCCAAAAAAGGGCCGGGGGGCGGGCACGGGCGGGCTATGAGGTGGGGCCGAGGGGCCTAGGGGCCACAGGGCCAAACAAGGGGTAGGGGGCCAAACAAGTGGCCGGGGCGGGGGGCCGGGCGCCGGGCTCTGAGGTGGGGGCCGAGGGGCCTAGGGGCCGCGGGGCCAAACAAGGGGCTGGGGGGCCTAGGGAGGCGAGAGGGGCCAAACAAGGGGCCGGGTGCAGGTCAGGTACGGGGCCGGGCGCTGGGCAGGTACGGGGCCGGGCGCTAGGCAGGTACAGGGCCGGGCGCTGGGCAGGTACAGGGCCGGGCGCTGTGTAGGTACGGGGCCGGGCGCTGGGCAGGTACTGGGCCGGGCGCTGGGCAGGTACGGGGCCAGGCGCTGGGCAGGTACGGGGCCAGGCGCTGGGCAGGTACGGGGCCGGGCGCTGGGCAGGTACGGGGCCGGGCGCTGGGCAGGTACGGGGCCGGGCGCTGGGCAGGTACGGGGCCTGGCGCTGGGCGCGGAATGGGGCTAGGCGCGGGGCTAGGTACGGGGGCCGAGCGCGGGCAAGAGACGGGTGCCGGGCGCGAGGCTAGGTACGGAGCCAGGCGCTGGCGACAGAAGGGGCCGGGCGCGGGCTAGGTACGGGGCCGGGCGCTGGCTAGGGTCGGGGCCGTGTGCTGGGCTAGGTACGGGCCGGGCGCGGGGCTAGGTACGAGCCGAGCGCGGACGAGAGACGGGGCCGTGCGCGGGCAGAGTACGGGCCGGTCGCGAGGCTAGGTACGGGCCGAGCGCGGGGCTAGGAACGGGGCAAAGCGGGCGGGTACGGGTACGGGCCGATCGCGGGGCGGGTACAGGCCGATCGCGCGGGGCTAGGAACGGGGCCGTGCGCGAGGCTAGGTACTGGCCGATCGCGCGGGGCTAGGAACGGGCTGGGCGCGGGCGACGGAATCGACGGGGCGACGGGGCCGAGGGGCCGAGCTAGGGGCGACGGGCCAAGGGGCCGAGCCTAGGGGCGACGGGCCAAGGGGCCGAGCCTAGGGGCTATGGGCGACGCCACGGGGCCTAGGCTAGCAGTTGCTTAGGTGGTGGGCCCATTAAAGTTAGGATCCTAGGAAGGTAATGCTCTTAATACCATGTGAGAATAGTAGGCGAGAATGATTGACTAGGAAAAGGGAAGGGGTACAAGTAGAATGTCGAGAGAAATCTGTACCCCCTAAGGCTAAACCCACTATAGCCTAGACAACTATAAACACATAAACTAAGCCTAGATATAACTAAGCAATATGTTTGACAACGGGCGCTTGCCGGCGATCTGGTTCCCCCTTCGATGCCAGTCACAAAGGAAGGCAAGGAGAAGTCGGTATTGCTATGATGTCGGCCATGATAGGTCACGTGTCTCATGTGCGCTGCGTATGGGAAGGTTGCTGCGAGCGCGGCGAGGAAGGAGGGGAGACCACTGATGAGAAGACGGCGATTGCGGCACAGGCCGTTATCGGCCTCCGCTTGCACGTGTGGTGCTTAGTCAAGAACGACGACGCCCAGGGTGGTCGATGCTGTGTGGGGCGAAGGGAAGGCAGCGGCGATGGTGGTCGGTGCGAGCGAGAAGACCGCCGATGTCTTCAAGGAGGTTATGCAAGCGGTGGTGGAGGCTGAGATCGACGGGGAGCAACCCCTCGGGGAGGTTGCGCACAACGTCGCGCCGGCGCTGCAGAGTACTCGCTCTGCACCGGGTCTATCTGGGGGTGGATCATGAAGTCGAAGCCGACGTGATCGCTAGAGCGACGGTGGAGACCTTGGCGTTCTGGGGAATGTGCCCCGTCGCCAGGGGCCGAAACTCGAAGAGATCGGCATCGCGGTGCCCGTGTGAAGCGCAGATGGAGTACGATATTGAACACAGGGGGAGGAAGGGGCAGAGGGGCAAGCAGGGCAAGGACAGCACGGGGAAGAAGGGCAGGAAGGGCAAGGACAGCACGGCGGTGTAGGTCGGCGTGTGGAGGGAGCGCTAGGTGGTCTGATTGCTAGGGTGTATAACAGTTTGGTATGGCCAGCGCCGATTGCGTAGTTATTTTGTTGGATCCTTTTTTTTTGTGCTTGTAACTTTTTGTTTGTGTTTGCTTATGTGGTAGTGCATGTAACTTTTTGTACTGCATGCTACTAGAACCCTCGTCGGTGATGTCGACCTGATCGCTACCCTGTGAATTGCACACTCACATGCTAACTGCGGGGATGAACCTTGTCGGCGTATATAACGAAGTTCGACAATACGTCGGCGTCGTTAGTAGTGTCTGTCGACATAGAGGGTTTGGCTGTCTGCAAGTATATTCGGGTTGTTGTTGGTCAGCGACCAACTGCAGTTACCATTGTTGGATCATCTAGGTTCGCATGGTGCCCCTGTTATGTGCCTTAGGTTCGTCTTGTGTACCAACTTCCTGAACAATATAAGCATCATGGTTTGGTAAAATCGGCCACAATTACAGCATCATCAAACTACGCACACGCATATGCTCCAAAGGTATTCATGCCGCCTTCTTGCGCTTCGTCGGGAGGACGCAGCACAGGTGCGGTCTGCTTGGCCATGTCGCCACGTTCTTTGGCATCTGATCCTCCCAGATGTCTGGAAACTGGACGGCGACCCAAGCACGTCGGCTTCAAGTTGACCGCCACCAGCGCACAGGCGAGACGAAGCTGTCGACGAACCGACGTGGGGCCCAGCCCCTTGACGCCCATGAGCCAGGCTCCTGGACTTCGTCGCGCGGTTCCCGTTTGAGCAACCGTGAGGGCATCGCAGAATGTCCCGATGCCTGGCGCCCGCGATCTTGTTCAGGGCGTCGACAACGGCTTTGGTGTCGGTATCGCCGTCACTCGAGCGAAGAAGGCGCACTGCATCCATGGCCTTCAGCATGCGGCACACCTTCATGTCGTGCGCACCCTGCGTCGCGCCCTTGAGGAGGGTGTGGCGGTCGACGAATCCCGACTCGACGACACCTGTCGCAAAGACGATGGGTGTCATCCGGCGGTGGCGGAGTTCTAGAGGCGCCAAGCGTCCCTCACGGTCTTTGCCTCCCGCCAAGGTTGCACCACGTTGAGCTCGTAACGTAGCCTCGTTGAACGTCTGTGGGGGGTTTCGGGGTTTCTCATCCTATTTCTTGGCTCTGCCCCCCGTACTGGCGAATCCGCGGAGCCACTCTCGCTCGGCGCTTGCTCGTTCCCCGACGGCGGCACCGCCGGCATCCTCCGTGCGTCTGACACACGGAGTGCCTTGGTGAGTCGGGTTATCTTGGCGGTCAGCGTCGCGATGGTATCGTCGCGCTTCTCGATCTCCTCCTGAAGGTCAATCTTCTCGACCGCGGAGCGCTCCCTCTCGTACTTCAGCGTCTCCTTGAGGGGACATGTTTATGGTATTCGGTGTCCAAGCGGACAGAGATTTCCTACAGAACAAGGCGGAAAGGCGAAAAATAGTTTTAGAATACACCCGTAACAGATCGAACGCCGACTTTAGAGACGGTTTACCTCTAGCATGAATGAGGGTTGGGTCCCGCGTTTGTTGATTGTTTCGGTGTCGTCTTCTCGGCCCTTTTTGCCCAGTGCTGAAAGAGGGCAATCCGGCAAGAGCTTGGAACCTTGGACGTACGGGTGCCAAGGGGTGCGGACGAGCTTCACCGCGAGGTCCTCGGCGACGATGCGGTGCATCATCTGGAGGGTACGCCAGAAGTGCACGGCGGCTTTGTCGGCGTCGACTAACATACATCGCGCAGCAGAGCATACACGCCGGGAAGATGTGCTCGGCGATGATGTCCAAGAGTTGTCGGAGGGCTCGACCCTGTTGCGACCCAAGAAGTAGTCTTGCTTGCAACCCGAGTAGCCGGCCTCCTCATCACCACCCCACGGGAATGGCTGTGATGTAACCATGCATCATCTTGTCGAGTGCCCAGTGACCCAGCTCGGCGATCTCGGCGCGAGGCGTCCCTTCGATGGCTAGCTCCTGCGCACCTCCGGCGCGAGCGGCATGCACGTTCCGCTAGCAGAACACCTTGTTGGTCATCCACATTTGCCACATCCAACGTTGGTGGCTGGCGGCGGAGAGCTCTTTTGGCTCCTTGTCGTTGCGGGCGAAGAAAAGGTGCTTCTTGTACTAGCGCTCGCGGTCGGTGGTATCAAGCGGCGGAAGGAAGTCGACGCCGTTGAACTGACCGGTCTGGTCGAGGATGAAGTGCAACCACAGGCCGGTCTCGCCGATGGCGCACAACTCCGCTTCCAAGTGTCGCGCCGCGTAGCTCTGTTGAAGACGGGCATCCTTGGAAGTCTTCGAGTTCCGCGCGGCGATCACCATGACGACCGGCTGGTTCTCCGGGTTTCACCGACGAGGTGCTAGCCAGTCGGTATAAGAAGATGTTGGGGAGCGTGATCTCGCGGATGATGGCGCCTCGCAGGAGAGTGTGGTGGGAGAGTAGCGTGAGCGCCTTGGTGAGCAGAAATCGCCCACAGCGCCTTGCCCGCGGGTTCCACGTTGACGCCGCCATGTCGGCAGCACCTTCATCATGTCTCAGAAACAAGAAGTGATTGAACTATGAAACATTGGAGTACAAGTATGAAACCCTAGAGTTGTGTACCCCCTAAAGGCTAACCCACTATAGCCTACACAGCAATAACATATAGATAATGTTTGACACACCCCCATAGGCAAAGTGGGGGAGAGCAAGGGGTCACAAGACCAGTCAAGAAAGGCAAAGCAAGCTCAGGGTGGATCACAACGTCACCACACACTCTGAGCACAAGCAAAGGGCCACAGGGCCAGTTCACATGCAGAGGCATATATGCAACACAAACAGCAAAGTGATCTCAACCTAGCAAAGCAAACAGGCAGGTATATATATATAGAGATCACAGTACAGACAAAGCCTACAGTAAGTGAGGAAAAGTGGGCACAAGCCCCAGTATAGTGCAGAAGCGCTGATGATCACCAGGCTGAAGTGCCTTGGTGAATATATCAGCGGTGTTGGCCCAAGTGGCCACGTAATGCAGACGAAGCTGACCGCGCTGCTACAGCTCTCGAGCCAGGAAGTAACGGAGAGCGATGTGCTTCGTTCTGTGCTCCAGTCTGTGCTCCTCACACAAGGCAATGGCAGCCTTGTTGTCGACGTACAGCACTGGAGGAGAACTAGGCCGCTCTCCCAAATCGGTCATCAGGTAGGTCAGCCAGCGTAGCTCCTGTGCAGCCATGGCTGTGGCATAGATCTCAGCCTCACAACTGGAGCTGAGAACTGAAGACGAGCGAGTAGAACGCCAAGAAACTGAACCAGAGCCAAGGCTGAAGGTGTAACCCTGTGACGACCGCTGAGTAGCCTGGTCGTCAACCCAAGAAGCGTCTGAGTGCCCAGTGAGAACAACTGAGCGCCTCACTCCAAGCACGAGCCCCATGCCTGACGTACTGCACAAGTAACGCAGTACCCTCTTAGCAGCATCCATGTGCACCTTTCGGTGCCGACCAGGAGCCACGTAGCGAGCCAGAAGGCCAAGAGGGTACGCGAGGTCAGGACGAGTGCAAGTCATCAGGTACATGAGGCAACCAACTAGCTCTGGGTAAGGACCACTCGGCTCTACGGACTCGTCGAAGGTGGAGCTGAGAGCGAGTGACCTGTAGCCAGAGGAGTGGTCTGTGCCGAGGACCAGGTGAAACTGAAGCGCTGAAGGACCTGCTGCACCATGTGTGACTGAGTCAGTGTGATGGTGCGCGGGCTCTGTCCCGGGTGATCCGCAAGCCAAGATAGCTTGTCAGCTCACCCAGGTCTGTGCACGTGTGTCTCTTCTGCAGCTTCCGACTTCACGTGGGCGAGAGCCTCAATGTCAGCAGTGGCAAAGACCAAGTCGTCGACGTACACGAGGATGTAGAACGGCGCAGTGAAGTGTCGGTGCCCAGAAACAGCGACGGGTCGGCAGTAGAAGACGAGAACCCAAGAGCCGCAAGTGTAGTCCTTAGTGTGTCGTGCCCACTTCACGTGGAGCCTGGCGGAGACCGTAGAA
>CANJKZ010000842.1:0-52590 GCA_947471745.1 Closterium sp. Naga37s-1
CGCAGACGGTTTAGGTGCGCTCATCACCACCTGCCTCAGCTTTGCCACTACTTCTGATAGATGTCTCATCGTCGCTTTCATCCTCTTATTTTCCCCCTTCGCGTATGCCCTGAACCAGTGTTTAGAGGCGCCACACGGGAGGTGGTGTTGTCAACAAGAATGTTGAGGGGTATGGAGCTACAGGCGGTAGCAAAGGAAGAGGGGTGGGAGAGGCCGGGGCCGTGGGAAGGGCTTTGGCAGAGGAAGAGGCCGAGGTGACTAAAATGAGGGGCATGGGATCTCTGGTAGCAGGGGGAGCACCCGAATGGAGGGCGCTTGCTGGTACTACAAGAAGGCTGGACACCCCCAGGCATGAAGCCACCAAGTGGTGAACGTGCACAAGGTGGCGCTGTACAAGGTTCAGGTGAACAAGGTGACGGGGCACAAGGTAAAGCCTCCCCATGGATGCTCCTCATGGTTGAGGATGTGAAAGGGAGTGGGGGTGATGTGGGTTCGGTTGAGAAGGTTGTGATGCACCCCCTCACTCACTGGGTGATATCTTCACCAAGGCGTTGCCGCCTTGTGACCACCAGTGTTTCTGCACCCAGCTAGGCCTTGTGCCTGCCAGTCCTCACTTGCTTACGTAGAGATGTTTGTCTTGCTTGTCTTGTACTCTTGCATCTTTTTGCTTGCATATCGACTAGCCTTGTGGCCTCTTGCTTGTTTTCGGACTGTGTGGTGATCTTGAGATCCACCCTGAGATTTGTTTTGTTCTTGTGGACTGGTCTTCTGACCGTTGCTTGTTCTTGCTGGCTAGTCCCAGGACCCTTGCTTGCTCCCAGACTTTGTGGTGACTTTGTGATCCACCCTAAGATGTATATTGCTTTCCACAGGACTGCCGTCACATAGACTATGGGGGTGTGTCGAACCATAATTGTTTTAGTTTGTATAATTGTTTAGTCTAGGCGGTGTACAAGTCTGTTAGTGATAGGGCTAGGTTTGCTATATCTATCATTGTACTTGCTCAATATAGTCATTTCATTCTAGTCATTCCAGCAAATAGGTCAGCCAGCGTAACTCCTGTGCAGCCATAGCCCCAGCGTAAATCTCGGCCTCACAGCTAGAGCTAAGCATAGAAGACGAGCGAGTGGACCTCCATAGACAGAACCAGTGCTGAGATTAAAAGTGTAACCCTATGACGGCCACTGAGTCGCCTGGTCGTGAGCCCAAGAAGCGTCTGAGTGCCTTGTGAGCACAACTGGGCCCTATCTGGCAAGTAAAAGCCCCATGCCTGATGTACTGCACTGGTAACGCAGTACCCTCATAGCAGCCCAGTATTGCTCAAGGCGTTGTCCCCGGGGCACAACGTAGCACGCCCTGATCTTTAGAGGGTACGCAAGGTCAGGTCGAGTGCACGACATCAAATACATAAGGTAGCTCACAAGCTCTGGGTACGGACCACTCGGCTCTACGGAGTCATCCTAAGGTGGAGCTGAGAGCGAGTGGCTCATAGGTAGAGGGGTGGACTGTGGCAAGGATAACTAAAAGCGGAAGCGCTGAAGGACCTGCTGCACCATGTGTGACTGAGTCAGAATGATGGTGCGCGCTGCTCTGTCCCGGGTGACCTGCAAGCCAAGATACCTCTGCAGCTCACCCAGGTCAGTGCAGGTGTGTCTCTCGTGCAGCTCCACCTTCACAAGAACCAGTGCCTCAGTATTAGTAGTAGCAAAGACCAAGTCGTTGACATATACGTGGATGTAGAACGGCGGCAGAGACGGGTTGGTGCGCAGAAACATCAACGGGCCAGCAGTCGAAGGAGCAAAACCAAGAGCCGCAAGTGTCGTTCTCAATGTGTCATGCCACTCGCGGGGCGCTTGGCGCAGACCATGGACTGGCCGTCGGAGACTCCACTGGGTACCCTCAAGAAACGACCCAGTGAAGCCACGAGGGCGGCGCAGCCAGATCTCCTCGTGGAGGCTGCCCTGCAAGAAAGTTGTGGAGAAGTCGGGCGAGTGCAGCTCGTAGTTACGCTGTGCTGCAACATGCAGCAACACCCGAAGAGTGGTCATCTTCAGGGTGGGGGAGAAGGTCTTGAGGAAGTCGACCCCCTGTCGCTGACTGAAGCCTCGTGCAATGTAACGTGCCTTGAAGTCAGGCAGAGAACCCGGCGGCCGCTTCACTCTGAAAATCCACATGTCATCGACTATGTTCGCCCTAGGAGGGGGAACGGTGTCGAATTAGGTGCCAGTGGAATTCCAGGATGCCATCTCTGCGTCCATGGCTGTCTGCCACTGAGAGGAGTACTGACCCGTGATTGCCTACGAGCGTGGAGTCGGGATGTTAAGTGCATCCGGGTCTTACTCAAGGGCAAGCAGCATGGCAGCGAGATGAGGTACGGCAGTCGCGAGAAACTCCAGCTCAAACTGCCTGTCCTCAAGGACATCACAGCAAAGGCACGCTCACCTCCGATGGACGGAGGATAGTCAGACTCAGAAGCAAGACTCGCGAAGGAGTCAAGGCGGCAGACAGCAGCAAAGCCAACTAGCTCAGTGACTACCACAGGCACAGCAGCAGACTCAAACATAGGGTCAGTAATAAGGGTGGCCAGACAACGACTGCGAGTAGGACTAGCAGCACAAGCAAGATCAGACTCAGGGTCAAGAACGTTAGGAAGAGAGGACGCTGTAGGAGATGGCAGGACAGGACGATGTGCAACAGAGGAATGATGAAGTGCCATAGTGTGCTCAGTAGGAACAGGTGGAGGGCAAACACGGTGCGCACGACGAGAAACAGGTGAGGCAGGACGAGGCGCAGGCTCTCAACGCTCCATCGGGAAGTCTGTTAGCTCAGTGTAACGAGAAGAAACAGGTAGTGGGGAATCAGGCGATAACTGTGTCTCAGACAGGTTAGTTGGTGGGACAAGTAGGGGAGGAGTAGTACCAGTGGTAGGCTACTCTCCAAAGGCCGACAAAAGACAAAGAACCTGGTGAAGTGCCGAGCCAGGTGGTCGCAGTGACGACTGCTACTGCTCCCTGAAGAACGGTCGTCGCTATCGTGGCTGCGCAGCACCCCCAGCTCTAGTACCTCCAACGGCAGTACCTCTAGCTCTAGTACCTCCAGCACCAGAACCTCCAACACCGCCAGCTCCAGTACCTCCAGCTCTAGTACCTCCAGCACCAGAACCTCCAGCACCTCCAGCAGCAGCACCAAGACCTCCAGCACCTCCAGCTCCAATACCCCCAGCACCAGAACCTCCGCCAGCGGCAGAACCTCCAGCACCACCTCCAGCACCAGAACACCAGCACCAGCCAGCTCCAATACCTCTAGCTCCAGTACCCCTAGCACTAGAACCTCCAGCACCTCCAGCGTAAGGACCTACAGCACCAGAACCTCTAGCACCGCTGGCTCCAGCACCTCCAGCTCCAGTACCTCAAGCACCAGCACCCCAGAACCTCCAGCAATGGACTCAGGAAGAGGCAGCGACGACTACGGCTGCTCTCAGTAGAAGGGGCGCCGTGGCAAAGGCTGCAACGCACACGCAGAACCTCCAGGAGTAGCAACTTCGACTCCACCACCACTAGAACGCTCAGCAACCTTAGAACCAGTGCCCCAAGAGGCAGCACCCCTAGACCCAGTACCCCCAGAGCCTGCACCTCCAGCGTCACAACCCCCAGCAGTTCCACAGCGACAGGCTGCGGAGGCGGCGAAGGCGGCCGAGGCAAAACACCAGGAGGGGTCTCCAATCGTGGTGCGCTTCGAGAAGCCGCAGTGTTGTCAGCAGCAGGGTCACCCCCCTCAGCCGGGCCAGCGGCGCCTGAGGGGACCTCCAAAGGCTCAACCAAAGGGGGTGGTGTGACCTGAGACGTACCTGAGGGAGCAGGACGTGAAGGGGGGGGGGGAGGGGTCTACCGGGCACCAGGGAAATGCAGTGGGGGAAGAGACAGTAGTAGCAAACCGACTCGTCAAAGGTAACGTCGCAGGAGGATAGGACATGGCGCGTGACCAGGTGGTAAAACTGCCAGTCAGGAAAGCCAAGAAAGACGCAGCGAATGGTGCGAGGAGAGAGCTTGCCCGTGGTAGTATCGCGGACCAGGGCAAGCAAACCCCAGACCCGAGACACTAATACATCACCAACCTCCCTTGTCCAATGCAATGTAGGCGAGGTCTCTGGCTCGGAGACACGGGGCCAGATTTTGAGCTAATGCGCGGCGTATCGGACTGCAAACGGCCACAGAAAATGGGGAGCAGCCGCATGTATCATGGAGGTATCATTCTGTTGTGGAGAGGCCGGAAGCGTGATTAACTGGCTGATGCCCTCCTCACAACAAAAGTCCTCAAGGAGACCGGAGGAAAACTCACCTCCACGGTCAGATTGCAGATGGAGTACCCAAAGGTCCTGATGGAACCGTGCGCTTAGCTGGTGGCGAACAGCGCGGATCCAGGGGATCAAACAACACGGACGTCTCCCTTGTGGCGCAAGGGAAACACCGTGGTATAGCGCGTATAGTCCTCGACGACCAGCAGGAACTAGTGCTCCCGACGCGGCCCAGAGACGGGGGCGGGGAAGCACATGTCCATGTGCAGCATTTGCAGAGGAGCAGTGGTTGGAGGGAACGAGGAGGAGTGAGGAGCGGCGCGCTGCCGCCCCTCAACGCAGGGAGTAAAATGTGGCGCAAGCAACGGTGGGAGCTGGGGCAGGCACCTCGTGAGGCCAAAGACAATGAGACACAAGTGCATGCAACGCAGACGCTGCAGGGAGGGGTGACCAAGATGGTGGTGCGAGAGGAGAGACGGGTGCGTGAGTAACCGACACGAGCAAGACACAGCTACCTGGCCGGACACAGTCACTTGTGCATACTCTGTGTGTAGTGTGTACAGGCCAGACCCAGGCCTCCGAGTGAACATGGCGAGGTGATCGTTAGTCACTCAGTCCATACAGATCGCCATAAGCTCACCCCCAAGAGTAGTGGTAGTGACCAAATGATCCTAGAGGATAGAGGTATCCACCAAGTTCATAGCGAACGAGGGGAGGTGGAGACCTATGAGGGAGCCGGAGGGGGTTGGCCAGACACGGGAGAATAGTGGAGCCGCATGCAACGGCTGGGCCAGACGAGGGGTCGGCCAGAGTGACAGGGACAGGTGCTGTGAGCGGTGTGACTGTGGTGTAGTCGCGGAAGAAGCACCGAAACACGCTTGAGTCCAGCGTGAAGGTGTGTAAAGCCTCCCCAGGAACTGGACCTATGCTAGCAGACTCACAAGCACCTACACTAGCAGCCTCTACACTACCAGATCTAGGTACACAAGAATACTGGTCACCCTCAACACTAGCACCAGCAGCATACATTGCAAACATGCCAACAGAGATCTGGTTCTACTCAAGAAAAAACACATCTATGTTCTTCTTGCGCATTCTTAACCAGTCCAAAGTCTTGGCCTGCTCACCAAACTCCGCTCGAAAGGCGTCGTCGAGACGGTAGAAGCAGCGAGCCTCAGTGTGACCCTGCCTACCGCAAACATCTCTGGGGCGGCCCGTGCATCAGTAGGGGCGGCTGTAGCGGCAGCAGCTGCTATAGTATCGGCGGCTGTAACGGTGGCGGCTTCGGCAGAGGCTGCGGCTGCAACTGCTAGAGCGGTAGTTGCGGCAGTAGCGGCGGCTGCAGCACTAGCGGCAACGGCAGCAGAGGCAGCGGCTGTAGCGGCAGTTGCAGTGGCAGCTACAGTGGCGGCTGTAGTGGCGGCTGCAACGGCGGTTGCACTAAGGGGCAGGGTGGCTGTATTGGCAGCTGCAGCGGCGTCTGTAGCAGTGGCTTCTGCGGCGGTAGCGGCGGCTGTAGCGGTGGCTACAGCAGCGGTAGTGCAAAGGGGCAGGGCGGCTGTAGGGGCAACTGCAGCGGCGGTTGCAGTGGATGTTGTAGCGGCAGCTATAGCGGTATTAAAGGTGGCTATAGCGACAGCAGTGGCTGTAGTAGCGTTGGTTGTAACGACAGCGGCTGTGGCAGAGGATGCGGCTGCAGCTGTTGTAGCGGTAGTTGCAGCAGTAGTGGTAGTAGCGGCGGTGCGAAGGCGCGGGGCCGGGATGCGCAAACAGGCGGGGTAGGGCAGTGGGAAGGCACGGGGAAGGGTGGTGCGAACACGCAGGGCAGGGCAGCATGCGACGCACGGGCAGCGGCAGTGCTCAGGGCAGCAGGAAGGGCGCACACGAGGCAGCGCATGGGGCGCGCGCGGGGCAGTGCAAGGGGCGTGCATGGGGCAGCGTAAACGGCATGCACAAGGCAGCGCGAACGGCGCGCGCAGGGCGGTGCTAAGAGCATGTTCCTATGCCTCATATCAAGAAACCTCATATCGGAGCTGCCTGGTAAAACTAGCGAAGGATTTTGGCACCTCAGCGCAACATGGTATGAGAGCAGACAAGGCAAGATTCAACTTCGATTAAACTCCAACAACATCAGAAGACATGGCAACGCAGAAGGAGAGAAGCTCTTCTAACGGATCTCCCGGCACTACTCCTACCCCACCTCTAGCCTCTGGCCTACAGACAGAGGGAGGCACGGTGACAAGACCAGCTGCTGAGTCCACTGAGACTCCCGCGAACCAAACAACCGGCTTCGACCCAAACATGATGGAGAAGTTATTCTCCTTCATATCCTTCTACGACACGCACCAGCAAGTGTCAGAACTATGCTCTAGGCTTTAGTGGGGCACTCCTTAAGGGGTACAGCCCAATTAGGATTTGCTATACAAACTTTGTACTGCTGTGTTTCTAGTCATTCTTCGTTCCTAATTCTGACATGGTTTCAGAGGAGGTTCCCTAGTGGGAACGTTTTTTTTTTAGGGCCCACCACGATATTTTTTTTTCTTGCCCTTCCCGAAGCGCGCTTCGCGCCTGCCTCACCAGCGCCATCACACGCCCTGCCCTACTGCCCGCCCATAGCGGCCCTGCCCTCATGGCCCGTAGCGGCCCTGCCCTAACGGCCCGTCGCGGCCCTGCCCTTTTGCGGCCCGTCGCGGCCCTGCCCTGTTGCCGCCCTTCGCGGCCTGCCCTAGCCGCCCGTCGCGGCCTGGCCTCACCGCCAATCGCGGCCCTACCTTGCCGCCGCTCGTCGCGGCCCTACCCTGCTGCCGCCCCGTCGCGGCCCTGCCCTACCGCCGCCTCGTCGCGGCCTTGCCCTGCAGCCACCCAGTCGCGGCCCTACCCTACAGCCGCCCCGTCGCGGCCCTACCCTTCAGCCACCCCGTCGCGGCCCTGCCCTGCCCTAGCAAAGCTAGTGGTAGTCACAGCGGGCAAGTGAGGAGGAGGAGGGACTGTGAGAGGAGAGAAGATGGGAGACGACGGCTGAAGCTGCAGACACACAGGCAACAGGAGCGGCTAGCACAGTGGCTACCGGGACAGCGCCCCGGACTACTGGAGTAACTGGCTCACGGGCTACGAGGAGCTACAGGAGCAACGGACCCACGGGCGACAGGCGCAGCAGGCTCTCTGGGCTACCAGGACAGCGCCCCGGACTACAGGTGCTGCGGACGACAAGACGGCAGCCTCCTCTCAGCCTCCCCAAACAGTCCCACCCCCCTGACACACACCCCCTGCTTCACCCCTAGCTCCACTCCCCCTTCACCCCCCTAGCACCACTCCTTCGGCTCCCCACACACACACCCCCTGAGCGGCAGCTGCAGCAGCGGGAGACGGAGGAGGAGGAGGAGGAGTAGGGAACGGCGCACACAACGGGCACCCCCACAACCGCCACTCCCACACTCCCCACCCCCAACCCTAAAACGGGTGGCACGGGGAAGGAGCGCGGGGGACGGCGAGGGGGAAGGCGCGCGGCCCCCAGGGCGCCACCATGGGGCAGTGAGGGGCCGCGCGCGGCCCCCCAGGGCGCCGCGACGGGGCAGCGGGGGGGGGTCGCGCACGGCTCCAGGGGCGGTTCGCGGGTCCCCGGGGGCGACGTGAGGGTCGACGGGGGTCGCGTGCGGGTCCAGGGGCGGCTCGCGGGTGGGTCGACGGAGTGCGGGGCAGCGGGGCAGCGCGAGAGCCGACGAGGGGGCGCGCGCGGGTCCCCGGAGGCGACGCGAGGGTCGACGGGGGCGCGCCATGCAGAAAAACCGCCGCGCGCCACGGGCACCTCGGCGGGCAGAAAACCGCCGCGCGCCCCGAGCGCACGGCAGGAAGAAGTCGTCGCGCGCACCGAGGCGCACGACAGGAAGTAAAGCAGCGGAAGCATTAGGTGTGGGCCCACCCACAGGATCGACCCAGGAGGGTCGACCTGCTCTGATAGCATATCAAAACTAGCAGTGAGAAAACAGAAAGTAAGAATGAAGAAAGGAGGGGTTTCACTAGCAGCAGTTGGGATACATATAGCAAACCCTAATTGGGCTGTACTCACTATAGAGTACCCCACTGCAGGCTAGACAATTATAACATTCTGACATCACCAAGTTTTCGTAGGAGCCGTATCTGGTACGGAACGCCGTCTTGTGGATCGAGTTATCCGCCATCTTGATCTGCCAGTAACCCGACCGTAGGTCCAGCTTCGAAAAGACTGTCTATGCGCGGTATGGGATATTTTGTTTTTGACTGTCTGTTTGTTCAGTGCGCGGTAGTCGATGCACATCCGTAAACTGCCGTCTGGTTTTGGAGTGAAGAGAACTGGTGCACCGTAGGGAGAGGTGGATGGGCGGATCAGTTGTCTGTTCAGTAGATACTCTATCTGTTTCCTCATGTCTATCAGCTCGGTCGGACTCAGTCGGTATGGCGCGCGTGAGACGGGTTTCGCACCTGGTTCCTCCACGATCTCGTGCTCGTGGGTGCGTGCAGGGGGTACGCCTGCAAGTAGGTCGTCGGGCATTATATCCTTGTACTGCTCCAAGACCTCCTTCACTGCTGCAGGTAGCTCCGAACTCGGCTTCTCCTCCTCTGCTGCTGCCATAACCAGTGCTAGGTAGCCCGTGTTACTCTCGTTCACCGTCCGTTCGAACCGTGCCAGTGTCGTTTCAGGAACGCTCCCTGTATCCGTCCAGCTTCGCAGCTCCACTCGTTTCTCGTTGTTGTAGATGCACGCCTTCCTGTTGACCCCGTCGATCTCGGGGTTGAACCGCTTCAAGAAATCTCGCCCCAAGATGAAATCTGATCCTTGATGTTCGTGATCGGCAACGTCGGCTTCCACCTCAGCGCCCCTATGTGCAGCTGCAGTGATGCTTCGCCGTGGATGGGAAGTTTCGTACCATCCACCATTGTTGCCGTGAACTTGGTCTCCTCTGAAGATTCTCCAATTTTCTCCAACGTCCCGCGGTCGCACACCGAGTGAGATGCACCGCTGTCCACCAGTGCCTGGAGGCGTCGCCCGTTGCAGATCACCTCGAGTAGTAGTGGTTGTTGCTGCTCCGAGTAACCGTAGATGGTCTCGCTATAGGATCGTAGGGTACGTCGAATAGATCATGCCCTCGGTCCTGCGCTCGAAGCTGCTGACTCCATATCAGTTTCCAACTGAGTAGGGTTAGAAGGATTTATCCGAGGCCGATTCAGCTTCATCTTGGCCTGGAACTTTCCCTTAAGCCTTTGCAGCTGTGTAGGCTTCTCCTGTGGGCATGGGGAGCCTTAACACTATGCTGCGGGGAGAGAATAGTAACTCCTTGGAACGCACGACCCTTTTCAACGCTCCGGAGTGGTTTGCACAACTTCTTAGGTACCTGAATAATGTCTGAAGGCTTTTCTTGGCCTTGAAATCTCCCCTGAATTTTTTAAAAGGCCTGAAAACCTCGAGAGGGAATATTCTTACTCTCGGGGGTGTTTGGCTGGAGTTTCCCGGTCGGTGCAGAGTCTTGTTTCGCGGAGCCTCCATTTGTCTCGGCAATTTCCCCTGTTGCCGGGCCGGTCGTGGCGTTTTTAAATTTGCGCCATCGTGTCCTCCTTTTTTCGCCATCGTGGATGTCGCACTGTTGTTGCCCTGCAGCTCCGCTCATGCCTTCTTCATTTTCCAACACGCCAAGAGTCGATGTCCTGCTGCGCCGCAAAATTCGCACTTCTCATATTTTGTCGGCCGCTGCTTCGCGTCGATCTTGTCGATATCCATCGGGTCGGTGGTCGTGCGTGATGCCAATCGCTCTGTGCCGAATGATCTGTTCGGCACACGTCGTCGTGTTTCAGGTTGATCTCGCATCAGCGCATCGAATCTCTCTGCTGCACACACCATGTCGCGGTAGTTGTTGTAGTTCGCGGCAATCACCTTTCGGCGGACTTCCATTTTTAGCCCCTCAGTATACGCTTGGATTTTTTCTCCTTCGGTCAGGTCGGTAATTCGGTTTGAAGAGGCTCTCCATCTGCTGCGTGTACTGTGTTACACTGCCGAACTGTTTATGCCAATGAATCTGCTGCCGCGCCATGTAGCTGGAGTGGATTGGTTCGAAACGTTGAATTAAAGCTTCCGCGAAACTGCGTCCATGACCCCTCGCCTCGGATCTTATTGCTGTTGTAAATCCACTGGAGCGCCGGGCCTCGTAACAGTGTCGCTGCGAGCCGAATCCGCATTGCATCGTGTGTCGGGGTCGTACAGCCAACGGCCTCGAAGTAAACTTCGAGGGTCGCAATAGAATCGACGGACGTCGGTGTCTCTCGCATTCGGATTGAACGTCTCCGGTAGCCTCGGACGTGCCGCCTCAAGATTCACTGTAGCCGCTGGCGCTGCTGCTGGGTGAAGGTGTCGGTGTTGCCGCTGCTTGCTGCTGACGTCGCTGCTGCATTCGCCGCTGCGTTCGCTGCTGCCATGGCGGCTGCCGACTGGTTCGTGAGAAGCTCCTCTATTCGCTGGAGTGCCGCTCGCGTCTGGTCCAGGCCGGTGTGTAACTCCATAATTTTTCGTACGGAATTATCACCATTTTCCTCCATTTGGCGATTTACAGGAAGATTTGCGACGAAAATAAATAAGTTCTAGGCGCTGGTCATCTTACTGTGAGTCGAATCGACTGTAGAAATGACGAGCGCTGATTCTGTAGGTCGCGTAGTTCTCCCTTAGTTGAAATTCGCGTCCGATCTCGGCCGTTGAGAAGAAATTCGATCCGACGCTTCCAAATTCCAACTTTTGTGGGCGAAATTCTCAGGGCCGTTGAGATTCGAATCGATCTGACGGTCGAAATTCCAACTTTTCGCCACTGGACCTGAGGGAGTGGTTCGAAATCCGGTTCGAGGGGGACGTTAAAAAAATAGCGCGGAACTGGTTTAGGTACCCAAAATCGGCGCTTTTCGTCGTCGCCCCCGCGGTTTTAAAAGCTAGTTTCAGCGGTCGAAAAACTTCGCTTCTAAACAGGCTCTGATTACCAAGTGTGAGGATCTAGGATCGAGCTCAGAAAAGAGAATTGTAATTGAATGATCACCTGGGTGTCATCCCCAGAAGGCGGATGTCTGATGCGGTGGGGCTGGTCCGCTGACATAATCGACGCAGCCAAGAATGGGTCTGAGGACTGGTTTATGCTGCTTGTAGACTTCAAAAAAAGCGTTTGACTCGGTTTCTCGAGACTTTATCTTCGAAGTGATGGAGAAAATGGGCTTTCCGGCTCGTTTCGTTGGTTGGGTGAAAGGGCTGCACACGAACACGAGGACGAGTTTGTTAATCAATGGCTGGATGGGCGAAGCGGTGAATGTGGTCTCGGGGTGAGGCAGGGTTGCCCCTTAGCACCCTACCTCTTCCTCTGTGCGGTGGAGCCGCTGGCGCAAGCTGTGTTGGCCAAAGGTTGGCTTACATCGGTTACGCCGATGACACGAACCTCCTGCTGCAGGGGAAGCAGCAAATCGGAAGAGCAGAGGAGGTGTTGGAGGAGTTCAAATGCATTTCCGGTTTGGAGACCAACAAGGGGAAGTCGGTGGGTGATGCCACTGGGAGTTAACCTGGGGAAAAAGACATGGCGCACAGACGGGTTTCGTTGGGCTGAGGAAAATGAAGCAGAAAGACTGTTGGGGGTGTGGGTCACGCCGAATGGAAGCTGCCAGCCGACGTGGGATAAGGCGCTCCAAAAATCGCCGGAAAGATGTCGCTATGGCAACCGCAATTTCTCCCGATTAAGGCCCGGACAGCGGTGATGGACGGGTATATTCTGCCGATTGCGTGGTCTCAAGCTCAGGTGTACCCGCCGTCTGCGCAAACCTGGAATGTCATCACAAAGATGACACAAAACTTCATGTCAGCTAACAAGGTCACATCGGACAAGTGCTTCAACCTCTGGAGCAAAGAGCTTCTGTTTACACCGGTACTGGAAGGAGGAGTGGGGGCGAAAAATCCGGAGGCGATGCTAGAAGGATCGGGCTGGTATTCACGGAGACGAACCAGCTAAAGCGGGAGCTGATGCGCCGAGCAGCTGACCTGCCAAGGGGGGTGGAGACGTTTATGGCGCACGAGAAGCTGTTGAAAACCTGGGAGGGGAAAAGTCAGAGGTGGAAATTGGCTTGTGCAAACTTCATGCGATCTCCGTTAGCGGTATCCACGGAGGAACGAGAGACCAAGGAGCTGCTGCTGGAGAGAATCACATTTAACAGGCATATTCTCTTGAAAGGTACCACGCCAGTGGGAGGGCAGAAAGCGGCGAAGCGGCTTTGGGATGTCAGGCTGGGCGATCTGGTTGGAAGAGATGCGGACGGGAGGGGGACGCTGAAAAGCCTTGAAACCCTAGAGAGGGAGTTGCGGGGGAGAGACTCAGCAAGTCTTGCGCTCAAGGCTTTTGCAGCTGCGCCGGAGGCCTGGAGGAATCAGCTCATTTCGGCTGTACTCCCGAACATGAGCTTTGCGGACGAATACGAGGTTGGCAGAGGGGGACCCCTACAGCTCCGGGCAAAACTGTTGGCGGAAGGAAAAGCAATTCCGCTGAGGTCGCTCAGAAAATACTGGAAGCATGGCAACAGTGGACAGAACAGGCGGGAGAAATGGGCGAGTCGTTGGGGCGGAAGTATTGACTGGAAGCGTGCAGTTCAGATTCGGGAGTCACTTGTTACCCCGAGCCGGCCAAGAGATGTTCTGCTGCGGATCCCATGCCTTAATCTACAAGTAGGGGAGCGTCTGGAGTTTCTCAGCAGCAAACCAGTCTGTCCTCACTGTGGGAGTTTTGAGACACTGGAACACTGTCTTTTGGAGTGCCCGAGAACCCAAGGGGTGACTTCAGCGGTTAAAAAGGCGCTACGGATGATCAACCCAGGCAGGAAATGTGACTCGCTTGGTGATTGGCTGTTTGGCAAAGCCGAGTCCCAGTCAGCATTTCCGGAGGCTACACTGGTTGCGATTGCCCTCCATCAGCTATGGGCGGAAAGGTGCGAAGGGGCCTTCCGAGGCTGTAAATTCCGCACGCGAAGGGTATTGCGGAGAATTGAGTCGGCCCTCCGCATGCACGTGAACGTATATCTGCGTGCTTCTGCGATAAGGATGCAGCAGCGTGGGAAGGAACAGCAAGACAGGTGGCGGAAAATGACAGTGCAAGAGCGTGATCTTCTGAACCGTATCAGAGTGGTGGATGGCAAAGGTTGGAAGTGGTCCAACAGCTTCTCAGCAGTTTGGGGCAAACCTCGCAGGCCCCGGATCCATGCTTGAGGATCAAATATTCTGAGGCGGGCTCCCCTGTCTCTCATGCACAGTTACGACTGTTTATGCGTTGTACACTTGTGTTCTGGTGTATAATTCATATAAGCAAAAAAAAAAAAAAAATGATCACCTGGGTACAACACGAGGCTATATATAGACTCGACACAAGGCCCCATAACCAGGTGTTATGCGAAGGTTCTGAGGGTCGCGAAGCGTCCCGAACAGATCCTTCCCGAATTCGGTAGAAGGCAATTCGGTGACAACCGAAAAGCCAGAATTCGGTGCACGCAACCTAGCTCGGTGCTATAACTATAATAAAATATAAGAAAGCACCTAGCCTAGGAAATCAAGCAATTCATGCATGCATATAATTATCATATGCTAGAAATAGCATAATAAAGTAAAGGCAAGCAAGCATAGCTGGCATAAGCCGTCGTACTCTCACAACGGGAAAGTCCGTCCCGAACCGCTCGCGGAGCTGGAGACGAGTAGCACGGATTCACAGGATCAAAACATCAGGGACCTCACCCTTGGTGCGCAAAGGGAAGACCGTGGTGTAACACGAGTAGTCGTCAACAACCAGCAAAAAGTACTGCTCGCGGTCCTGTCCATGGACGCGGGCTGGGCCCCACACGTCCATGTGTAGGGTCTGCAGGGGAGCAGTCGTCGGGGGAAACGAGGAGGACTGAGGAGCGGCGCGCTGCCGCCCCTCAATACAGGGAAGACATGGAGGACTAGGCGAGGGAGGGAGGGGAGGGAGAACCCTGGGAAGACCAGAGACAAGGACACGGCGGTGCATGCCACGAAGGCGCTGTACCGAGGCAGCTACCTGAGGGGACACAGTAGTCAGTGTGTACAGACTCGAGCCAGGAGCTCGGGTTAACGTGGCCAGGTGCCGACCGGTCCGGGAGCACGTACAGTGGGTCACCCGCTGACCTCCAGGAGTGAACTGGTCTACCAACGCATCCTAGAGGGCAGCTCCACTCACCAAGTTCGTAGAGAACGAGGGGAGGTAGAGACTTGACAGTGAGCCAGACGGGACAGGAGGACACGGCAGGATCGTGGAGGAGTGCGCAAGGACGGGACCCCTTGAGGGGTCCGCCAGGGAGACTGCAACTGGCCGACTGAGCGGCGTGAGTATGGTGCTGTCGCGAAAGAAAGAGCGAGAAGCACCTGAGTCAAGTGTGAAGGTGTGCAAGGCCTCAGCAGGCGCAGAACCAGAGAGAGAAGACTCACCAGCACCTGGAGCGACAGACTCACTAGCACCTAGAGCAGCAGCCTCACCAGCACCTGGAGCAGTAGACTCTATACCTGGGTCGGGCGGCACATACAGGTAACAGTCACCCTCAGCACTAATATGTCAGAGGTCCACTGGTGATCCCCGATTGATCCTAGGGAAGGGTTACAGGCTCGTTGTCCTGGGGGGTTATGGGCGCACTGACCCGCTACTTTTCAAGCCCTTTTATCCCAATGGTCTAGTGGTTGGGATTCTGACATGGTATCAGAGCGAAGGTCTCGGGTTCGAATCCCAGTGTGTGCACTTCGGGCATCCCAGTGCGGGGGGGTGTCAGAGGTCCACTGGTGATCCCCGATTGATCCTAGGGAAGGGTTACAGGCTCGTTGTCCTGGGGGGGTTATGGGCGCACTGACCCGCCACTTAACAAGCCCTTTTATCCCAATGGTCTAGTGGTTGGGATTCTGACATAATAGTCACAGCATACATGGCAGCAAAAATAGCATCATAGTCAAGAGCAAAGATATCAACATTCTGCCTAAGCAGATCAGCCCAGCTAGGGAGCTCAGCGACGTCAGGAAACTGGACGCGCCAGGAGTCAGACAAGCGACCGAAACAGCGCTGCGACGTGTGTGGCCCTCTGCACGTCTCCCCACGGCGCCCGCCGGTGCGGAGAACGTACGTGCAGGGACCAGCACCCCCAGACCTCCCACGCCCAGCGTACCACTCACGAAGCTGCTGAGGCGACGGGGTCTCGCGGGAACGCGGCTGCTGCTGGCGCTGGCTGCCGCCAAAGCCTCCACGCTGCGTAGCTCCACCCCGACCAGCACCACCGCCTCCGCCACCTCCACCGCCGCCGCTGCCCGCCTCCACCGCCGCTGCCGCTGCCTCCACCACCGCTGCCTCCACCACCGCTGCCGCTGCCTCCACCACCTCCACCGCCGCCACCGACGCCCCCACTCCCGCCACCACCCTTGCCTCCACCCCCACCCCCTCCGCCTCCTCCACCGCCACTACCCGCCGCCCCCGCCATCCCCTCCACCACCCTTGCCCCCCTTGCCCTTGCTGCTGCGGCGCCTCCCACTAGGAGCAGACGTAGCCCCGACCTCCTCGGTGCCAAGGAGGTCAACAGCAGCAGCAGAAGCAACAGAGGGCAGAAGGGGAACGGGGGAACACCCCTCAAAGAGCGGGGCGCGGGGGTCGCCGCGAGAAGCACCTACAGCAACTATACTCTTCTAAGCTGCAGTGAGGCGCTCCTCCAGCAGGTCGACGGTGAGCGTAGTGGGACAAAGGGAGAGAAAGTGGTCCCTGACTGAGGAAAGGGAGTCAGGGAGACAAGTGACTAGGTAGAAGAGGGTGATGTACATGGGTGGTGGGTTCTTGGCGCAGAACTCGGGGGGAAGGGCAGCGCGGTAGCGGGTGTCATTAGTGCGGAGGTGGGTAATGAGGTCAGCGACTGTGGAAAAGGTGGCCAGGTCAGGGAACAGGTACGGTAGCATGAGGCGGCTGAGGGTAGCAGTGGCAGGGGAGGAGTAGCGCGCGACGAGAGCGTCATACAAAGACTTAGCAGTCTTGTACTGGTCAAAGTGTGCACGCTCAGCTGAAGGCAAGTGACTACAAACAGCAAGGCGAGCAACAGTGTCACGAGTAGTCCACTGTGAGTGAACAGTACTGTCAGCATCGGCAGCAGGTACAGTAGAGGCGCCAGACGTGAGATCAAACAGTGAGACTCCGTCCTTGCTATCGCACTGAAGAAACAGCTGCAGATCATCTACCCAGACATTTAAATCAACAGCACGTCCCTCGGCATCGAATGTAAGAACCGAAGGGCTAGCCATGATGGCAGTAGCAGCTGTGGCAGCAGAAACAGCAGCAGCAGCAGCAGCAGCAGCAGCAGCAGCAGCGCGGTCAGGGCAGCGCGGCTCAGTAGGGCAGTGCGGCGCGGCTCGGCTGGGCGGCGCGACCCGGCGGAGCGGCGCGGCTCGGCTGGGTGGCGCGGCTCGTTAGAGCTGCGTGGCTCGGCAGAGCGGCCGGCAAGTAGGCGCTGGTGGCGCGCTTAGCGTGGGTGCTCACCAGGGGCGAGCAGGGCAAGCGCGACGGCGGGGCCTCAGCGGCGACGACGGCGGCGGACGCAACAGCGGCTGTAGGCTCGACGACGGCAGCAGGGCCGCAACGGCGGCAGCAGGGGCGACGGCTGCTGCAGGCCACGGGGCCTCGGCGGTGGCTGCAGGGCAGGGGGGCCGCGACAGTGGCTGCAGGGCAGGGGCCGCGACAGCGGCTGCAGGGAATGGGCCGCGACGGCGGCTGCAGGTAAGGGGCCGCGACGTGGGGCGGCAGGTCAGGGGCCGCGATGGCGGCTGCAGGTCAGGGGCCGCGACGTAGGGCGGCAGGGCAGGGCCGCGACGAAGGGCGGCAGGGCAGGACCCGCGACGGCCAGCAAAGCAGGGCCGCGACGGGCGGCAGGTTAGGCAGGGCCGCGACGGGCAGGTCCGCGACGGTAGGGCCGCGACGGCAGGGCAGGCGCTTGACGGCGCAAGTGAGGGAGGCGCGAGGCGCACGACATGGCAAGAAGGCGCGGCAGCGTACTTCGGGCAGGGCAGGGAAAAGAAATCGTTGTATGCCCTTGAAAAAAAAAAATCGTTCCCACTAGGGAACCTACTCAGAATACCATGTGAAAATAAGAACGAGGAATGAATGAACTAGCAAGCAGGTGGGTACAAGTAGGAAAACCTAAAAGTGTTGTACCCTATATTGCCTACCCCACTACAGCCTACACAGACTATAGCATATAAGTTTGACAGACAAGAGTTCACCGAGACTTTTGCACCGGTCAGCCGAAAAACCTCACTACGGATTCTCCTCGCGATAGCCGCTATGAAGCGGAAGAAGCTCCGCCAAATCGACGTCGCTAACGCCTTCCTATGCGCTCCCGTCGATGCTGAGATCTTCGTCGAGCAACCGCATGGCTCTAATGCAGATCCTAACCAAGTTTGTCAGCTACTAAAATCCCTGTACGGGATCAAGCAGGCCCCAAGGTTGTGGCAGCAGTACCTACACGCCCGACTAATCCGCATCGGCTTTCGTCAGCTACCGCACGACCAAGGCATGTACCGACTCACGAAAGGCACCGACTACATCCTGCTTATCGTCTTCGTGGACGATCTGGTCTATATCGGCTCGACCGACGGTATCACGACCTGGTTCGAAGGGGAGCTGCAGCAGGATCTCACACTCACCGTCTCCCCACCATAACACAGTATCTCGGGCTCAACATACAGGAAGGAGAGAACACGATCTACTTCAGTGCCGCGAAATACGCTGACACCATTGCCAAGCGCTTCGGACTAACTCCAGCTACCATCACCACGCCATATCGCTACACCGATGGAAATCGCATAGAAAGCTCCGCTCTGCTCAAACCCGCTGGAATCCGCGACTACCAGCGAAAGCTAGGATGTCTACTCTTTGCAGCTGTCACTTGCCGACCGGACCTATCGTACTCAGCAAGCCAACTCGCTACCTACCTCAAGAAGCCCGAAGCGGAACACATGGTGGAGCTCGACCGCGCACTTCACTACCTCGTCAGCACCCCGACAAGCGGCATGACCTGCCACAAAACCAAACAACGACGCCCAAGCTAATCGGCTACGTGGATGCCGACCACGTCGGTGACTCCGACAACAGGCGTTCACGCACCGGCTACATCTACCGACTCGAGCCTATCGGGCCTATCTCGTGGCAGTCAAGCTAACAGGACCTAATCGCCCTCTCTTCAGCTGAAGCAGAATATATTGCACTCTGCTCAGCCACCAAGGAAGGACTGTACCTTCGCGAACTTCTGGAAGAAGCGAAGCTGGCCCAGTTACCCAGCAAAAGTTAGAGTACTGCATGCTTGTATCCAGTTACTCATTACCGTTGCAAAAGGAGGAATCCTTCTATCAAAATAAGTCCAATTATGAATGAGTTTTATCACCTACACCTAGCAAACTACCTAGTCCTGGTACAGGAGCTGACTCATAACGCGGTACAAGCGCCTAGGGAGTGTCATCACAGCAAACAGTCACAGCAGTCGCTGGGTAGGAGAATGGCTGCCATCACGGAGCTCTCTAGGCTGTCGACCCCACAGCGCGTCGCTGTGCCGATGGCGATCGGGTCAGAGTGTGTCAATCCAGTCCATACAACGGCGATATGGCCGCTTGCGGGGCTGTCCATCCGATTAGAGTGTCAGCGGAGCCGAATCGACGGCGAGTTTGCAATTTGCGCATCGGAGGCCGCTTGCTGTCACCGCTGAAATCCCAAGGCGCACGAGAGGCCGGGCGTGTGCGTCGTTCTGTCTGTCTGATCATTCTCCCTAACACGCGTGGACCTTTCACGCGTTAGTGCCCTCGAATCGCGAGAGCACTATGTCGAATCCGCACCCCGGCCGCCGAGTGCCCATCGAACTATTTATTCGGCTCGGTGGAGTCACAATTTGCAGATCAACTGAACGCGGCATTCACTCGTTACGACTTCGACCTGCTGCGAGTACAGCTCGCGCCACTCACCTCATCATCCGTCTCGTTCATTCGTTCGCCGCTCCACTTTCAGTGCGCCCTCCGTCCCACCACGCGCCATGCCTCTCCTTCTCCCGCCGCGTTTCCGCCTCGCGCTGCTCCTCGCAGCAGTCGCCGCGTGCTTCGGCGCGTTGGTGACGGTAACGGGGGCGCCTCTAGCGGGGCCGGAGTGCGTGAGCGAGTTCCCGCGGCTGTGCAAGTTCGTGGACGATCTGCGCGACTCCATTCCCGAGCAGATCGACGCCTCCTCGCCCCTTCCCATCCGCATCGGCGCCTACCAGATCCGCCAGGCCAGCTCCCGCCCTCCGCGCTTCCCCGCAACGCCTTTGCTCGCTCCCCTCACTTTGTTCGCCTTCCCTTTTCGTGCTCACTTTCTGCCCCCGCTTCTCTCCCGTCCCGCCACTCGCTTCTCCCTTCTCCCGTCTCGCTTCTATTCGCTTCCTCTCCTTTGCCTCTCCTTGGCTGACGCACCCCCCATCCCCCTGCACTCCCCTCTTACCCCCTCCTCTCCCCCGACTGCAGAAGCTGCACCGCGACTTGCCGCCCACGAAGCTGTACGCGTATGGTCGCAGCGCCGCCACCGCGCACTACCCCGGCCCCACGCTCGTTGCCAAGCGCGGCGTGCCCACCCAGGTACTGCCCTGCCTCCCCGCCCGCCCGCCACTGCTGCTGTGTGCCTCTCCTTTGCTGCTCCATGCATCCGCACACTGCCTGGTTGCTATGGATTTTTTGTGTGTTTCTGCTGTGTGCGGGGCTGTGCTGACGTTGATCGCGACTGTGCGCTGGTGCGGGCGTGGTGGGCGTGGGGGCATGGCAGGTGTACTGGGAGAACCATCTGACGGACCGCCACCACATGTTCCCCGTGGACTACACCCTTAGTGACGTCGCCCGCCCGCTGCTGGGGGGCATTCCAATAGGTGAGCTGGTTCACGTGCTGCCTCTCAGGCTCGAAAATACGACGGTATCTTTTAAACTGCTCTACAATTTCTCACGGGAGCCTATTATACGATTGTGTCTTTTACGGTAAACTTTCAAAAGAACGACCGTGTTTTGGAGCCTTTTCTCCTCAAACGCTCCTCCTCTCATCACGCCCCTCCTCATTCACGCCCCTTCTCTCCTCACGCGCCCCCGCCTTCCTTCACCCTTAGTGGCGCACCGGCACGGGGGCGAGCAGGTGTCGTTCTCAGACGGGCATCCAGAGGCGTGGTTCACGCAGTACAGCGAGGTGGGACGCGCCTTCCGCACGCGGCTGTACCGCTACCCCAACCACCAGCTGCCCACCACGCTGTGGTACCATGACCACGCCATCGGCATCACGCGCCTCAACGTCGCTGCCGGCCTCGCCGGCCTCTTCCTGCTCACCGACCCGCGCGGGGTGGAGAGGACCCTCACCTGGCTGCCGCAGGGCGAGTTTGAAGTGCCGCTGGCCCTGTCAGACCGGAGCTTCTTCGCCAACGGGTCCATTGACTACCCCAGCCAGGGCGTGCTGCCGCGCGTGCACCCCCACTGGGTGCCTGAGTACCTCGGCGACACCATCCTGGTCACCGGCAAGGTGCTGCTCGTCTCTGCTCCCCCCACTTGCTTGCCTCCTCATCTTTGTCTGAAGTTTTTCCCCTGTTATCGCTCCCTCCAATCCACCGCTCGTCCTCACTCCCCACTCTTCCTTCATCTGTCCCTCATGCCTCCTCCCTCTTCCTTGGTCTCCTCCATTCCATCCTCTGCCTCGCGCCCCATGCACTCTGCGTCGCGCCTCGCGCCCTCGTTGTCTCCTCCGTGTATGCCAGGTGTGGCCGTATCTGAACGTGAGGAGGGCACTGTACCGTTTCCGAATGTTGGGGGGCGCCAACACGCGCTTCTTCAATCTGCGCTTCATCTGCGCCACCCCCCGCAACTACCCCAACTTCACCCCGCCCTTCACCGGCGACAAGCTGCCCATCATCGTGGTGCGTGCCATGCCTCTGTGAATTGCTGTCAGCTGCACCCTGTTCCCCAGCACCACTCTACATCACTTCGCACACGCCGCACCGCAGTACCAACCCCGCACTTCACCAACCACCCGTTGTTGTACCTCCCCTTCTCCTGCCCACCCCCTTGTTGCGCCTCTCCGCCTGGCCACTCCCCCTTCCCCCCCCACCACCTGTCAGATCGGGTCGGACGGGGGCTACCTCCCGCGCCCGGCGGTGCGGTCATCACTGCTGGTGGCGCCGGGGGAGCGATACGACATCCTCGTTGACTTCTCCACTCTGCGCTCCTCCTGTGCTGATGTCATCCTCACCAACGACGCCCGTGCGCCCTTCCCTGCGGGGCAGCCAGTGACCAACGACACGGCTGTTGTCATGCGCTTCATCGTCGACCACCACAGCGCCCGCCTGCCCGCCCCCCGCATTCCCAAGAGCCTGGTGGTGAGTATTTGACATTTCGCCCTTCTCCTGGGTACTTGTTTCTGTAGTTGCTGGTGCATTCCCGACCCCCTCTCATTCTCTCGCTCCCTCTCCATCGCCCGCTCTCTGTGCACCCTCCAGGCGGTGCCCCCCGTTGACACGTCCCGGGTGGTGCTGGAGCGGTGGATCACGGCGGTGGAGGAGACCGACCCCGCCACCGGGCTGCCCATCCGCCTGCTGCTGGGCGGCCTGCCCTACAGCGCCCCGCCCACTGAGACGCCCAGAGAGGTGAGCTGTGAGGTTGAGTCTGGCCATCGGGCTTCGTGCTGCCACCATCGGCCCATTTAGCAGTGGTGGTATATCTGGCTGGCTTCCCACTCTTCCTATGCCCTTCTCCTTCATGCGCCCTCACTGGCTGCTGTGTGTCCCGCTGGTGGCAGAACTCGGAGGAGCTGTGGCATCTGATCAACCTCACGCCCGACGCGCACCCCATCCACCTGCACCTCATTCAGCACCGCCCCCTGTGGCGCCGCCCCTTCGACCTCGCCGCCTACACCAGCGGCGCCTGCTCCTTCACCAACTCGTCGCTGCCGTCCTGCTTCACTGCTGCCCAGCAGCAAGTGGCTGCGTATGAGCGCGGGTGGAAGGACACCACCATTCTGCCGCCCGGCCATGTGCTCACCCTCTGGACGCCCTGGTACTCCCAGGTGAGCCCTCTGAACGCGTACTCCCAGGTGAGCCCTCTGGACGCCCTGGTACTCCCAGGTGAGCCCTCTGGACGCCCTGGTACTCCCAGGTGAGACTCAATGCCCCCTCCCTCCCAGGTACTCCCAGGTCAGTCACCCCACTCCGCTCCTTGATTCTCTTTGACTAGCTACTGTTGCAGTGTCACTTGCCAACTGACTGTCCTGGGGTGCAATCCATGCAGGACGGCACGCCCTTCCCCTTTGATCCGACGCGTGGGCCGGGGTATGTGTGGCACTGCCACATTCTGGAGCACGAGGACAACGAGATGATGCGCCCCCTCATCATTATCAAGTGATGTGCCCCTTGTACTGTACTGTTCGAGGCACCAAGAGCTGCCAAGGTTCAGTACAAATGCGTCACTGCAGGGTTTCCTTACCTTTCCATGCTAATCAGTCGGGCATCACCGGTAGGTTGCAATAAGGCCTTCAGTTGGCATTAGTTTTTAGTTTAATGGTGATTCATGTACATAGCGAAATAACTGTATGGCTGTACACAGTAATGATGACTGAGCCCTGCAAATAATAGTATGATACCAACAACCCTGAAAATAATCACAGAAAAGCATACCTGTTAGAGTGAGGACCTTGGATAGGATAGGAGTTGCCTTGAGAAGAGTTGTTAGCGGAAGTCTTTGTTGTAAGAACTCGGATCATAGTGAATGCAGATGACCAAGTTGATTAAAAGATAGAATACAAGGAATATAACTAGTCCTAACTAGCCATGTACTCTACGGGGTACATTCCCTTATTATAACTGCTTTACAGGCATTTCTACATTGACTCTGACTGTTGCACTACTTTCTTGTTACCGAGTCGCTGCATGTAACCTGTATGTATGGTTACGCCTGTTGCCATTCCTCGATGGTAAGTCAAGCGTCGGTCCAGATGGTCAACAGTCGCGACAGTTGCCTCTTGCGACTGTTGACCTTCCTGCCCTCGATACGGGCTGATCCGATACTGCGGTTGTTGCTGCTTCGACAGAGTCTGGTGCGATACTACTGCACCTACGGGAATGCTAAGTATAATTCCCTTCACACTCCAACACTCCCCTTCATTCCTGGAGGTGCGCCATGTGGCTCTTGCGAGTGACTCCGCACAGGTCCGAGCAATACTGGAACTTCTGACGTGGCAGTTTCTTCGTGAGGAAATCAGCTGTTATTTTGCCAGTTGGACAGTAGGTGAGCTGGACCTTCCCCTTGTCGATGTCGTCCTTCACGAAGAAGTAACGCAGGGCAATGTGTTTCGTGCGGTTGACGAAGCCTGGCTTGTTTGCGATTTTGATCGAGCTCTGGCTGTCGCAGAGTAACTTGAATGACCCGTTCAACGCCGTTTTCGTTTCCTGTAGGAGCTCCGTGAGATAGAGTCCTTCGTGAACTACTGCGCTTGCTGCGATGAATTCCACTTCTGCTGACGAGAGGGCGATGAGTTCTCGCTTGTTGGAGTTCCAGGAGATGGTTCCTGCTGGTTCAAGTTTGAAAATGAAGCCTGTGCGGGACCTTCTGTTGTCTACATCCCCAGCGTGGTCAGCATCCACGTAGCCGGTGAGTTGTAGTGGAGCCGTTAAATTGGCCTTGTAGGTGAGGCCGACGTCGGGAGTAGAGATAAAGTACTGTAAGGCGCGGCGCAGGTCTGTTAGGTTCTCCCCTTCAGGTCGGCGCAGGTAAGGGGCAAGCTGGCTGGCTATGTAAGAGAGGTCCGGGCGGCATGTAACGGCGGCGAACAGTAGGCATCCGAGCTGCTGCTGGTAGAGACGGTGATCGGCCGGTGAGAGTGGGGTGGTGTCAGGCTCGTGGTTAGGCAGATGGATGCGGAACGGGGTGGTGACGCCGACGGGAGCGATCCCGAACTTCTTAGCGAGGGTCTCGGCGTATTTCGCGGCGGAGAGGTGAATTGTATCCGCAGTCTGGGTGACGTTGAGCCCGAGGAATTGGGTGACTTCATGGTCGATGGTCACCTCTAGTTTCTCCTGAATCTCGCATTCGAAGCGATCGAGTAGGTCTGTGTCGTCTCCGGTGTAGAGGAGGTCGTCGATGTAGGCGACGAGCAGGATGAAGTGACCGCGGGATTCGAGGCGGTACATCCCCTGGTCGTGGGGAAGCTGCTGGAAGCCAAGCTCGATGAGGACGCCGTGAAGATGCTGCTGCCACAGGCATGGTGCCTGCTTGATGCCATACAATGATTTTTGAAGGAGATAAACAGCGTCGCCGTCTTCTTCGAACGCATGTGGCTGCTCGACGTAGATGATGGCGTCGACGATCGCGTAGAGGAACGCGTTGGAGACATCAATCTTGCGAAGCGGGCGCTGTTTCACGGCGGCGATGCAGAGAAGAATGCGCACTGAGGTATGACGACCGACAGGTGCGAACGTTTGGTTGTAGTCCACGAATTGTGTCTGCTCGAATCCGCGAACCACCCAGCGCGCTTTGATTTTTTCGACCGTTCCGTCCGCGAGGGTCTTGATTCTGAAGACCCATTTTTCTGTAAGAAATTTTCTCCCCTTTGCGTGGCGGCATGGTACCAGCTTCCAGGTGCCGCGGCGTTGGAGTGCAGCGACTTCTGCGGCCATGGCGGCTCTCCACTTCTCGGCATCGGGCCCGTTGAGAGCCTAGCGAACGGTGGTGGGCTCGACCAACTGCTGGTTACCTCGAACGGCGACAGCGAGGCCAAGGATGCGAAGGCCCGTGAGGTTGGATTCGGCTGTGGTGGTAACCTCGACCACGTCGTCGTCGTCGCCAGGGATGTCGCGAAGGGTGTCGCGGGAGGAGTCGTGAGTTGGATCTTCGTTCATGGGTGAGTGCATTTCTGCACTTGCATAATCGTGCTGTGCCTGTAATGCTTCGTGGGGATTGGTGTTTGTTGGAAAGTATGTGGGAGTGCCGAGCTGCTCTGTAACGGGGACGAAAGGTGCTTCATCTGCTGCTGGCTCGTCTGGCTGTTCTCCTGCCACGTCAACGTCGTCCTCGTCATTGGCGTAGCTCTGCTGTCCCTGGAGAATGTTGTCCGGTGCGTTTTGTGCAGTGCGGTGCTGGCGGTACAGTGGCAGAGTCAGTCTTTCGTAGAAGATGCAGTCTTTCGTAGAAGATGCAGTCACGTGAACGCGTGAGCTGGTGGGTGGCGAAGTCCAGGATTGTCCAGGCGTGGTAGTCGGATTCGATTCCGAGGTGGATGCCCCAGCGAGCGCGGTCCTCAAATTTTCCTGTTCGGGCAGTGTGGGGGCAGTACTGTACCATACACCCGAAGACCCGCAACATGCGTGTATCAGGGTGTTTTCCGGTCCACTCCTTGAAGGGTGAGCTGTTGTTGGGCAGTGCCTTCGAGGAGAGCATGTTGTGCAGCCGAACTGCATGCGCCATTGCGAAGGGCCAATACTTGGTTGGCACAGCCGACTGCTTCATGAGGGCTCGCATTTTTGTCGCGAGGCTCCTGTTGGTTCTTTCGGCCAATCCCTGCTGCTCGTGGGCATAAGGCAGAGAGATCATCCTCTTGATCCCCCTTTGCTTGCATAGGGTTTTGAAGTCGTCCGACATGTATTCCATAGCTCCGTCTGTCTGGAACGCCTTCAGTTTGTGGCCGTCACTTTGGTTCTCTGCCATGGCGAGCCAGACTTCGAAGCAGTAGTAGGCGAGGTAGCGGACCTTGACGTTCACGGCCCAAACGAAGCGTGTGCCGGCGTCGATGAAGGTGAGAGTATACTGCTCCCCTCCAACTCCTTTTGCCGTGAGCACTAGGAAGTCGCTGTAGACCTTCTCCAACGGTTTGTACCGTTCTGCTCCGGGAATCTTTTCAGCGAAGGGCGTGTGGCTGCCGGACAGACGGTGCAGTTGGGTAAGTCGGTTCGTGGCTTCAGCAGCTTTCCATCGGGCAGCAACAGTGCGTCTGCCGCAAAAACATTTGCGTTGATGCAATTGTTGAGCACTTCGATCGAGGGATGTCCCATGCGTTGGTGCCAGATGTCTCCGTCGGCCCGGTATCCCTTGGTGCGAGCGTACAGTTCCTTCTCTCGTGCCGATATCGCCTCCGCTGTTTCTTGCCTGGCTTCGTCCGCAGGTTCGTCGGGCACGGCAACTTGTACTGCCGCTGCTCGAATTGTCGTGCCGTGATACGTTCCGCTGGTGTCGCCGATGGTGATGGTGTCGATCATCGTCTATAGCTCCAGTGGCCTGTCGGGAGGCGGGGGCGAAGCTCGTGCGCGATGATCATCCGGTTGCGTAATTTCTCCTTCCTCGAAGTCGGTATCGCCGATCGTCACTCCCCTTGTCTCGAGGCGAAGGTAATCCCTGCCGTCCGTCGTGATAGGAATTAGGTGAGGTCCGTATTCCGTCAGTAACTCTTCCTCCTCTGCTTCTGGTGCCTCATCAGTAATTTCCGGTTCTTCTGCTGCTTCTTCTGCAGGTACTTCGGCGATGCTTCCCCATCCAGTTTCAGCCGCGATGGCTTCCTCCAGCGCGGTGTTCTCCATGACCCAGCGCATATTGACTGCGTCCCATCCTTCGGTTGTGTTCCAACCGGTGGGGCGTTCAACAGGCGGCCAGAAGGTTTGCGTGCTTGTCGGCTCAGTTGTTCCGACTGCCGTTTCTGACGTGATCTCCTCTCCTTCTTCCACTGCTTGCGGTCCGGTTTCTGCAGGGTTTGTTGTTGAGGCGACGGGTACGGCAAGGGCGCGGAAGGTGCCGTCGAGGCCGGGTTGCTGATAATCGGTTTCTTCTGGGTGGCTCCATCTTGGCGGCGACGGGTGGCCCGGAGGGTCAAGGACAAGGATGTGTTCGTTGTCCCCAGAGGTTCTGGGTGACTCGAAGTCAAGCACGAAAACGCCTTCCACACTTGTTGCCTTTCCGATGAAGATGCCATTGTATATTAAGTGCATCTCATCTTCTGTTGTTTGCAAGCCAACCCCGCACTTCATCAGCTGGTGGAGGGACAAGAGGTTGTACCGGAATTCCGGCATGATGAGAACATCGCTTATGTGGATGCAGTAGCCGGTGTCGTGTGACTCCAGTTGCACTTGTCCGCGGCTTCTGGCGTAGATGGTTTGACTGTTGGCGACGGTGATCTCCACTTCGTTGGAGAGTCGCTCTCTGTTGAGGATGAAGACGTCTGATGACACCATGTGCTGACCACAGTAGCTGTCCAGGTACCACGTGTTGACTCCCTTTTTCGCCTTGGCCAGATTGGCAAGCTTCGGAGTGATGTGATGTTCCATGTCGTGATCGTTCTCGTAGTCATAATAACATCCTTCCTCGTCGTATGCGATGCGTGCAGATGGTGACTCCTGGATCCACTCCGGTGCTTCCCAGTCAAATTGCATTCGTCCGACCGTCAACTCGTCATAGGTTGGATCGTTCTCTTCTTCTTCTTCGACTGATCCTTCGGGCCGCTCCTGAGGCGGGTCTGCGAACATATCTTCCCAGCTGCGGAAGAAGCGGTAGTGATGGTTAGGGCGAGGCGGTCCACGACGCACCATGCAAGTCAAGACTTTGCTTTTGCCCTTGTCGTTTGTGTTCGCAGAGTGACGCGCCGGAGCTTGGGACGTGCTGGCGACGGCTGGCGGTGACACAGTTTGGTTGCGCGCTGAGGCTCCTCCTTGCTGGTGAGTGGCGGCACCCTTCTGGTTGTTGTTATTACCGTTCAGCTTCCAGCAGTCTTGAATCATGTGCCCAGTCTTCTTGCAGTATTTGCAGAAGAGTCTTTTCTTGTCCGGTGGCGCTTGTGCGTAGAATGCAATTTTCTCCTTCTTGTTGCCTCTTTCGTTGTACAGGTCGATCTCCTTCTGTTCGAAAAGGAGCGTGGAGCAGAGGGCGGTTTCATTGAGGGTTCCTTGAGTGCGAAGGAGCGACTTGCACTGGCGCCATTCCGGGCTCAATCCAGCGAGAATGATTGTGACGAACATGTCGTCAGGGAAGTTGCCGCCGCTTTTCCTGAACTGATCTCTTAGGTTCCTGCAGCGGTTGATGTATGGTCCGGCTTTCTCGCCGGGGAACATCTTGACATTGTTCAACTGGTTGAGCAGGCGACTGAGTGTCACCGAATCTGTTGCCATGTGGCAGGTGCGCAGGTGCTCCCAGGACTGTTGCGTGGGTGCCCACTCGTTTTTGAAGGGGCGAATGCTTAGCTGTTCTTCGGGCGACAGGTTCCGAATCAAGACGGTGAAGGCCAGGAGCGATTTGTTGTAGTACTGCGTCTTCTCCTGAGGTGAGCCACTAGCTGGGAAGGGATACGAACCGTCGTAGTACATCCAGATCTGAGCGCCCTGAGCTAGTAGCTCGAATTCGAAGCTCCAGGTATAGAAGTCTTGCCCGTCGAAGGGTTTGGTTGTCCTTAGCTTCGACGTTGAGAGGAACTTGCTCTGCATTGAAGCCATTGCCTTGTTATGTGTTTGTTGTGCTTGAGCAGATCCTTGAGCTCCGCGGTTGTCGAAGGTGAAGGATCGCTCAGATCCAGCTCCTTGAGGATCAGGAGGCTTGCGGGCGTAGCTGGAGCCGTCAATGCTCATCGGCTGATGGCTCTCCAGTGCGCTGATGCGGGAGATCAGCTGCTCGAGGAGCGCTGTATCCACAGTCGTTGTAGTGGAAGCGACATTGGTGGAGGGTTGCACTGGATTTTCTCCAGCCTCTCCGCAGTCTGCGTCTGGCATGTTGATGCCCTTGATGGCGTTGTTGATCTTGATGTTGAGATTAAGCTATAAAGAAGCTTGTTGGAAGCCCTTTAGCAGTTCCTATAATCCAAACTAGCTCTCATACCATGTTAGAGTGAGGTCCTTGGATAGGATAGGAGTTGCCTTGAGAAGAGTTGGTAGCGGAAGTCTTTGTTGTAAGAACTCGGATCATAGTGAATGTAGATGACCAAGTTGATTAAAAGATAGAATACAAGGAATATAAACAGTCCTACTGTAACTAGCCATGTACTCTAAGGGGTACATTCCCTTATTATAACTGCTTTACAGACATTTCTACAGTGACTCTGACTGTTGCACTACTTTCTTGTTACCGAGTCGCTGCATGTAACCTGTATGTACGGTTACGCCTGTTGCCATTCCTCGATGGTAAGTCAAGCGTCGGTCCAGATGGTCAACAGTCGCGACAGTTGACTCTTGCGACTGTTGACCTTCCTGCCCTCGATACGGGCTGATCCGATACTGCGGTTATTGCTGCTTCGACAGAGTCTGGTGCGATACTACTGCACCTACGAGAATGCTAAGTATAATTCCCTTCACACTCCAACAATACCAGTAATGCTGAAGGGTTTGCTATGAATGAAAATAGATTGTTAGAGCCTCCAGAAGCGACTGTACTCCCTGGGCACTTTTCGTCGTTTCAAACAGGCTCAGCAAGCCTAAAGTTTTGCATCAACCACTCTATACCAAAGTCAGCTCTGCTGACGTCATTTTCTTAGTGGCCTTGAATCGGTGCTGCTGGCTTTCCATACCTCATTGCCGTTAAGTACAGAACGTCGCTGGTGCTGAGCGTCCGCGAATCACGTTGCACGTGAAGCCACCATGTTTCTATTTATTTGTTACTTCGGATTAAACGACCGGATGCACCCCCCTTGTCAGAGTATGCATATATGTTACTATAGGCTATAATGAGGTACACCATACATGGGATAACCCATTATTGTTTCATACTTGTATCTCCTTTGTTCCTAGTCAATGTATTCCTCTTGCTACCAAATTCTGATATGGTACCATGAAAGGTCCCGCTGTAGGACCTATTTTTCTTAAGAGCCCATCGTTACTTTTTACCCTGCCTTCCCGTTTGTTCTTCTCTGCCCCTATCAAACAAAAATGCTACTTATGTTGTGTAGGCTGTAGTGGGGTAGCCTATATGGGTACAACCCAATTAGGGTTATACTTGTACTCAGTTTGATGTCAATGCAATCACTCCTGCTCGTTAGTTTCTGACATGGTTTCAGAGCAGTACTAGGTCCGTAGGGCCGTTTTTTTTTTCGGGCCCACCATTACCTAGTGACCGATTGCGGTTACCGCGTTACCCCATGCCCTGCCCTGCGCTGCGCCGACAGCGCGTGCCACGCCCTGCCCTGCCTTGCGTCGCGCTGCCCCGCGCACGCCCTGCCCTGCCTTGCGTCGCGCTGCCCCGCGTCGCGTTGTCCCGCGCGCGCCCTGCTCTGCCCCGCGTCCTGCTGCAGCTCACGCCTTGCTGCCCTGCGCGTCGCGCCCTGCTGCAGCCCGCACGTCATGCCTTGCTGCCTTGCGCGTCGCGCCCTGCTGCCTTGCGCGTCGCGCCCTGCTGCCTTGCGCGTCGCGCCCTACGTCTGCCCCGCGCGTCGCGCCCTGCTGTAGCCAGCGCGTCGCGCCCTGCTGCCCCGAACGTCGCGCCCTGCTGCAGCCCGTGCGTCGCGCCCTTCTGCCCCGCGCATCGCGCCCTGCTGCCGCCCGCAGTTGCGCCCTGCTGCAGCCCGCGCTTCGCGCCCTGCTGCCCCACGAGTCGCGCCCTGCTACAGCCCGCGCGTCGCGCCCTGCTGCCCTGCACAGCGCGTGCCCTGCTGCCCGCGCTGCCTAGGCCGAGTCGCGCCGCCCAGCCCGAGCCGCCCTGCCCAACCCGATCCACCCTGCTGCTCATGCTACTGCTGCTGCTGGTGGAGGTACTGCTAGGAGAGCTGGAGGTGCTGCAGCCTAGCCTCACCGAGCCGCTCTGCTGCTATTACTGCTGCTACTACTGCTCGTGCTACTGCCTTCCCTCCGTACTGCCCTACTGGTCGCACTCCTTCTTACTTGGCCTGCTATGACTTCTCTTCGTGGCAGCGGTCGGAGCGGTGACGGCGGTGGTGACAGCAGCTGGAGTGGTGGCGGCGCCCGTTGTGGCAGTCGCGGTGGAGCTGTTCAGTGCGGAGTTTCTGGCGGTGGCCAGATGCAGCTACTGCGGCGTCCGCGCGAGACCCTTACGCCCCAGCAGCTTCGTGAGTGATACGCCAGTAGGTGTGGTGGCGGCGGCCGTAGTAGCAGTCGTGGTGGAGCTGTTCAGTGCGGAGTTTCTGGCGGTGGCCAGATGCAGCTGCAGCGGCGTCCGCGCGAGACCCTTACGCCCCAGCAGCTTCGTGAGTGGTACGCTCAGAGTGGGGGGACTTAGAGTACTGTCCGCTGTCCGTACGTCATTCGCACAGGTGATCGGGCTGGTCAGACTTGCGGGACACTTGGTCATACACAGGCTCGCTGCTTCGCCTGTCTGAGCGACGCTTGGCATGCAGTGTTTGGCGACGAGGCTGAGCTCCCCCGCTGGCTAGAGCTGCTTAGGAGCAAGGTGGATATTTTTGCTCTAGACTATGACACTATCCTCACGGCCATGTATGCTTTGCCTATTAGTACTCAGGGTGACTGCTACCTGTGTGTGCCGCCCGACCCTGGTGTAGCGGCTGCTGCTTTAGGTGCTGGTGAGTCTGCTCTTGGTGCTGGTGAGTCTGCTCTAGGTGCTGGAGAGTTTGCTCTAGGTGCTGGTGAGTCTGCTCTCTCTGGTACTGCACCTGCTGAGGCCTTGCACACCTTCACGCTTGACTCTGGTGCTTCCCGTTGCTTCTTTCGCGACAGCACCACAGTCACACCACTCGCAGAACCGGTTGCAGTCTCACTGGCTGATCCCTCTAGGGGACCGGTTCTTGCACATCCCTCCATTGTTCTCCCGTGTCCGACGGTTCCGTCTGGCTCACTGTCAGGTCTTCACCTCCCTCGTTCTCTACGAACTTGGTGAGCAACGCCGTCCTTCAGGATGAATGGGTTAATACATTTACTCCTGGCCGTGTCGCGATTGGCCACGTTCACCCGTCGGCCTGGGTCGAGCCTGTACACACTGACTACTGCGCCTCCTCAGGTAGCTGCGTCTGCGTCCGCGTCAGGTCAGCTAGCATCCTCCTGCTCGTGTCGTGCCTTGTCACACTAGACTCTCCTTTGGCACCACCGTCTTGGTCACCCCTCCCTACCACGCCTCCGTGGCATGCACTCTCGCCTACTTGTCTCTGGTCTTCCAGGTCTCTGCCTCCCCTCCCACCCTCGCCTGCCCCTCCCTGCCTTCCCTGTGTCGAGGGGCGGCAGCGCGCCGCTCCTCACTCCTCCTCGTTTCCCCCGACGACTGCTCCCCTGCAGACTCTCCACTTAGACGTGTGGGACCCAGCCCGCGTCCAGGGACAGGGCCGCGAGCGATACTTTCTGCTGGTTGTTGACGACTACTTGCGTTACACCATGGTCTTCCCCTTGCGCAGCAAGGGTGAGGTCCCTGATGTTTTGATCCCTTGGATCCGCGCTGTCCGTCTCCACCTCCGAGAGCGGTTCGACACGGACCTTCCTGTCCTGCGTCTGCACTCTGACAGAGGTGGTGAGTTTTCCCAAGACCTCTTACAGGACTTTTGTCGTGGGGAGGGCATTCGCCAGACGTTCACGCTTCCGGCCTCTCCACGCCAGAATGGGGTTGCTGAGCGTCGCATTGGCCTAGTCATGGAGGTCGCTCGTACCTCCATGATACATGCGGCTGCCCCCCATTTTATGTGGCCGTTTGCGGTCCGGTACGCTGCGCATCAGCTCAACCTCTGGCCCCGTGTCTCCTTGCCGGAGACCTCGCCGACACTGCGTTGGACGGGAGAGGTTGGCGATGCGTCAGTGTTCCGGGTCTGGGGATCTCGTGCCTTTGTTCCGATACCTCCGCGGACAAGCTCTCCGCCCGCGCCATTCCCTGTGTCTTCCTTGGTTTTCCTCCTAACACGCCTACCTGGCAGTTTTACCACCCCACCTCGCGCTGTGTTCTGTCCTTTCAGGACGTCACGTTTGACGGGTCGGTTCCCTTTTACCGTCTCTTCCCCTACCGCACTGCCCCTCCCCCTCCCCCGCCGCTCATCCTTGCTCCAGGTCCCCCTCCGGTATACCCCCTCCCCCCTCAGGGTCCTGCTCCTTCAAGTGTGTCTCAGGTAGACCCACTCCCCTTGGTTGAGCCTGTCGAGGTCACTGGCGACTCTGGTGCTGCTGGGGGTGCTGAGTCTGCGGGTGCTGAGCTTGAGTTTGCGGAGCCTGGGGGTGCTGAGCCTGTGCGCGAGGAGCTTGGGGGTGCTGAGTCTGCGGTTGCGGAGCCTGAGCGTGAGGAGCCTGGAGGTGCTGAGCCTGCAAGTGCGGAGCCCTGGGGTGCTGCGTCTAAGCGTGCGGAGCCTGGGGGTGCTGAGCCTGAGCGTGCGGAGCCTGGGGATGCTGAGTCTGGGGGTGTTGAGCCAAGGGGTCCTGCGTCTACACTACGGGAGCCTCTCTCACCACAGCAGTTGCGCGAGTGGTACGCTCGGCGCTGTAGCCTTCGGCATGGCGCTGCTAGAGCTGGAGGCCCTAGAGCTGCTGGTCCTGGAGGTGCTGGTGGTGCTGGCACTGCTGGTCGTGGGGGTGCTCGTGCTGGTGGAGCTGGAGCTGCCGGAGCTGGTGGTGCTGCTAGTGCTGGAGGTGCCACAGGTAGTGGAGCTTCTGGAGCTGCTGGAGCTGGTGGTGGTGCTGCTGCACGAGGTGCTGGAGCTGCTAGTCCCAGAGGTGCTCGTACTGGAGGTGCTGGAGCTGGTGGTACTGTCGGCACTGGTGGTGCTGGTGGAGCTGGCACTGCTAGTCCTGGAGGTGCTCGTCCTGGAGGTTTTGGAGGTGCTCTCTCGTCGCAGCAGCTACGCGAGTGGTACACTGAGCACAGCCGCCTTCGGAGTGGCGCTGCTGGGGCTGGAGGCGCTGCGGCAGGAGGCGCGGGAGCTGGAGGTACTGGCGCGGCTGGAGCAGGTGGTGCTGCAGACTAAGGAGCTGGAGGCCCTGGAGCTATCGGCGCTGGAGCTGGTGACCGAGGAGCTGGAGGTGCTGGAGCTGGAGTTTCTAGAGCTGCTGGAGACCCTGGAGCTGCTGGTACTAGTACTGGAGGTGCTGGTGCTGGAGGAGCTGGTACTGGTGGTGCTGTATCGCCGCGTCTGTTCTTCGCTCCGCTGTCACCGTCGTCTCTGCTGCCGCCTAACTCGGTGCTTCGCCAGGTTCTTAGTCTCCCGTTACAGCCAGGCTCCGTACCGCCTGCTCCCTTTCCTTACACTGAGCAGACAAGAGGTCTTACTGAGCGTCGTGAGCCTGCGTCTCGTCCTGCCTCGCCTGTTCATGCTGGTCGCACTAGTCGCCGTGTTCCTCATGAGCGTCCTCCTCCTGTCCCCGGCACGCAAACTATGGCAATTCGTCCTTCCTCCGTTCCACAGCGTGTTCCCCTACCGCCTCCTTCTGCGTCCTCTCTTCCGCACGTTCCGGACCCTGAGTCTGACTTGGTTCGTGCTGCCAGTCCTACTGTTACGCGTCTCTTAGCCACTACTGTCACTGACACTTCGTTTGAGTCTGCTGCTGCGTCAGCCTTAGTCGCTGAGCTTGTTGACTTTGCTGCTGCTTGTCGTCTCGACTACGCCGCTAGCCTTGTTGCTGAGTCTGAGTCTGTCTGTCCTCCGTCCGTCGGGGGTGAGTGTGCTCTTGGCACGGACGTACTTGAGGACAGGCAGGAGGACTTTGAGTGTCTTGTAGCCGCTGCACCTAATCTCGTGGCAATGCTGCTTGCCCCTGAGGGAGACCCGGATGCACCAGACATCCCGACCCCGCGCTCTTACGTTGAGGCGATCGCGGGTGAGTACTCCTCTCAGTGGCAGACAGCCATGGACGCAAAGATGGCATCCTGGAAGTCCACAGGCACCTACGTCGACGCAGTTCCCCCTCCTAGGGTGAACGTAGTCGATGGCATGTGGATTTTCAGGGTGAAGCGGCCGCCGGGTTCTCCGCCTGTCTTCAAGGCTTGTAACATTGCACGAGGATTCAGTCAGCGACAGGGAGTTGACTTCTTCCAGACCTTCTCCCCTACCCCGAAGATGACCACTCTTTGGGTGCTGCTGCACGTTGCCGCTCAGCGTGACTACGAGCTTCACTCTCTTGACTTCAGCACAGCTTTCCTACAGGGCAGCCTGCACGAGGAGATCTCGCTGCGCCGTCCACCTGGCTTCACTGGGTCGTTTCCTGTAGGTACCCAGTGGAGCCTCCGACGGCCAGTCTACGGTCTCTGCTAGGCGCCTCGTGAGTGGCACGACACTTGCGGCACTTGGGTTTGCTCCTTCGACTGCAGACCCGTCGCTGTTTCTCCGCATTGACACTTCGCTGCCGCCGTTCTACATCCTCGTGTACGTCGACGACTTGATTTTTGGCAGTTTTGACACTGAGGCACTCACCCTTGTGAAGTCGGAGCTGTAGAAGAGACACGCGTGCACAGACCTCGGTGAGCTGCGCAACTATCTTGGCTTGCAGATCACCTGGGACAGAGCATGACGCATCATCACCCTGCCACAGTCCACTCCTCTGGCTACCGGTCACTCGCTCTCAGCTCCACCTTCGGACGAGTCCGTAGAGCCGAGTGGCCCGTACCCAAAGCTAGTGGGCTGCCTCATGTACCTGATGACCTGCACTCGTCCTGACCTTGCATACCCTCTCGGCCTTCTGGGACGCTACGTGGCTCCTAGTAGGCACCGAAAGGTGCACTGGGATGCTGCGAAGAGGGTACTGCGTTACATGTGTAGTACATCGGGCATGGGGCTCGTTCTTGGAGGGCGGGGTCCAGTCAGACGCTTCGTGGGTTGATGACCTGACTACGCAGCGGTCGTCTCAGGGTTACTCATTCAGCCTTGGCTCCGGCTCGGTTTCTTGGCAGTCTACCCGCTCGTCTTCTGTTCTCAGCTCCAGATGTGAGGCTAAGATCTACGCGACAGCCATGGCTGCACAGGAGTTACGCTGGCTCACCTACCTGCTGACCGACTTGGGAGAGCGGCCTCGTTCTCCTCCAGTTCTGTACGTAGACAACAAGGCTGCAATTGCCTTGTGTTAGGAGCACAGACTGGAGCACAGACTGGAGCACAGAACGAAGCACATTGCTCTGCGTTACTTCCTTGCTCGAGAGTTGCAGCAGCGTGGTCAGCTTCGTCTTGCTTACGTGGCCACTCGGGCCAACTCTGCTGATATATTCACCAAGGCACTTCAGCCTTGTGATCATCAGCGCTTTTGTACTGTATTGGGCCTTGTGCTTCACTTGCTCACTACTTGACTTTGCTTGTACTGTGACCTATATATATACCTTCATGCTTACTCTTGCTAGGTAGTGATCACTGTACTGTTTGCTGTCTTTTATGTAACTCTGCATGTGGACCAGCCCTATGGCCATTTGCTTGTGCTCAGAGTGTGTGGTGACTTTGTGATCCACCCTGAGCTTGCTTTGCTTTTCTTGACTGGTCTTGTGACCCCTTGTTCTCACCCACTTTGCCTATTGGGGTGTGTCAAACTATAATGCTACTTATGTTGTGTAGGCTGTAATGGGGTAGCTATATGGGGTACAACCCAATTAGGGTTATACTTGTACTCAGTTTGATGTCAATGCAATCACTCATGCTCGTTAGTTTCTGACAGCCCCACCCAGTCGCGACCTGCTGCCTGCTAGCGCCGCCCTGCCTAGCGAGATCGCGACTGCCTTGCCCTGCGCGCGACCCGCACGCTGCCCTGCCCGCGCGACCCCGCACACCCTGTCCTACCCCGCGCGTGGCCCCGCACGCTGCCCTGCATGCGCATTGCCTGCGCGCTGCCTGCACGCGCGTTGCCACCACGCTGCCCGAGCCATGCGCGCGACGCCCCCACTGCCTGCAGCCGCCCTGCCCGCACCGCCTGCAGCTGTGCTGCCCATGCTGCCTTCGTGCTGCCCGCTGCTGCGCTGCTTCGCGCGCTGCCCGCACACTGCCAGCTCGCCCCGCGCTGCCCTGCACTCTGCCCTGCCCTGCCCTGCCCTGCCCTGCCCTGCCGAGCAGCGGCCCGCTGCTGCCCTGCCTGCACACACTGTCAGCGCTGCCTACGTGCTGCTCTGTCGCCCTGCAGCGCCCTGCCCTCTGCGCTGCCCTGCTGCCCTGACCACGCTGTCGCCCACGCTCCAGCCTGGCCGACCGCCCTGCCGCCCGCACTGCAGCCTGGCCTGCACGCTGCGCCGTGCGCGCCGCCCTGCCTTGCCTCTTAAGGCTCGCACTGCCCTGCCCCGAGCCCTTGCGTTGCGACTGCCTGCTATGGCTACCAATACTATACTTACCTTTGATGCAGAGGGTCGCCCGATCCAGTTTGCCTCATAGCTGGAGAATCTTCAGCTGTACCTGCAAAGCGTAGCTAGGGACGATGTCCCAGTGTATGAGTATATATCGGGCTCCCTTCCCTCCCCAGATGAGTCGTCTGACTGAGTAGCTCTTTCGCAGTGGCTCACGCGCGATGCTACCGCCCGCCTTGCCATCCGCAACCACCTCCCGCTATATGACGTCGTAGTCACTCGCTACTCCTCCCCCTCTACTGCTGCCCTAGGCCGTATCGTGCTGCCGTATCTTTTTCATGAGCTGTCGGACTTCCACACCATCGTTGATCTTATGACCCACAATTGCTCTAGTGACACTCGCTACCGCGATGCTCTCAAGCCGGCCTTTTTGACTGCGAACCCGCCCCCGATGTGCATCAATTTTCACTTCCTCTCCCTCGACCCCACTGAGCTCTTTCTTGCCTCATTTGAGACTTGTCTCCTCGAGATTGAGACAAGTGCCTTCTCTGTAGCTGCCTCTCGTGGCACTCCCCGCTGCTCATTTCTTGAGGGGTGTTCTCCCTCCCTTCACGTGCCTCTGTTGCCTCTGTTGCTGCTGTTGATTTCCTTCGTGCTGAGGAGGTCGGTGCTGCGTCTGCTCTCCTAGTGAGTGGCGCCACAGTGACAAAAGGAGGGGGGGTAAGGGTGGTGGAGGTGGCACACGCAGGGGTGGTGGCAGCTGTGGTGGCTTGGGTGGAGGAGGTGGTGGCGGCGGTGGAGGTGGCGGGGGTGGTCGAGGCGGTGGGGTGGGCGGAGGGGGCTCGGGTGGCAGTGGAGGTGGAGCTGGTAGGGGTGGAAGCTCTGGCGTCTGGGGATGCAGGTTGTGGCGACAACGGCTCTGGGATTGGACAGCAACAGCAGCCATGTAGGCGGGAGACTCTCTCGCCCTAGCAGCTTCGTGAGTGGGTTGTCCAGCGTGGCTCTTGGGGTAGTGCCCGCTGCCCGTACGTCTAGCACATAGGTCCGCAGGCTGTGAGCCCTACGGCAAGATGGGGCACACTGAGTATCTTGGTACTACTTCCGTCTCGAGGATGCCTTCCACGCTGGGTACGAATGAGACAGAGATCCCTAAATGGTTAGGGTTGCTTGGGAAGGGGGTAGATGTGTTTGCTCTTGATTGGGAGAAGATCAATGCTGGCATGTATGCTATGTATACTGCTAGTGAGCAGGGTGACTGTTGCTCGTGTGTACCCTAGTGCTGCTAGTGTAGCAGTTGATAGTCTAGGAGTCAATGAGCCTGGCAGCACAGGTGCAGCTCCTGCTGAGGCTTTGCACACTTTCACGCTTGACTCAGGCACTTCTCGCTGCTTCTTCCGCGACCACACCACGGTCACACCACTCACTGCGCCTGTCCCGGTCACTCTGCCTGACCCCTCTGGGGAGCCTAGTCATAGCACGTGCCTCCACCGTTCTCTTGTATCTGGCTGCCCCTTTTGCCTCACTCATAATCTCCACCTCCCCTCGTTCACTACGAAATTGGTGAGTAACTCTGTCCTCCAGGACCAGTTGGTCATTACCACTACTATTGGGGGTGAGCTTGTGGCGATCTGTATGAACTCACAGACTGGAGCCCACCTCGCCACATTCACTCGGAGACCTGGGTCTGGCCTGTACACACTGACCGCTGAGTCAGCACAGGTAGTTGCGTCTGGCCATTTAGTTGTGTCTTGCTTGTGTCGGTTACTCACACACCCGTCTCTCCTCTGGCACCACCGTCTTGGTCACCCCTCCCTACCGCATCTGCGTGGCAAGCACTCCTATCTCCTGGCCTCCCCAGGTCCTTGCCCTCGCTCCCGCACTAGCCTGCACCGTCGTGCCTTCCCTGCGTCGAGGGGTGGCAGCGCGCCGCTCCTCACTCCTCGTTTCCTCCGACCACTGCTCCTCTGCAGACTCTCCAAATGGACATGTGGGGCCCCGCCCGCGTCACTGGACAGAGCCGAGAGCGCTACTTTTTACTGGTTGTTGATGACTACACGGGCTATACCACGGTCTTCCCCTTGCAGAGCAAGGCGGATGTCCGCAGTGTCTTGATCCCTTGGATCCGCGGTGTTTTTCGCCAGTTGAGCGCACGGTTCCAGCAGGACCTCCAGGTCTTGCGACTATACTCTGATCGGGGAGGTGTGTTTTTCTCCCACCTCCTTGAGGACTTTTGTCGTGTGGAGGGCATCACCCAGTCGTTCATGCTTCTGGCATCTCTACAGCAGAATGAGATTGCCGAGCGCCGCATTGGCTTGATAATGGAGGTTGCTCGCACCTCCATGATTTATGCGGCTGCTTTCCATCTTCTGCGGGCGATTGCGGTCCGATATGCCGCGCATCAACTCAACCTTGATGAAGACTAAGGACGGAGTTTAGGAAAATTAAGGGCCGAAATGACTCAAAATCGTTGGTCTATAATTCTGGACAGAAAAGTCGACATCACAAGAAACGTCGTCGACAAAAAGTGCGCTTTTCGAATTTCCACAAATCCAAGTATGTTGTAGCCCTTGACGATGGCTATCTTTCCCAATCTGAATCGTATCAAAAGATAGAGTATACGTTGAGTTATGAATTTTGGCGCACTAGGGGATATGCTGCCATAGAAACTTAACTCAATAACAATTATCTCACAAGAACGACACAAGAAAGTTAGAGTAGCAATAAAACAGGTAGTAGAGGATGAGGAGGAAGAGAGGGAAGGTCCCAAGAGAGTCCCCAACCAAGGAAACCCCATACAACACAATTCCCCTCTCTGTAGGCACCTCAACTTTGACGTTTGTCACTTTCCAACCCATGCCATCCACCTCACCCAACTTGGCCACACTTGCCAACCTGGTTTGGCTTCTCCCAACCACTTGGCATCATCTACAGTGATAGTGACAAATTCTCAACCCCCAAAAGTCTGTACCCCATATTGAGTCACTCCGCATATTCCCGTCGTCGCCGCATCTCAGTCAAATCTTTGAACAATCTTATATTTCTCGTTCTTGCTCCGATCGCGGCGATTCTTGGTTCGTCCGAAAGCTCTTGAGCAGCGAAGTGATTTTAGATATCTTTTCAAGCAAATAAAGATTCACACATACTCACAAATATTTGCATACGCTCACACCACGCATAAACATATGATCAAAGGCAGACAGACGTGAATGCAAAATGATAGCATCACGTAAGAAACCTCTGGCCCCGTGTCTCCATGCCTGCGTTGGATGGGGGAGGTTGGCAATGCGTCAACGTTTTGGGTCTGGGGTTCGCTCGCCCTTATCCGCGACACCATCGCGGGCAAGCTGTCTTCCCACCGACGCGCCTGGCTGGCAGTTTTACCACCCCACCACGCGTCGCGTCCTGTCCTCCTAGGATGTCACCTTTGACGATTCGATTGGTTACTACCGTCTCTACCCCCATAGCACTTCCCCAGCCCCCCCCCCCCCCCCCCCTCCCCCCCCCCCCTCCTCTCTTCTTGGTTTCAGGACTCCCCAGGTAAACCCCCTCCCTCCCACAGGGTCTTGCTCCTATAGATTGTCTCAGTTTTACCCCCCCCCCCCCCCCCCCCCCCCCCTTGGTTGAGCCTTTGGAGGTGTCCTATGACACCTCTAGCCCAGTTGAAGGGGGTGACCCCACTGCTCACGACACAGCGGCCACTCACTACTCACCGCACTTGGAGACCCCTCGTATTTTCCCGCCTCGGCCGTCTTCACCGCCTCCGCATCATGTCGCTATGGACTCCGGTGCTACTGGGGGTGATGACACTGTTAGAATCTTAGGAGAATAGTGGGTCATTAGGTCAAGGGGGAGGGGTACAAGAACAACATCAAGAGAAATTTTGTACCCCCTAGTGCTAACACCCATATAGCCTAAAGCACATAAGCATATATTTTTTGACCCACCCCCATAGGGGAAATGGGGGATAGCCAGAGAAAGCAATGGTCACAAGACCAGTCAAGAGAAACGACAAAACAAAGCAAGCTCATAGTGGATCACGAAGTCACCACACACTCTGAGCACTAGCAAATGGCCACAAGGCCGGTTCACATGCAGAGTTGTATTATAGAGAACAAACAGTACAGTGATTAAAACCTAGAGAGTGCAAGCATGCAGGTATATGTATATAGATCACAGTACAAGCGAAGTCAAGAAGTGAGCAAGTGAGGCCAAGTAGGTACAAGGCCTAAAACGCTGATGATCACAAGGCTGAAGTGCCTTGGTGAAAATATCAGCAGTGTTGGCTCGAGAGGCCACGTAAGCAAGACGAAGCTGACCACGCTGCTGCAACTCTCGAGCAAGGAAGTATCGCAGAGCGATGTGCTTCGTTCTGTGCTCAAGTCTATGCTCCTAACACAAGGCAATCATGGCCTTGTTGTCGACGTACAGAACTGGAGGAGAACGAGGCGGCTCTCCCAAGACGGTCAGCAGGTACGTGAGCCAGCGTAACTCCTGTGCAGCCATGGCCCCTGCGTAGATCTCAGCCTCACAACTGGAGCTGAGAACAGAAGACGAGCGGGTAGACTGCCAAGAAACAGAGCCGGAGCCAAGGCTGAAAGTGTAACCCTGTGACGACCGCTGCGTAGCCAAGTCGTCAACCTAATAAGCGTCTGCGTGTCCAGTGAGGACAACTGGACCCCGTCCTCCAAGCACGAGCCCCATGCCCGACGTACTGCACAAGTAGCGCAACACCCTCATAACGGCCTTCCAGTTCTCTGGTCGGTGTCTCCCGGGCGCAACGTAGCGTGCCAGGATGCTAAGAGGGTAGGCTAGGTCAGGTCGAGTGCAGGTCATCAGGTACATCAGGCAGCCCACAAGCTCTGGATACGGGCCACTCGGCTCTACGGACTCGTCCGAAGGTGGAGCTGAGAGCGAGTGACCGGTAGGTAGAGGAGTGGACTGTGGCAAGGAGTACTGGAAGTCGAAGCGCTGAAGGACCTGCTGCACCATGTGTGACTGGGTCAAGGAGATGGTGCGCCGTGCTCTGTCCCGGGTGATCTGCAAGCCAAGATAGCTACGCAGCTTACCCTGGTCTGTGCACGTGTGTCTCTTCTGCAGCTCCCACTTCACTAGGGCCAGTCTCTCAGTGTCAGCAGTGGCAAAGACCAAGTCGTCGACGTACACGAGGATGTAGAACGGCGGCTGCAAAGTGTCGTTGCGTAGAAACAGCGACGGGTCAGCAGTCGAAGGAGCAAACCCAAGAGCCGCAAGAGTCGTCCTCAATGTGTCGTACCACTCGCGAGGCGCCTGGCGGAGACCGTAGACTGGGCGCCGGAGGCTCCACTGGGTACTTGCAGGGAACGACCCAGTGAAGCCAGGTGGGCAGCGCAGCCAGATCTCCTCGTGATGGCTGCCCTGTAAGAAAGCTGTGCTGAAGTCAGGAGAGTGAAGCTCGTAGTCACTCTAAGCAGCGACGTGCAGTAGTACCCGAGTAGTGGTCATCTTCGGGGTAAGGGAGAAGGTCTGAAAGAAGTCAACTCCCTGTTGCTGACACGACTACCAGCTCGACCTGCGCGAACAGGCGAGGCAGGGCGAGACGCAGGCTCACGACGCTCTGTAAGACCTCCGGTCTGCTCAGTGTAAGGAACAGGAGCAGGCAGTGGGGAGGCTAGCTGTAACTGCGGCTGCGACTGGTCAGGCGGTGGACACAGTAAGGGAGGAGTAAGGCCAGTAGAGGACGGGAGACCAAGAACCTGCTGAAGCAGTGGAACGAAGTACGGTCGCGGCCGCACAGTGCCTCTAGAACCAGGACCAAATGCACCAGCACCCCCGGGGCTAGCGCCTTCGGCTCCGGGGTCTCCAGCTCCCGCTCCCGGAGCTCCAGCAGCTCCAGCACCTCCAGGACCAGCAGCCCCAGCACCTCTAGCAGCTCCAGCACCTCCGATACGATCACCTCCGGGACCAGCGGCTCCAGCACCTCCAGCTCCAGGGTCCCCAGCTCCAGCGCCTGCAGTGCCTCTGGCTCCAGCAGCTCTAGTACCTCCAGTACGAGCACCTCTGGGACTAGTAGCTCCAGCACCTCCGGTACCTCCAGCTCCAGCGCCTCCAGCTCCAGGGTCTCCAGTGGCGAATGCCCTCCACACGACAAAAGTCCCGCAAGAGGTCGGAGGCAAACTCACCACCTCTGTCAGAGTGCAGACGCAGAACAGGAAGGTCCGTCTTGAACCGCTCGCGGAGCTGGAGACGGACAGCACGGATCCAAGGGATCAAAACATTGGGGACCTCCCCTTTGCTGCGCAAGGGGAAGACCGTGGTGTAACGTGAGTAGTAGTCAACAACCAGCCGAAAATACCGCTCGCGGCCCTGTCCACGGACGCGGGCTGGGCCCCACACGTCCATGTGAAGATTTTGCAGGGAAGACTCTGTCGGGGGAAACGAGGAGGAGTGAGGAGCGGCGCGCTGCCGCCCCTCGACGCAAGGAAGGCAGAGCAGACCAGATGAGCGCGGGAGGGCAGGGAGAGACCTGGGAAGACCAGAGACAAGGAGACGGGAGTGCATGCTACGGAGACGTGGCTGTCGGAATTACGAATGAGAAAAATGAATTGACTAGCAGCAGGATAGGTACAAGTGCTAACCCTTATAGGGTTGTACCCCATATGGGCTACCCCACTACAGCCTACACAATAAGCAGCATTTATGTTTGACACACCCCCATAAGCAAAGTGGGGGAGAACAGAGGTCACAAGACCGGTCAAGAAAAGCAAAGCAAGCTCAGGGTGGATCACGAAGTCACCACGCAGTCTGAGCACAAGCAAATAGCCACAAGGCCAGTTCACATGCAGAGTTATATATATATATATGTATATATATAGGAGAACAAGCAGTACAGTGATCATAACCTAGCAAGTGTAAGCAAGTAGGTATATGTATATAGATCACAATACAGGCAAACTCAAGAAGTGAGCAAGTGAGGCAAAGTAGGCACAAGGCCTAGAACAGTACAGAAATGCTGATGATCACAAGGCTGAAGTGCCTTGGTGAAGATATCAGTAGTGTTGGCCAGAGAGGCCTCGTATACAAGACGAAGCTGACCACGATGCTGCAACTCTCGAGCAAGAAAGTAGCGCAGAGCGATGTGCTTTGTTCCGTGCTCCAGTCTGTGCTCCTGACACAAGGCAATCATGGCCTTGTTGTCGACGTACAGAACTGGAGGAGAACGAGGCGGCTCTCCCAAGTCGGTCAGCAGGTAGGTGAGCCAGCGTAACACCTGTGCAGCCATGGCCCCTACATAGATCTCAGCCTCACAACTGGAGCTGAAAACAGAAGACGAGCCGGTAGACCGCCACGAAACAGAGCCGGAGCCAAGGCTGAAGGTGTAACCCTGTGACGACCGCTGCGTAGCCAAGTCGTCAACCCAAGAAGCGTCAGCGTGACCAGTGAGGACAACTCGAGTCTGTCCTCCAAGCACCATCCCCATGCCCGACGTACTGCACAAGTAGCGCATCACCCTCTTAGCGGCCTTCCAGTGCTCTGGTCGGTGTCTCCCGGGCGCAACGTAGCGTGCCAGGATGCTAAGAGTGACACAATGTAAATTAACTAAAAAGAGAAAGTACAAACAAGATATATGCAAAACCTAACCCTAGTGCAAGTACAAAATATCACAAGGAAGAACACCTAGACTAGAACTACACAAGCTATAGAAATATAGTTTGACACACCCCCATAGTCTAGGTGACGGTAGTCCTGTAGAAACAACAAGAGCAAGCAACGGTCACAAGACCAGTCCGCAAGAACAAGACAAATCTCAGGGTGTAGCTCAAAGTCACCACACACTCCGAGAGCAAGCAAGGGGCCACAAGGCCAGTCCACATGCAGGTATATAGCAAATATATATAGATGCAAGAGTACAAGACATGCATGACAAGGCATCTCTACGTAAGCAAGTGAGGACGGGCAGGCACGAGGCCAAGCTGGGTGCAGAAACGCCTTGGTGAAGATATCTGCAGTGTTGGCCTCAGAGACCACACGGACCACGCGGGCCTAGCCACACTGCTGCAACTCACGCAGAAGGAAGTAATGAAGCTGGATGTGTTTCGCCTTCCCAACCAGTCGGGGCTCCTCACACAACAGGACAGCAGACCTGTTGTCGGCGAACAAGACTGGGGGAGAGCGAGGCCGCTCACAAAGGTCGGTGAGAAGGAAAGACAGCCAGAGATGTGTGGCCATGGCCGCAGCGTACACCTCGGCCTCACAGCTCGAACCGGCGACAGACGACGCCCGAGTCGACTGCCACGAAACAGCACCTGCCCCAAGGCTAAAGGAGTACCCCTGTGTAGACCGACGCGTCTCCGCGTCGTCGGCCCACGACGAGTCCGAGTAACCTGTAAGTGTAACTGGCTGCTTCCCTCCAAGGACAAGTCCCATGCCTGATGTACTCGCCACATACTTCGCCACCCTCTTAGCCGCGTACCAGTGGGAAGGTCGGTGTCTCCCAGGCGCAACAAAGCGCGCAAGGACGCTAAGAGGGTAAGCTAGGTCTGGGCGAGTGCAGGTCATCAGGTACATGAGACAACCCACCAGCTCAGGATATGGACCACTGGACTCAAATGACTCGTCCGAAGGTGGAGCCGTGAGCCCATGATCCACACCAAGAGGGGTGAGCTGTACCTTGGAGAACTGGAAGCGAAACTGCTTGAGGACTGCGTCAGCGTAATGGTGCGAGCTGCCCTGTCCCCGGTGATCTGCAGGCCAAGGTAGTGCTGCAGCTCACCAAGGTCAGTGCAAGTGTGTCTCCTCAGCAGTTCCTCCTTCACAGAGACCAGCGCGCGTCGGTCGGGAGTGGCGAAGACCAGGTCGTTGACATAGACCAGGACAAAGAACGGGGTCGAGCCACGGCGAACGAACAGTGACGGGTCAGCAGACCACGGAAAGAAGTCAAGAGCTGCAAGGGTCGAGGGAAGTGTGTCGTGCCACTCACGTGGAGCCTAACGCAGGCCGTAGACTGGTCGACGCAGCTGCCACTGGGTCCCAGGTGGGAAAGAGCCAGTGAAGCCAGGCGGGCGACGCAGCCAGATCTGCTCGTGCAGGCTCCCCTGAAGGAACGCAGTGGAAATGTCCAAGGAGTGCAACTCGTAGTCGCGCTGGGCTGCAATATGCAGCAACACCCGAAGGGTACTCATCTTCGGCGTGGGAGCGAAGGTCTGGAAGAAGTCCACCCTCTCTCGCTGACTAAAGCCTCTCGCCACATAGCGCGCCTTGAACACATGTGGTGATCCAGGCGGCCGCTTCACCTTGTAGAGCCATCGACCACTGACGAAGTTCGTCCCAGGTGGTGGGACTGCGTCGACGTAAGTGCCTGTGGACCTATAAGATGCCATCTCTGCCTCCTCAGCTGCTATCCAGTACGAAGCCCAGGGTCCCGAGACCGCCTCGGCGTGAGTGCGAGGGATCGGGATGTTAAGGGCGTCTGGATCCCCCTCAGGGGCAAGTAGCATGGCGCAGAGATGAGGAACAGTGGCCACAAGGAAACCAAGCTCGAACTGCCTGTCCTCGAGGACCTCCAGGGTAAAGACAGGAGCACCCCCAGAGAACGGAGAACGAGCAGGGCCACTCACCACGTGAGCGGCGTAGTCAAGGCGGTGGGAAGAGGCAAAGCCAGCGACAGTGGTAACAAGAGCTGAGACAGACGACAGAGGCGCAGTCAGGTTAGTGACCAACGCGGACAAAACACGGGAGATGACAGGACGGGAGGCACGGAGGTAGTCGGACAACAGGTCATGACGCATAGTGAGGGACGACCCAGGGGGCTTTGGAAGGACAGAAGGAGGTGGAACACGCGAGCAAAGAACAAGGTGGAACGGACCGTCTGCACGGTAACGGGACCGACGACGCTCTGGGGACACAGCACGACTGAGGGGAGAACGACGAGTCCACTGGGACGAGGAAAGGGACTCAACAGGGGGAACAGGCGGGGACGGTAGGGGACCACGAACAAAGCGTGCAGGTGCTGGGTCGGGGAGGTCGCGTAATCGCAGTCGCTGCTGCTCCGCCTCCTCTGGCGTTTGCTGCGACGGTACTGGCCCCTGCTGCTGCTCCTGTGGCTCCACCTCTGTCCTCTCCTGCTGCGACTGCAGCTGCACCCGCTGCTGCAACCGGGATTCCTGTGCTACCCTCTCCTGCTGCGGCCGTGAATCCTCCTCTACTCTCTCCTGTTCGGTCCGTAACTGCACCTGTTGCTGCGGGTGGGACTCCTGCTCTACCCTCTCCTGGTGCGGCCGGGACTGCTCCTCTACTCTCTCCTGCTGTGTCGGTAACTGCACGTGCTGCTGCGGGCGGGACTCCTTCTCTACCCTCTCATGGTGCGGCCGTGACTCGTCCTCTACCCTCTCCTGCTGCGGCTGTGACTCCCCCTCTACTCTCTCCTGCTGCTGCTGCTGCTGCTGTGCCCTCTCAAACCGCTCACGCTCCTCCCTGTGCAACCGAAGGAGACGCTGCTCACGGGTCAGGAAACGTACAGTGCGCAGTGTAGGCGCCACAGTGCCAGTGCCTCCAGCTCCAGCACCCCCAGAACCAGCACCTCCACCACCGACGCCCCCGGGGCCTCCAGTACCTCCCGCAGGAACACCCCCAGGCTCCGCAGCAACCGGCGGCAGAGAAGAACGAGGAGGAAACTGCGGGACGGACGGGAAGCCAGGGGGTGAGGCGGGGCGAGGCCGCCGACTCGAGGCTGCCGTGTCCTGTCAGAACTAGTAGTAGAAAGTAAGAATGAAGAAAGGAGGGGTTGCACTCGCAAGCAGTTGAGTACATATAGGAAACCCTAGATTGGGCTGTACTCGCTATAGAGTACCCCACTGCAGGCTAGACAAATACAACATTCTGACACACCCCCATAGCCAAAGTGGGGTGTAATCAGCACAATGAGCAGGTATAGCAGGAGTTCACAATAAGAAGCAAAGCTAGAGGTAATCACAGTGGGCAAGTGAGGAGGAGGAGGGACTGTGAGAGGAGAGAAGATGAGAGACGGCAGCTGAAGCTGCAGACACACGGGCAACAGGAGCTGCTGGCACAGTGGCTACCGGGACAGTGCGCCCTGGACTACTGGAGTAACTGGCTCACGGGCTACGAGGAGCTACAGGAGCAACGGACCCACGGGCGACAGGCGCAGCAGACTCTCTGGGCTACCAGGACAGTGCGCCCCGGACTACAGGCGCTGCGGACGACAAGACAGCAGCCTCCGCTCAACCTCCCCCGACCGTCCCACACCCCTCTCACACACACCCCCTGCTTCACTCCTAGCTCCACTCCCCCTTCACTCCCCTAGCACCACTCCTTCGGCTCCCCACACACACACCCCCCTGAGCGGCAGCTGCAGCAGCGGGAGACGGAGGAGGAGGAGGAGTAGGGGACGGCGCACACAACGGGCACCCCCACAACCGCCACCCCCACACTCCTCAGCCCAAAACCCTAAAACGGGTTGCAAGGGGCAGGAGCGCGGGGGGACGGCGGGGGGGGACGGCGCGCGGCCCCCAGGGCGCCACCACGGGGCCGCAGGGGGCCGCGCGCGGCTCCCCAGGGCGGCGCGACGGGGCAGTGGGGGGTCGCGCGCGACTCCCCAGGGCGCCGCGACGGACGGGCGGGGGCAGCGCGCGGCTCCCCAGGGTGCCGCGACGGACGGGCGCGGGCAGCGCGCGGCTCCCCAGGGTGCCGCGACGGACGGGCGGGGGCCGCGCGCAACTCCCTAGGGCGCCGCGACGGACGGGCGCGGGCAGCGCGCGGCTCCCCAGGGTGCCGCGACGGACGGGCGGGGGCAGCGCGCGGCTCGCCAGGGGGCGCCAGGAAGAAGAAAGGGCCGCGCGCCCCCCGGGCGCGCGCCACACAGGAAAACCGCCGCGCGCATCAGACGCGCGGCGGGAAGAAAAAATTTAGGATGAAAGGGTAGCGCGCTCGGGGCGCGCGACAGCAGTAGAGCAGCGGAAGCTTTAGGTGGTGGGCCCACCCACAGGATCGACCCAAGGGGATCGACCTGCTCTAATAGCATGTCAGAACTAGTAGTAGAAAGTAAGAATGAAGAAAGGAGGGGTTGCACTAGCAAGCAGTTGAGTACATATAGGAAACCCTAGATTGGGCTGTACTCGCTATAGAGTACCCCACTGCAGGCTAGACAAATACAACATTCTGACATGTCCTCCACAGGAGTGACCTCCACGCCCACAACCCCTGCACCCCCAGAGCCGACACCACCAGCTCCTGCAGCCCCAGTACCCTCACCCTCCGCAACTGCACCTCCAGCACCCCCAGACACAACAGGGAGTGAACGCTGCGGGGGGACGACTGCGGAGTGACGTGCGTCATACCTGACGGGGCAGGACGCGAAGCGGGGGGGGCTACCGGGGTGACTGGGGGAGGCTCAAGGGTGAGGAACAGCGGGGGGGAAAAGACCTCAGTACCTCGGTGGGGGCGACTCCTGTAGTAACAGACAGACTCGTCGAACGTGACGTCCTGAGAAGCGAAGAACCCGCAGGTGACCGGGTTGTAGAACACCCACCCGGAGGCGTCCAAAGGGAAGCCAAGAAAGACGCAGGCACGAGTGCGCGGAGACAGCTTGTTCGCGCCAGGGGCGCGAACGTGAGCCAGACAACCCCAGACGCGGAAGTCAGCTGCTACGCCCTGTAAACCTGACCAGAGAGAGACCGGCGTCACCCGTGGCCGTGCGTCACTTGGCCACAGGTTCAGCTGGTGCGCGGCGTAGCGGACCGCCTGAGGCCACAAGAACTGAGGGACACCAGCATGGCACATGGAGGTCCGGGCAACCTCCATGACCAGGCCGATGCGACGCTCGACTACCCCGTTCTGCTGCGGCAAGGCTGGTAGCGTGTACGATTGAATGACTCCCCGACCCTGACAGAACGTCTCCAAACGAGTGGAAGAAAACTCACCACCACGGTCCGAGTGTAGGCGAAGCCCACACAGGCCCTGGGCACCACCCCACGCTAGTAGCCACGGCTCTAGGACGGTAGGCACGTCGGCCTTCCGTTGCAAGGGGAAAACCGTGGTGTAGCGGGAGTTGTCGTCCACCACAATCAGAAAGTAGCGCTCCTGACGTGGTCCAAGGACCGGGGAGGGGCCCCAGACATCCAAGTGCAGGGTCTGGAAGGGAGCTGTGGTGGGGGGGAACGAGGAGGAGTGAGGGGCAGCGCGCTGCCGACCCTCGACGCAAGGAGTGCACAGCGGCGCAGGCGAGCGAGGAAGCGGGGCAAGCGACTCTGGGTGACCTGAGACCAGACGGTAACGTGCCATCCTACTGAGACGTGGGAACGACGGATGACCTAGACGGTGGTGCCAGAGGACAGACGGGTGGGTGAGTGAGAGACAGTCGCACGACACAGCAGCTACCTGACCTGACCTGACCTGGCCTGACCCAGTGCGGTGGGACCCAGTGTGTAGTGAGTACAGACCAGAGCCCGGCTCCCTGTGAAAAGTGGCCAGAGGGGCCCCAGTGGTACCGACTGTGCAGGAGGCAACAGGCTCGTCCAGTGGGAAAGTGGTGACTACACCTAGGTCGTGGAGGTGACTGACACCCACCAGGTTCCTAGAGAACGAGGGGGTGTAGTAACCTGTAAGAAAACCTGAGGGAGCCGCCGGACACGGGAGAGTAGTGGTGCTGCGAGCAACTACACGTCCCACAGAGGGGTAAGCCAAGGCGACAGTGACTGGAGTGCGCAGTGGTGTGAGGTCAGTACAGTCGCGAAAGAAACAGCTCGACGCTCCAGAGTCTAGGGTGAAGGAAAGCTATGCAGTCTGTGGGGTCGCACCCGAACCAGCTACAAAGGCTAGTGCTAGACTAGTGGTAGCTGCACCTCCTACACAAAGACCCTCAGAGGCGCCTGGACTGGAAACAACACACGCACCAAGACTGGAAATACAGGTCCCTACTTGTGCAGCCGGGAACGGTCCTAGACCAGGGAGGTGAGACTCAACTGGCGCAGCAGTGCGCTGGCGAAGTCGCGAGGGCCAGTGCGGTGTAACAGCGTAAGGACCAAAGCGCTCACGGTGGAGGTCGTCGAGTCGACGGTAGCAGCTGGACGCTGAGTGATCAGGACTCCAGCAGGTAGTGCCAGCACCAGGGCCTGTCAGGGCTCGGTACCCGCAGGGGCCGACGTCTCGCCCACTGCTAGCTGAGCCATTGCTGGGGGCTCCACACTTTGGACCCACAGGTCCCCACTGCTGGGAGTGCTGCGGCTGGCCCTGCTGCTGTAGAACTCGAGTACAAGCCATTTAAGTAGATAGAAACGGGGGTGGTTCTGGCAGGTGGGCCTCAACTGCTGCTGGCGGTAGGCTATCATGCTGCTGGTTCCGCTGGGGGCAGCCTAAGCTGCTGCTGGTGCACTAGCGGTAGCCTAAGCTGCTGCTCGAGTGCTGGGGCAGCCTATGCTGCTTCTGGTTTTGCTGGGGGCAGCCTAAACTGCTGCTACTGGTGCTGCTGGTGGCGGGTTTCAGCCCTTGAGGCGGAGGATTCAGGTCGTGGGGGGGGGGGGGGGGGGGGGGGGGGGGGGGGGGGGGGGGGGGGGGGGGGGGGGGGGGGGGGGGGGGGGGGGGGGGGGGGGGGGGGGGGGGGGGGGGGGGGGGGGGGGGGGGGGGGGGGGGGGGGGGGGGGGGGGGGGGGGGGGGGGGGGGGGGGGGGGGGGGGGGGGGGGGGGGGGGGGGGGGGGGGGGGGGGGGGGGGGGGGGGGGGGGGGGGGGGGGGGGGGGGGGGGGGGGGGGGGGGGGGGGGGGGGGGGGGGGGGGGGGGGGGGGGGGGGGGAGGGGCGGGGGGGGGGGGGGGGGGGGGGGGGGGGGGGGGAGGGGGGGGGGGGGGGGGGGGGGGGGGGGGGGGGGGGGGGGGGGGGGGGGGGGGGGGGGGGGGGGGGGGGGGGGGGGGGGGGGGGGGGGGGGGGGGGGGGGGGGGGGGGGGGGGGGGGGGGGGGGGGGGGGGGGGGGGGAGGGGGGGGGGGGGGGGGGGGGGGGGGGGGGGGGGGGGGGGGGGGGGGGGGGGGGGAGGCGGGGGGGGGGGGGGGGGGGGGGGGGGGGGGGGGGGGGGGGGGGGGGGGGGGGGGGGGGGGGGGGGGGGGGGGGGGGGGGGGGGGGGGGG
>CANJKZ010000843.1:0-12500 GCA_947471745.1 Closterium sp. Naga37s-1
GTCATTACCACTACTATTGGGGGTGAGCGTGTGGCGATCTGTATGAACTCACAGACTGGAGCCCACCTCGCCACATTCACTCGGAGACCTGGGTCTGGCCTGTCACCACTGACCGCTGAGTCGCACAGGTAGTTGCGTCTGGCCATTTAGTTGTGTCTTGCTTGTGTCGTTTACTCACACAACCCGTCTCTCCTCTGGCACCACCGTCTTGGTCACCCCTCCCTACCGCATCTGCGTGGCAAGCACTCCTATCTCCTGGCCTCCCCAGGTCCTTGCCCTCGCTCCCCGCACTAGCCTGCACCGTCGTGCCTTCCCGCGTCGAGGGGTGGCAGCGCGCCGCTCCTCACTCCCTCGTTTCCTCCGACCACTGCTCCTCTGCAGACTCTCCAAATGGACATGTGGGCCCCCGCCCGCGTCACTGGACAGAGCCGAGAGCGCTACTTTTTACTGTTGTTGATGACTACACGGGCTATACCACGGTCTTCCCCTTGCAGAGCAAGGCGGATGTCCGCAGTGTCTTGATCCCTTGGATCCGCGGTGTTTTTCGCCAGTTGAGCGCACGGTTCCAGCAGGACCTCCAGGTCTTGCGACTATACTCTGATCGGGGAGGTGTGTTTTTCTCCCACCTCCTTGAGGACTTTTGTCGTGTGGAGGGCATCACCCAGTCGTTCATGCTTCTTGGCATCTCTACAGCAGAATGAGATTGCCGAGCGCCGCATTGGCTTGATAATGGAGGTTGCTCGCACCTCCATGATTTATGCGGCTGCTTTCCCATCTTCTGCGGCGATTGCGGTCCGATATGCCGCGCATCAACTCAACTTGATGAAGACTAAGGACGGAGTTTAGGAAAATTAAGGGCCGAAATGACTCAAAATCGTTGGTCTATAATTCTGGACAGAAAAGTCGACATCACAAAACGTCGTCGACAAAAAGTGCGCTTTTTCGAATTTCCACAAATCCAAGTATGTTGTAGCCCTTGACGATGGCTATCTTTCCAATCTGAATCGTATCAAAAGATAGAGTATACGTTGAGTTATGAATTTTGGCGCACTAGGGATATGCTGCCATAGAAACTTAACTCAATAACAATTATCTCACAAGAACGACACAAGAAAGTTAGAGTAGCATAAAAACAGGTAGTAGAGGATGAGGAGGAAGAGAGGGAAGGTCCCAAGAGAGTCCCCAACCAAGGAAACCCATACAACACAATTCCCCTCTCTGTAGGCACCTCAACTTTGACGTTTGTCACTTTCCAACCCATGCCATCCACCTCACCCAACTTGGCCACACTTGCCAACCTGGTTTGGCTTCTCCCCAACCACTTGGCATCATCTACAGTGATAGTGACAATTTCTCAACCCCCAAAAGTCTGTACCCCATATTGAGTCACTCTCCGCATATTCCCGTCGTCGCCGCATCTCAGTCAAATCTTTGAACAATCTTATATTTCTCGTTCTTGCTCCGATCGCGGCGATTCTTGGTTCGTCCGAAAGCTCTTGAGCAGCGAAGTGATTTTAGATATCTTTTCAAGCAAATAAAGATTCACACATACTCACAAATATTTGCATACGCTCACACCACGCATAAACATATGATCAAAGGCAACAGACGTGAATGCAAAATGATAGCATCACGTAAGAACCTCTGGCCCCGTGTCTCCATGCCTGCGTTGGATGGGGGAGGTTGGCAATGCGTCAACGTTTTGGGTCTGGGTTTCGCTCGCCCTTATCCGCGACACCATCGCGGCAAGCTGTCTTCCCACCGACGCGCCTGGCTGGCAGTTTTACCACCCCACCACGCGTCGCGTCCTGTCCTCCTAGGATGTCACCTTTGACGATTCGATTGGTTACTACCGTCTCTACCCCCATAGCACTTCCCCAGCCCCCCCCCCCCCCCCCCCCTCCCCCCCCCCCCTCCTCTCTTCTTGGTTTCAGGACTCCCCAGGTAAACCCCCTCCCTCCCACAGGGTCTTGCTCCTATAGATTGTCTCAGTTTTACCCCCCCCCCCCCCCCCCCCCCCCTTGGTTGAGCCTTTGGAGGTGTCCTATGAACACCTCTAGCCAGTTGAAGGGGGGGACCCCACTGCTCACGACACAGCGGCCACTCACTACTCACCGCACTTGGAGACCCCTCGTATTTTCCCGCCTCGGCCGTCTTCACCGCCTCCGCATCATGTCGCTATGGACTCCGGTGCTACTACTGGGGTGATGACACTGTTAGAATCTTAGGAGAATAGTGGGTCATTAGGTCAAGGGGGAGGGGTACAAGAACAACATCAAGAGAAATTTTGTACCCCCTAGTGCTAACACCCATATAGCCTAAAGGCACATAAGCATATATTTTTTGACCCACCCCCATAGGGGGAAATGGGGATAGCCCCAGAGAAAGCAATGGTCCACAAGACCAGTCAAGAGAAAAACGACAAAACAAAGCAAGCTCATAGTGGATCACGAAGTCACCACACACTCTGAGCACTAGCAAATGGCCACAAGGCCGGTTCACATGCAGAGTTGTATTATAGAGAACAAACAGTACAGTGATTAAAACCTAGAGAGTGCAAGCATGCAGGTATATGTATATAGATCACAGTACAAGCGAAGTCAAGAAGTGAGCAAGTGAGGCCAAGTAGGTACAAGGCCTAAAACGCTGATGATCACAAGGCTGAGTGCCTTGGTGAAAATATCAGCAGTGTTGGCTCGAGAGGCCACGTAAGCAAGACGAAGCTTGACCCACGCTGCTGCAACTCTCGAGCAAGGAAGTATCGCAGAGCGATGTGCTTCGTTCTGTGCTCAAGTCTATGCTCCTAACACAAGGCAATCATGGCCTTGTTGTCGACGTACAGAACTGGAGGAGAACGAGGCGGCTCTCCCAAGACGGTCAGCAGGTACGTGAGCCAGCGTAACTCCTGTGCAGCCATGGCCCCCTGCGTAGATCTCAGCCTCACAACTGGAGCTGAGAACAGAAGACGAGCGGGTAGACTGCCAAGAAACAGAGCCGGAGCCAAGGCTGAAAGTGTAACCCTGTGACGACCGCTGCGTAGCCAAGTCGTCAACCTAATAAGCGTCTGCGTGTCCAGTGAGGACAACTGGACCCCGTCCTCCAAGCACGAGCCCCATGCCCGACGTACTGCACAAGTAGCGCAACAACCCTCATAACGGCCTTCCAGTTCTCTGGTCGGTGTCTCCCGGGCGCAACGTAGCGTGCCAGGATGCTAAGAGGGTAGGCTAGGTCAGGTCGAGTGCAGGTCATCAGGTACATCAGGCAGCCCACAAGCTTCTGGATACGGGCCACTCGGCTCTACGGACTCGTCCGAAGGTGGAGCTGAGAGCGAGTGACCGGTAGGTAGAGGAGTGGACTGTGGCAAGGAGTACTGGAAGTCGAAGCGCTGAAGGACCTGCTGCACCATGTGTGACTGGGTCAAGGAGATGGTGCGCCGTGCTCTGTCCCGGGTGATCTGCAAGCCAAGATAGCTACGCAGCTTACCCTGGTCTGTGCACGTGTGTCTCTTCTGCAGCTCCCACTTCACTAGGCCAGTCTCTCAGTGTCAGCAGTGGCAAAGACCAAGTCGTCGACGTACACGAGGATGTAGAACGGCGGCTGCAAAGTGTCGTTGCGTAGAAACAAGCGACGGGTCAGCAGTCGAAGGAGCAAACCCAAGAGCCGCAAGAGTCGTCCTCAATGTGGTCGTACCACTCGCGAGGCGCCTGGCGGAGACCGTAGACTGGGGGCGCCGGAGGCTCCACTGGGTACTTGCAGGGAACGACCCAGTGAAGCCAGGTGGGCAGCGCAGCCAGATCTCCTCGTGATGGCTGCCCTGTAAGAAAGCTGTGCTGAAGTCAGGAGAGTGAAGCTCGTAGTCACTCTAAGCAGCGACGTGCAGTAGTACCCGAGTAGTGGGTCCATCTTCGGGGTAGGGAGAAGGTCTGAAAGAAGTCAACTCCCTGTTGCTGACACACGCACTACCAGCTCGACCTGCGCGAACAGGCGAGGCCAGGGCGAGACGCAGGCTCAACGACGCTCTGTAAGACCCTCCGGTCTGCTCAGTGTAAGGAACAGGAGCAGGCAGTGGGGAGGCTAGCTGTAACTGCGGCTGCGACTGGTCAGGCGGTGGACACAGTAAGGGAGGAGTAAGGCCAGTAGAGGACGGGAGACCAAGAACCTGCTGAAGCAGTGGAACGAAGTACGGTCGCGGCCGCACAGTGCCTCTAGAACCAGGACCAAATGCACCAGCACCCCCGGGGCTAGCGCCTTCGGCTCCGGGGTCTCCAGCTCCCGCTCCCGGAGCTCCAGCAGCTCCAGCACCTCCAGGACCAGCAGCCCCAGCACCTCTAGCAGCTCCAGCACCTCCGATACGATCACCTCCGGGACCAGCGGCTCCAGCACCTCCAGCTCCAGGGTCCCCAGCTCCAGCGCCTGCAGTGCCTCTGGCTCCAGCAGCTCTAGTACCTCCAGTACGAGCACCTCTGGGACTAGTAGCTCCAGCACCTCCGGTACCTCCAGCTCCAGCGCCTCCAGCTCCAGGGTCTCCAGTGGCGAATGCCCTCCACACGACAAAAGTCCCGCAAGAGGTCGGAGGCAAACTCACCACCTCTGTCAGAGTGCAGACGCAGAACAGGAAGGTCCGTCTTGAACCGCTCGCGGAGCTGGAGACGGACAGCACGGATCCAAGGGATCCAAACATTGGGGACCTCCCCCTTTGCTGCGCAAGGGGAAGACCGTGGTGTAACGTGAGTAGTAGTCAACAACCAGCCGAAAATACCGCTCGCAGGCCCTGTCCACGGACGCGGGCTGGGCCCCACACGTCCATGTGAAGATTTTGCAGGGAAGACGTCTGTCGGGGGAAACGAGGAGGAGTGAGGAGCGGCGCGCTGCCGCCCCTCCTCTGACGCCAAGGAAGGCAGAGCAGACCAGATGAGCGCGGGAGGGCAGGGAGAGACCTGGGAAGACCAGAAGACAAGGAGACGGGAGTGCATGCTACGGAGACGTGGCTGTCGGAATTACGAATGAGAAAAATGAATTGACTAGCAGCAGGATAGGTACAAGTGCTAACCCTTATAGGGTTGTACCCCATATGGGCTACCCCACTACAGCCTACACAATAAGCAGCATTTATGTTTGACACACCCCCATAAGCAAAGTGGGGGAGAACAGAGGTCACAAGACCGGTCAAGAAAAGCAAAGCAAGCTCAGGGTGGATCACGAAGTCACCACGCAGTCTGAGCACAAGCAAATAGCCACAAGGCCAGTTCACATGCAGAGTTATATATATATATATGTATATATATAGGAGAACAAGCAGTACAGTGATCATAACCTAGCAAGTGTAAGCAAGTAGGTATATGTATATAGATCACAATACAGGCAAACTCAAGAAGTGAGCAAGTGAGGCAAAGTAGGCACAAGGCCTAGAACAGTACAGAAATGCTGATGATCACAAGGCTGAAGTGCCTTGGTGAAGATATCAGTAGTGTTGGCCAGAGAGGCCTCGTATACAAGACGAAGCTGACCACGATGCTGCAACTCTCGAGCAAGAAAGTAGCGCAGAGCGATGTGCTTTGTTCCGTGCTCCAGTCTGTGCTCCTGACACAAGGCAATCATGGCCTTGTTGTCGACGTACAGAACTGGAGGAGAACGAGGCGGCTCTCCCAAGTCGGTCAGCAGGTAGGTGAGGCCAGCGTAACACCTGTGCAGCCATGGCCCCTACATAGATCTCAGCCTCACAACTGGAGCTGAAAACAGAAGACGAGCCGGTAGAACCGCCACGAAACAGAGCCGGAGCCAAGGCTGAAGGTGTAACCCTGTGACGACCGCTGCGTAGCCAAGTCGTCAACCCAAGAAGCGTCAGCGTGACCAGTGAGGACAACTCGAGTCTGTCCTCCAAGCACCATCCCCATGCCCGACGTACTGCACAAGTAGCGCATCACCCTCTTAGCGGCCTTCCAGTGCTCTGGTCGGTGTCTCCCGGGCGCAACGTAGCGTGCCAGGATGCTAAGAGTGACACAATGTAAATTAACTAAAAAGAGAAAGTACAAACAAGATATATGCAAAACCTAACCCTAGTGCAAGTACAAAATATCACAAGGAAGAACACCTAGACTAGAACTACACAAGCTATAGAAATATAGTTTGACACACCCCCATAGTCTAGGTGACGGTAGTCCTGTAGAAACAACAAGAGCAAGCAACGGTCACAAGACCAGTCCGCAAGAACAAGACAAATCTCAGGGTGTAGCTCAAAGTCACCACACACTCCGAGAGCAAGCAAGGGGCCACAAGGCCAGTCCACATGCAGGTATATAGCAAATATATATAGATGCAAGAGTACAAGACATGCATGACAAGGCATCTCTACGTAAGCAAGTGAGGACGGGCAGGCACGAGGCCAAGCTGGGTGCAGAAACGCCTTGGTGAAGATATCTGCAGTGTTGGCCTCAGAGACCACACGGACCACGCGGGCCTAGCCACACTGCTGCAACTCACGCAGAAGGAAGTAATGAAGCTGGATGTGTTTCGCCTTCCCAACCAGTCGGGGCTCCTCACACAACAGGACAGCAGACCTGTTGTCGGCGAACAAGACTGGGGGAGAGCGAGGCCGCTCACAAAGGTCGGTGAGAAGGAAAGACAGCCAGAGATGTGTGGCCATGGCCGCAGCGTACACCTCGGCCTCACAGCTCGAACCGGCGACAGACGACGCCCGAGTCGACTGCCACGAAACAGCACCTGCCCCAAGGCTAAAGGAGTACCCCTGTGTAGACCGACGCGTCTCCGCGTCGTCGGCCCACGACGAGTCCGAGTAACCTGTAAGTGTAACTGGCTGCTTCCCTCCAAGGACAAGTCCCATGCCTGATGTACTCGCCACATACTTCGCCACCCTCTTAGCCGCGTACCAGTGGGAAGGTCGGTGTCTCCCAGGCGCAACAAAGCGCGCAAGGACGCTAAGAGGGTAAGCTAGGTCTGGGCGAGTGCAGGTCATCAGGTACATGAGACAACCCACCAGCTCAGGATATGGACCACTGGACTCAAATGACTCGTCCGAAGGTGGAGCCGTGAGCCCATGATCCACACCAAGAGGGGTGAGCTGTACCTTGGAGAACTGGAAGCGAAACTGCTTGAGGACTTGCGTCAGCGTAATGGTGCGAGCTGCCCTGTCCCCGGTGATCTGCAGGCCAAGGTAGTGCTGCAGCTCACCAAGGTCAGTGCAAGTGTGTCTCCTCAGCAGTTCCTCCTTCACAGAGACCAGCGCGCGTCGGTCGGGAGTGGCGAAGACCAGGTCGTTGACATAGACCAGGACAAAGAACGGGGTCGAGCCACGGCGAACGAACAGTGACGGGTCAGCAGACCACGGAAAGAAGTCAAGAGCTGCAAGGGTCGAGGGAAGTGTGTCGTGCCACTCACGTGGAGCCTAACGCAGGCCGTAGACTGGTCGACGCAGCTGCCACTGGGTCCCAGGTGGGAAAGAGCCAGTGAAGCCAGGCGGGCGACGCAGCCAGATCTGCTCGTGCAGGCTCCCCTGAAGGAACGCAGTGGAAAATGTCCAAGGAGTGCAACTCGTAGTCGCGCTGGGCTGCAATATGCAGCAACACCCGAAGGGTACTCATCTTCGGCGTGGGAGCGAAGGTCTGGAAGAAGTCCACCCTCTCTCGCTGACTAAAGCCTCTCGCCACATAGCGCGCCCTTGAACACATGTGGTGATCCAGGCGGCCGCTTCACCTTGTAGAGCCATCGACCACTGACGAAGTTCGTCCCAGGTGGTGGGACTGCGTCGACGTAAGTGCCTGTGGACCTATAAGATGCCATCTCTGCCTCCTCAGCTGCTATCCAGTACGAAGCCCAGGGTCCCGAGACCGCCTCGGCGTGAGTGCGAGGGATCGGGATGTTAAGGGCGTCTGGATCCCCCTCAGGGGCAAGTAGCATGGCGCAGAGATGAGGAACAGTGGCCACAAGGAAACCAAGCTCGAACTGCCTGTCCTCGAGGACCTCCAGGGTAAAGACAGGAGCACCCCCAGAGAACGGAGAACGAGCAGGGCCACTCACCACGTGAGCGGCGTAGTCAAGGCGGTGGGAAGAGGCAAAGCCAGCGACAGTGGTAACAAGAGCTGAGACAGACGACAGAGGCGCAGTCAGGTTAGTGACCAACGCGGACAAAACACGGGAGATGACAGGACGGGAGGCACGGAGGTAGTCGGACAACAGGTCATGACGCATAGTGAGGGACGACCCAGGGGGCTTTGGAAGGACAGAAGGAGGTGGAACACGCGAGCAAAGAACAAGGTGGAACGGACCGTCTGCACGGTAACGGGACCGACGACGCTCTGGGGACACAGCACGACTGAGGGGGAGAACGACGAGTCCACTGGGACGAGGAAAGGGACTCAACAGGGGGAACAGGCGGGGACGGTAGGGGACCACGAACAAAGCGTGCAGGTGCTGGGTCGGGGAGGTCGCGTAATCGCAGTCGCTGCTGCTCCGCCTCCTCTGGCGTTTGCTGCGACGGTACTGGCCCCTGCTGCTGCTCCTGTGGCTCCACCTCTGTCCTCTCCTGCTGCGACTGCAGCTGCACCCGCTGCTGCAACCGGGATTCCTGTGCTACCCTCTCCTGCTGCGGCCGTGAATCCTCCTCTACTCTCTCCTGTTCGGATCCGTAACTGCACCTGTTGCTGCGGGTGGGACTCCTGCTCTAACCCTCTCCTGGTGCGGCCAGGGACTGCTCCTCTACTCTCTCCTGCTGTGTCGGTAACTGCACGTGCTGCTGCGGGCGGGACTCCTTCTCTACCCTCTCATGGTGCGGCCGTGACTCGTCCTCTACCCTCTCCTGCTGCGGCTGTGACTCCCCCTCTACTCTCTCCTGCTGCTGCTGCTGCTGCTGTGCCCTCTCAAACCGCTCACAGCTCCTCCCTGTGCAACCGAAGGAGACGCTGCTCACGGGTCAGGAAACGTAACAGTGCGCAGTGTAGGCGCCACAGTGCCAGTGCCTCCAGCTCCAGCACCCCCAGAACCAGCACCTCCACCACCGACGCCCCCGGGGCCTCCAGTACCTCCCGCAGGAACACCCCCAGGCTCCGCAGCAACCGGCGGCAGAGAAGAACGAGGAGGAAACTGCGGGACGGACGGGAAGCCAGGGGGTGAGGCGGGGCGAGGCCGCCGACTCGAGGCTGCCGTGTCCTGTCAGAACTAGTAGTAGAAAGTAAGAATGAAGAAAGGAGGGGTTGCACTCGCAAGCAGTTGAGTACATATAGGAAACCCTAGATTGGGCTGTACTCGCTATAGAGTACCCCACTGCAGGCTAGACAAATACAACATTCTGACACACCCCCATAGCCAAAGTGGGGTGTAATCAGCACAATGAGCAGGTATAGCAGGAGTTCACAATAAGAAGCAAAGCTAGAGGTAATCACAGTGGGCAAGTGAGGAGGAGGAGGGACTGTGAGAGGAGAGAAGATGAGAGACGGCAGCTGAAGCTGCAGACACACGGGCAACAGGAGCTGCTGGCACAGTGGCTACCGGGACAGTGCGCCCTGGACTACTGGAGTAACTGGCTCACGGGGCTACGAGGAGCTACAGGAGCAACGGACCCACGGGCGACAGGCGCAGCAGACTCTCTGGGCTACCAGGACAGTGCGCCCCGGACTACAGGCGCTGCGGACGACAAGACAGCAGCCTCCGCTCACCTCCCCCGACCGTCCCACACCCCTCTCACACACACCCCCTGCTTCACTCCTAGCTCCACTCCCCCTTCACTCCCCTAGCACCACTCCTTCGGCTCCCCACACACACAACCCCCCTGAGCGGCAGCTGCAGCAGCGGGAGACGGAGGAGGAGGAGGAGTAGGGGACGGCGCACACAACGGGCACCCCCACAACCGCCACCCCCACACTCCTCAGCCCAAAACCCTAAAACGGGTTGCAAGGGGCAGGAGCGCGGGGGGAACGGCGGGGGGGACGGCGCGCGGACCCCCAGGGCGCCACCACGGGGCCGCAGGGGGCCGCGCGCGGCTCCCCAGGGCGGCGCGACGGGGCAGTGGGGGGGTCGCGCGCGACTCCCCAGGGCGCCGCGACGGACGGGCGGGGGCAGCGCGCGGCTCCCCAGGGTGCCGCGACGGACGGGCGCGGGCAGCGCGCGGCTCCCCAGGGTGCCGCGACGGACGGGCGGGGGCCCGCAGCGCAACTCCCTAGGGCGCCGCGACGGACGGGCGCGGGGCAGCGCGCGGCTCCCCAGGGTGCCGCGACGGACGGGCGGGGGCAGCGCGCGGCTCGCCAGGGGGCGCCAGGAAGAAGAAAGGGGCCGCGCGCCCCCCGGGCGCGCGCCACACAGGAAAACCGCCGCGCGCATCAGACGCGCGGCGGGAAGAAAAAATTTAGGATGAAAGGGTAGCGCGCTCGGGGCGCGCGACAAGCAGTAGAGCAGCGGAAGCTTTAGGTGGTGGGCCCACCCACAGGATCGACCCAAGGGGATCGACCTGCTCTAATAGCATGTCAGAACTAGTAGTAGAAAGTAAGAATGAAGAAAGGAGGGGTTGCACTAGCAAGCAGTTGAGTACATATAGGAAACCCTAGATTGGGCTGTACTCGCTATAGAGTACCCCACTGCAGGCTAGACAAATACAACATTCTGACATGTCCTCCACAGGAGTGACCTCCACGCCCACAACCCCTGCACCCCCAGAGCCGACACCACCAGCTCCTGCAGCCCCAGTACCCTCACCCTCCGCAACTGCACCTCCAGCACCCCCAGACACAACAGGGAGTGAACGCTGCGGGGGGACGACTGCGGAGTGACGTGCGTCATACCTGACGGGGCAGGACGCGAAGCGGGGGGGGCTACCGGGGTGACTGGGGGAGGCTCAAGGGTGAGGAACAGCGGGGGGGAAAAGACCTCAGTACCTCGGTGGGGGCGACTCCTGTAGTAACAGACAGACTCGTCGAACGTGACGTCCTGAGAAGCGAAGAACCCGCAGGTGACCGGGTTGTAGAACACCCACCCGGAGGCGTCCAAAGGGAAGCCAAGAAAGACGCAGGCACGAGTGCGCGGAGACAGCTTGTTCGCGCCAGGGGCGCGAACGTGAGCCAGACAACCCCAGACGCGGAAGTCAGCTGCTACGCCCTGTAAACCTGACCAGAGAGAGACCGGCGTCACCCGTGGCCGTGCGTCACTTGGCCACAGGTTCAGCTGGTGCGCGGCGTAGCGGACCGCCTGAGGCCACAAGAACTGAGGGACACCAGCATGGCACATGGAGGTCCGGGCAACCTCCATGACCAGGCCGATGCGACGCTCGACTACCCCGTTCTGCTGCGGCAAGGCTGGTAGCGTGTACGATTGAATGACTCCCCGACCCTGACAGAACGTCTCCAAACGAGTGGAAGAAAACTCACCACCACGGTCCGAGTGTAGGCGAAGCCCACACAGGCCCTGGGCACCACCCCACGCTAGTAGCCACGGCTCTAGGACGGTAGGCACGTCGGCCTTCCGTTGCAAGGGGGAAAACCGTGGTGTAGCGGGAGTTGTCGTCCACCACAATCAGAAAGTAGCGCTCCTGACGTGGTCCAAGGACCGGGGAGGGGCCCCAGACATCCAAGTGCAGGGTCTGGAAGGGAGCTGTGGTGGGGGGGAACGAGGAGGAGTGAGGGGCAGCGCGCTGCCGACCCTCGACGCAAGGAGTGCACAGCGGCGCAGGCGAGCGAGGAAGCGGGGCAAGCGACTCTGGGTGACCTGAGACCAGACGGTAACGTGCCATCCTACTGAGACGTGGGAACGACGGATGACCTAGACGGTGGTGCCAGAGGACAGACGGGTGGGTGAGTGAGAGACAGTCGCACGACACAGCAGCTACCTGACCTGACCTGACCTGGCCTGACCCAGTGCGGTGGGACCCAGTGTGTAGTGAGTACAGACCAGAGCCCGGCTCCCTGTGAAAAGTGGCCAGAGGGGCCCCAGTGGTACCGACTGTGCAGGAGGCAACAGGCTCGTCCAGTGGGAAAGTGGTGACTACACCTAGGTCGTGGAGGTGACTGACACCCACCAGGTTTCCTAGAGAACGAGGGGGTGTAGTAACCTGTAAGAAAACCTGAGGGAGCCGCCGGACACGGGAGAGTAGTGGTGCTGCGAGCAACTACACGTCCCACAGAGGGGTAAGCCAAGGCGACAGTGACTGGAGTGCGCAGTGGTGTGAGGGTCAGTACAGTCGCGAAAGAAACAGCTCGACGCTCCAGAGTCTAGGGTGAAGGAAAGCTATGCAGTCTGTGGGGTCGCACCCGAACCAGCTACAAAGGCTAGTGCTAGACTAGTGGTAGCTGCACCTCCTACACAAAGACCCTCAGAGGCGCCTGGACTGGAAACAACACACGCACCAAGACTGGAAATACAGGTCCCTACTTGTGCAGCCGGGAACGGTCCTAGACCAGGGAGGTGAGACTCAACTGGCGCAGCAGTGCGCTGGCGAAGTCGCGAGGGCCAGTGCGGTGTAACAGCGTAAGGACCAAAGCGCTCACGGTGGAGGTCGTCGA